>CM037075.1:43361065-43796922 GCA_020882685.1 Aphelinus atriplicis | reverse complement strand
ATATATATAGGTATTCACACGTGCTATGCACTGTGTGAAGAGTCACTAGGCTCTCACCAGCTCTCACTGGCCACCCGCGCGGGGTTGCCACATCTCCGGAATTTTCAAATTCGTTCCGACAGAATTAACGTAACCCGAGTGTACATCCATACAGACATTTTCGGATTTCCATGTTTTTCGACCCGTAGATTACGAAAATCGAGGTCCCGAAGTCCGATTCGGTGGGTCGATTTTTACCCCGTTACAAAGCTTTCTCTTTGAGAAAGCAATATTACAAATGCAAGCTCGTAAAGTTGAAGCTAAGCGGATGTTCGTGGCCGCCGTGTTTGCATACTACTCGCGGCCCAACTTCACCCCATTATCCATAAGCTAACACGGGCTTCTTGTAGAACCGGAAAACTAAATGTTACTTAATCGAGGCTCGTAATTAATTAGCCTTGTGTATAATTCAGACATTCGTTTATTAAATGACACTTCCGGAAGTGATATTAATCAATATACTTATCATCGGTAAATAACGATACGACGACACTTGTGTACAAGAGTATATTTTTAAATGCACCAACGTAAGAGTGTGTTTATTCCCTGATTCTTAATTATCATTTAAAATCTAACAAGCGATCCTCGTTATCGTGGTTATCTGGCAAGGTAAATCCGTCAGTAGTTTCGATGATCCTAGCTGAATCATTCCAGCGTATGCAAAGATCGAGCGCGAAGCAAAGGAATATCCGTTGGGAGAATCAAAGGTGAGAGTGTGCGGGGCTCAAGTCAAAGTGCCCGGGCCATAAAGCCACGTGTGAATGGACGAGGGGCGCACGTGAAGGTGGGCGTTCCACTCGACGCGCTCGCGATCAGTCGAGCTTTGATCGGGCCACATATATACGCGCATTTACATGTACGGCTGAAAGAGTCCGGAGGAGGATGAGCGCGAATCGATGCGGCTTTTGAGCGCAACTAATGGCTCCGCGCGCGCGACCCGCCTCAATGAACTCGTTAAGAAGCGACGCGAATCAAAGAAAAATCGCGGATTGAAACCGAGCGGGGTCGCGGATTTTTATCCCTTCCCATCCCCTGATCTTTATTTCTCTCTCTCTCTCTCTCTCTGTCTCTATCTCGTCTTCTCCCGCGCGGAAATTACGATTTTTCCAATAATTTCGACATAGCCTACAGTGCCGTTGAGTACAAGTTTCGGAAAACGCTGCCAAAGTAAGCGCAGAGAGTACCGAACTAATCGCGTGGAATAAGTAGCTCAGGGTATAAGAGGATTTATGAGAAGATGTCGATATTTTTCATTTGCGGGGGAGGAAACTTGAATATAAATGATATAATCTCCAGGTAAGTTGTAAGATCCTGTATGCCTTGAGGCGGAAATATTATCAAGGAAGCCCAAGGGAAGGCCCTTGAGAATTATCAAAATATCCGTGGGAACGTTGTGCAGTTTTCAAGTATTCTATACACGGAGACACCGTAAAATCGGATCGGCCGGGAGTAAATTTTTCGTGGAAATCCATCTTGCTATATTTGTGTTACGCATTACTGCTTTACAACGGCTCACGGGTGGGTAGATAACAGTAGAACGTAAAGTGGTCTTCCATCACCCTTACCGCGGATCCCTAAATCCGCGGGTCTCTTAAAAAGCTTTGCTCTATTCAAAATTCAAGCACCGCCATTACCTCCTGTCGCAAATCACCCCATCCAAGGTGCGTCAGCGAGGTGATGTATTCTTTTCCATGAAATGAAATGAAAGAAAAAAAAAACGAAGAGCGATGCGTGTTCATCGACGGATAAAAATCAATACGTCGGGAGGAAAGGCAATCCCGGTCAGCCGGAGCCATCGGCTCAATTATCGAGCTCCCGACCCTGGTCCGGGCGAGGAACAATGGTGAACTCGGCTGTATCCACAAAAACTCCCTCTTTACTGTCCTGGCCGCGTATAACGTGAGCCGCGCGCTCTCCTTGCCAAGTGTCAAAATTCACCACCAATTCGTTGAAAACTTCGCATTGTTTCCATTGGGAAAGAGAACAATGGTATATCGTGTTTCTAGATACATATATATTTAAGATTCAGAGGGGACAATTATTCCCTAATTGCAAATCGGTTAGACGGATTAATTTGAGAAGGAGTTGAGAGACCTAATACGTGTTCTAATGGTCGGCTATATTCCAGATAGGATCAATTATTCAGAGTCATTATTTTTCCCTATCATTTGCACGAGTTATTGGCTTGAGTAGTTATCGGCAGCTCCCAAGTTTTTCATTCTCTTATACATGCTAGTTATACCTAATATGAGCCACCTTAGCGCGAACAGTCACTACGTCGCGTTGAATGTAAGCGAAATTAGATGAAGAGTCGGAATTACTGTAAAAATTGAGAAAACGACTCATAAAAATCTTGTGTATTTCGCGACCGATAAAATCATTCCTCCAGTCATTGTTCTGTACTAACAACAATGTTCTATACCGCGGCGCTGCTCTAAAAACGCATAATATCAAATCAGCAGAGTGGCTCGTATCTGGTATCGTCTCATATTGGGTACACCTGTATCTTATTGGAGGAAGTACAATGGAGTTCTTGTGGAATAATGCGGAAATATGGACGAATAACATTCTTCCTATAATGCGATAAGAACGCATTGTTAAAACACACACTGAAGGTGTGATAAAATCTTGAATGCCAAGTTTTGAGGGAGTATCCGATCGTGAGAAGCCCGTCGGCCTTATCACCATATTGAACATCGAAAGAAATTAATTCTAAATATTGAATTCATACATTACTATCATGGAAGAATACGTAGATCCTCTCAAATTTCTACGATGACCTCATTTTGTTGGAAGCAGTAAACTTTTAATCACGATGAAGCGAGAAACGAGTTCTAAATAATTTCTGAGTCGTCGTCATAACAGCAGTGACGTCGTTGTTTTCACGTAAATTATTACTGGATCTACCGTTACCATCACTTTCTACGTGAACTAAGCTCAAATCTCTAATTTCCATTTCGCTAGCGATTCAAGAGCCCAGCAGCCAAGATTTAGCAAAATTCGAGAGTTTACTTATTTTAGCTCTCGAGAAAATAAGTTGAACTATATTCGTGTAGTCTTTCTTCTTCGCGATCGGTAATCGGCTTATAGACTTGTGCGTGAATTGGAAAGAATCCATTTGAGAATTTCACTCGCGTGGCTACGACTTTCGGGTAAAATAATCGGTGAGAACATGTCTGGTTGGAATAAAAAAAATCTATGTTACATCTAAGTGGATAATTTTGTGAAATGTAAAATCAAGAATATTTATATCCCTCTGGATGAATCTTAATCTATATGAAATTATCGCTGGTTTCATTCAAAAACATGCTATATCCCATCCACTATATGACACAAGTACTTGTATTGGAATAAACACGTCAGACTTCAATAGACCCAAGCTTACCTCAACTATCAATGAATGCTATTTTAACTATTGATGCATGAATTGATTGATCGAAGACACGCTGAATCTTCCTGTGAGTAGCCTACTATAAACATTAATCCCCAACTGTCCTGCCAGTCTCTTCCGTCCCAAAAGACGTCCACAGACGTGAGCCATAGAAAAGCGCGAATAAGTCTCGGGGGAGCAACTTTCGATTCAATTTACCACGTACTTTCGCTTGCCGCCGACTCCGGGGACGAAAGACACACATTTGCGTAGTTTCGTGCATGTAATGTCCCGTCCCACGCCCGAAGGATCTCTTACGGCTCGAGGAGGAGAGTTTGAAGGAATTAGTTTGATCTCTCGCTGCGAAACTTCATGGCAGCTCAAAACGAAAGCTGTTGATCCGCGAAACTTGTAAATATAGTTTTCTCAGTTTATCATCTTTTGGAATGAGGTGATTTCGTACTCTCTCAAACATTCGCAATTATGAATTTGTCAATCTCGATCGATAAAGATTAATTATGAAATAAATTCCATTGAATTCATGTGTTTACGTTGGAGTGAAACAATACTCTGTTGTTGGATAAGCGAAAGATATCGATTCAAAAACCGAATTCGAATGCGAGTAATCATCCCATGAGCTCTACCACCCGTCACGTATATAAAGACTAATCTCCACAGAGTCAGCACGAGACCTCGATGAATCTTTCAGTCATCATTTTTCATGAGCGCAACCGAGATAAAAGCAGGGCACTCATTATGAGGAGAACAGTATGTTTCTGTTCAAACAAGAAAAATCAAACAACCGCTCCTCGAGCCCGGCAAGATTTTTCAAAACGTCCTGAAAAGCCCAGAATCCCTTTTCTCCGAAAAAATCTCCACCACAGCGAGGGACAGTGTGTGTGCTCTCGCATTTGAAGTGTGCAAATAGCAAACGAAAAACAGAGACAGCCAAAGGGTAGCTCTCGCAAGAAATACAAACTGGAGCAAAGTAAGCGGCCGGCGGCGTTCGGTGTAATCAAGTTATAAACACACGGCCACTCGGAGAAAAGTCCGCTGGCTGTCGTCGTCCCTCCGCGACTCTCGCAATTCCACCCGAGCCTCCCGTAAGCAATTCATCAGACGTCTGTATTTTAATCAAGATCGCCGTACGCGGCACTTGTATCCGAGGTATATAGTCTGCCCGCGGTAGCGCGCGGATCTGTGGCAGTTTTCGCGATATTAGACGCGTGCCTGGCGTCGGCGTGATATTGACTCCGACGCGAGCCGTCGTATGAGGCCGTCGGGGAGGCGGAGGAGACTCGCGCGCGAGTGCGGCGACGGATATTTGAGATGCTCGCGAGATATTCCGCATCAGTGTATATTATCCCAGAGTGTACATACGCGGCCGAGAGGTTCCAATGGAATCCTCCGAGATATTACCAGTTAGACTTTGCGCTGCAAACTTGGGATTGTCATTATATGTCGAGTATTAATCATCAGTACCGGAAATACATCACTTGAACGCGGATTTTACCATGTTTGGCTGAGTATCGGATCATAATGTGGCGTTCGTAAAATGATGGTATTGTTGCACAGATTCGTGATAGCTAGTGATGAATCATTGCTCACAATACAAACGACAAAGTATGTCGCAACAAGAACAAGATGAAAATCATCAGTCGTTTACAGTAATCGTGGAGCATTAGCCCATATACGATATTTCTCGTAAAACGTCGCGGTAAAATATACAAGGTCACGGTGAAGTTACACTTGTCTCGAAATGACAGGGCTTGTAAGGTCATTTGGGGGTAGAGGCAGGGGGATTCTCTCGGGTTATAGAAAGATGATGTTCGTATTCCAACATTCTTTAAACTGAAAGGATATTTCGATGGATGTTATGCCATGCACCGTTTCAAGAGCCATGGCTTTATTAAAATTATATAAATTACCCAATACAGTTGTGTTGACCAACTTACGCTGATAAAAATGTATTTGAAATATCTCGCGCCGTGTGACTCACCTGAAATGAAATGAAAAATTGTCATTAACATCAATCAGTGTTGTGCAGGTAATAAAATATTTATATATTCCATATGAATATCAGGATACTACTCATTTTCAGTTGCATATTTACTTTTTTCTTAAGTTATGTAACTCGAGTACGTATATCAATCTTACAGGGTACAGTAATGGGTTCCAGCTCATCCACAATTGTTTTTCTCTCGAGTGAACGTAGTTGTCGGTACGTTATTCGAATAGATTTGGAAGCTCGTAAACGAGGGGAAATATCAATGAATCTCTCCGATTCCCCAACTTTTCAAGCTAAAGAACTTAAAGAGACCCTGCAGTTGTTAATTTGTCGCTTTCTCGGCTAATATGTCAGCAGCCGGGAATATAATAGAAAACGATCGTAACCGTATCGTTATTGTCCTTTTTGACGATGAGTAGAGGAAAAGAAAAGAGCCGAAATAAGACATGCTTCAATCAGCCCCCAATATCAAGCGCGTCCGCAGCCCAATCAGTCGTGCAATGAAGCCCGAGGCCGTCGCCTCGAATTTCGTGCTAGGCGAAACCACCGACAAGAAGATTAAACAATTCTTTGTCTCCGGCCGCCATCGTTTCAGCAAACTCGTGACGTTTTTTGCGGCTGCAGTTCTTTGAGACATTCCACTGATTATTTTTCTGCCCGAATAACTTGACGAGATTCCAGTCGAGATTGGCGAAATCCTGTTTATGACCTGTCAATCTGGATCCTGTTAATCCTGATATTTTAGTTAATTGACATTCCCTTCGATATTCGAGATTCGGAGCAAATTGAGGGATTATGATTTTTGAAAAAAGGTTGACACCAATTTCATTTCGAATCATACATATACCCATACCTATACTATTCTTGTCCAGAAGATCCAATTCATAAATTTAAAAACATTCATCTCATAACGGAAAAGATATGTTCATATCTCTTTTTTCATGTTTGAAATATTTCAATTGATAGATTACAGTTATTGGTGAGACATAGTTAAGGCTGAAATGCAACCATCACGGATAAAACTATAGAATACCATGGAGCTATAGAAGTCCCGTTTTAATTCGACCATAAAAATTTGCGTCCCCTGTCGGGAGAATAAAACGAGGAACGAAGCATGGTTATCGCGTTATATCGTGTTTACTACCTCGTAAAACCTAATGCAACCTTTAAACTGTACTCGAAAAGACAAAAATAAACTCAACCTCGTAATTTTGATTAGCTTTTCCATCCTCCCGTCTCGCGGTAATTTCTACCCAGAATTAAAATGCAACACCAACTTGAGTCACGGACGGGTCGTTACGAATAATCTTTCCAAGACGTTACAGGCGAACCGCACCCCGTCTCCTCCGCCGCAAGATCTCCGAAATCCCGCACACTCGACTCGCTCGCGGTTTCGTAATCCACGCGAGCTCCGCTCTTTGACGTGGTTTCGTTAGACGCGGGAAGGGGCGACATAATCGCCGTGAATTTCACGCGATGGATCCGCAAGTTGAACCAGCCGCGATCGATCCCAAGCTCCGTATACGCGCGCCGCACCTCTATAGTATCGACCTCTGTCAGCTCTATAATATGAAATGAAGTGTGTATACACACCCCCGCGTCCGGGGAAAAGTGATCGATCGAACGCGTCCCGTCTTTTTTGCCACCCTCGCGTGGGTAGAAGCGAGCGAGAGGGAATTCAAAGGTATACATGACGATGTGGAGCCAGCCGGTACGTGAAAGATTGATTAATTAACAGTCGCGTCTACATCGAAATTGTTTATCTTCGGGCGGATATATCCATGACTCGCGCAATCAATTTAATTTGCGTAGCTCCGCGTCGCGTAGCCCGCGAGTATGGTATATCAACAATAATCCGTCGTTCTCGTTATATAATTGTTAACTTCGAGTAAACGTGTATGATTGTACATTCAATTTGCTCCCGTATTTCATTGGGAGGGAGAAATATTGAGGCGATAAATAACCAAGTTTCAACTCTAATTTCACACTGAATTATCATAATCTCAATGCCGTGCTAATTTATAAGCGTAACCGGTGGGAGTTATCGCTCGTCGCTGCTTCATTTTAGAAGCGTTTTAAAAGTCAATGCATCGTAAATCAAACTGACCCAAGCTTTCGTCCGGCGGGACAGTACGGCACGTTGAAACAGCGACAAATCATACACCGCGCGCGCGTGAAAGTTGACAACTGTTTCGAAGTGAAATCGAAAGACGCGCGACGCATCGCTTTATGTATCCCGGCCGGAAGTTGTCACGCGCGCGGACAGACATGCCGTGGTTAATGGGTGCGATTCAAAAGGGTCATGGATCGCCGAGCCGCCGCGGCGTTTCGAACTCGAAGCCTCACAATCAAATTAAAACGTTCCGTGTGAATGGGGCCTCGTTAACGGGGCTACGCGCGCAACTCCTCATCTGACGTTAGGCCAACTCATTAAACTTGTGCGCGGCCCTGCGCTCGAAACTTCTCCTCTCCACGCACGCTCATTCCTACCCTCCCCCCAGCTCTTTATGTATTATATGCCTTTTGTGACGCGCCAGCAATCTCTCCATAAATTATTCCCTCTCATTGTTGTCTTTACGGCTGTGTCGCGTTTTACACGCGACGTCTCCGTCGTCGAGCGACGACCGGCAATCTTATACAGCAGGATGGGATGAGCAGTTGCCGCTGACTCGCTTGAAAATTAAGACTACTAGACGATCTATATGATCTGTTGCGTTAGTATGCACTGGAAACGATCGACTGAGCTGATTGAGAAAAGTTAGGTCACCAGGTAAGCCGAAGAGTCGATATAGCAAGCGACGAAAAACCAAAGAGTTTTGTAATAAATGATGTTCCAGTAACAATTTTCAATAAACAGACGAGTCCAGATTTGTGATTATTATAAGTGATGGATAGATCTTTTCTCAAACTGGATTCTAATCTGGCACTGTGAATAATTCCTTTCAGTGAAATCTCACTGTACTACAGTGAATATTCAATGTAAGCTCCTGTCAAATGTCGCTCGATGTATTACAGTGAAAATTCACCGTAGTTAGCGTCTAAATTTATCTGTAGTGTACAGTGAACAATCCACTGTTAGTACAGAAAGACTGGATAAAAAAAAAACAAGCGGTGTACCATTCGATTCCTTGTTTCTTTACTATTATAAACTTATTCTTGTATTCTCAAATATCCTACCAATCTCATTCGCCTGGAATCAGCATTTGCACACACACACACACTAATATCATTCAGATAAATCTTCCATCTTGAGGTTATGTGTAACTATAAGAACGTGTAAGACGCAACGATACAGGTAAAATCAGAAATAAATTTGGCGAACAAAGACCACAGAAGAAACTACATGTAACGGATTACGCGGACACAGCGCGCTCGGCTTAGCAAATTGCCAAGCTTATATAGTGGTAAAGGAGAGTCAGCTTTCCTCGGTAGATCATGTCAGCGCTGCCGCACAATGACACACACGTACACGTGCACACACCCAGACACACCAGGCGGAGAGTTTAATACGCCAATCAAAGAGGTGCCTTAAACACTTGACTGCAGCCGCTTGCGTAACGAGTCCTCACCGACGCCTTTACCGAAACCCAACGGGAAATCGTCTCCTTGACTTCAAACGCGACATCCGAGACTCGAAGAATGCACAATATCCTCGTCGAGGGTTATTGGTTTCAACAGACGGCTTCTCCTCGACGCGGAAGTTTCGAAGGAGTATACTCTTGGAATATTAGTTGCCAAGGGTGATTACAGCTATTCGGTATGATCCTGGTTTGATGCACGAAATTCGAATAGCGTTTTAATGCAGTCTCTGTAGCGAAAAGGCAACGGAGATTCATCAAGTCTCTTGGGTAGTTATTCAAATTTCTATCGGCCAGTTTTAATATGGAAACGCGGAAATAGACAGTGGATCTGGGTAGTTTCCAAGCCGACCCGAAATCCGAAAAGGTCAGAGAAAAACTGGTTATAAAAGCTCGACAGCAGGACGGGATGTATACGCAACGTATGTATATATACGTCCGACAGCGCGACGCTAAAGCGGTTACCGCGCGCCATGAACTATATGGGTCTGAAAGCTGCTGACGCTGCTGCTTTGTTCCTACGCAAATGGATGGCTCGCTGGATGTGCTCGTACACCCACGTCCACGTGGCTGCGAGAGATCTGCGCGCGGAGGGAGGCTCGTGTAAACATCCTCGCGTTTGCCTAGGTTAACTGTACGAGTGATTGCAAATTGATGTGAGTATACGCGCGTGTAGCTCTAAGGTATACTTGCGCGGCGAAGGTGGCGAATCAATCGTGTAATTTGCGGAAAGAACAACCGATTGATTGCCATTATAATATTGATGTATTCTTTTGATGTACAATTCATCGCGTCACTTGTAGTCCTATGAAATATAAGTAAGGTACCTGTACCCAATATGCGCCACCTAAGCGAGAAAGGTCACTACACAGAGTCAAATGAATATTTTCTAACATAATTGGTGTCAAATGAAAGGTCTACTCAATACTTACAAAATGAGCTAAGTCTTTTTCAATTTGAACAGTTCTACGCTAAGATACCGCGGTTTTAAAAAAAAAAAAAAATTCGGGAAAAAATTTTTAGTATACCCAATATGGCGCCACCCTGAAAATACTTCTTTTCATCCAATTTGAAGCATGAAGCATGTCTGAAATGAATAAAATACAAACAGAAAAGTATATTTCTGATATAATTTTATTGAAAAATACATTTTGTCTTTGATTGAACCATAGTACATAGATTATATGAACTTCTAACAACCTAAATCAAATCAAGTTTTCAGTTAAAATTCATGAAAACCCGTTGTTTTTGAATCAACAAAATTAACTTATGCAACATCTAATTCCAATATTAATCTCTCAAATTGATGAAGATTCTTTTTAGTGTAATTTTAAATATAATTGAGATGTTCTCACTGAAATGGAAGAGTTAAATTTAAAAAATGTCCGAGCCTATTTGAGACTAGCTATTGTCATGATGGTATAAAAATTCTGTTTGATGTTTTTTCCTAGACAGTACTTATAAACGCATAACCTCAAGATTTTTCTCGTTATAGGATAGCCAATATCTGCTAAGCGTTTAATTCGACTACACAATTCTTCATTCTGTACTGTCGTTAACGCATATGGTCGACTCATTTTTCTTTTTTCGGATATGTTTTGTTTGACATATCGTTGAAATGTTCGAAGAGGTATCTTATATATAGTCGAAGCCATCCTCTGCGATATCTCACCTTTCTTCACCTGCTCCAGAGCTTGAACTAAATTTTCTTTTGACCATGTTTGGCGGATATTTACCATGAATGGGTTGATTGTAGCAGCTGGAACAAGAAAAGAGGGGTGGCGCATATTGGGTACATTTGATAAAAATAACGAAGAGCTATTGAAACGGTTGATAAAAGGGGCGTAAGATGAAAAAAAAAATTGGATGATGTAGATGGGATGTCAAGAAATCGAACGATATATCGCTCGATTTTTTTGGCTCAGTTTAAGGGTATTAAAAAAATTCGCACTTACCTGAGCGAAATTAGATCAAGAATGAAAATTGGCGAAAAAATGGATAAAACGAGCTGTAACAAGTTGGTATAAGGGTTCCCGATCGGTGAAAATGTTTTCTTTCCTCATTATTTAGCATTGCCGACAAGATTCTGTGCCGCGGCGATGCTCTAGACGCGCGTATATATGAAATACGAAGGGTGGCGCATATTGGGTCCTGGCGCATATTGGGTACACCTACCTTATTCCTAGTCCGAAGATTTTTGAATGTCTGGTTTGATGGTAACTTGGGAGCTGCTCCACTATGATTCGATGAAGAGAAAACGAGGCTCATGTTTTCCTCATTCCGTGCGATATCCAAAATTATAGAAACTATCTTATACCCACTTCCTTTATCAAACTTCAACTAATTAGATCATTCATTAAAGAGTGTCCCCTATATATTCACTAATTGAGTTCAGAACCATACATATATGTCTAGCATCTTTTTCATCATATTATTGTGCTTTATGTTGAGAGAAGAGGTTATGAGGATATACTCGTTGGTGACACTTGTGGAAAGAGGGTGGAAAAAATGAGTAGATAAACTCACTAGCGGATAATAACGTGAAAAAAGAATAATCATTCCCTACGTCGATTTACTTTCAAATGAATAATCAGTTGATGAACCACAAAATTAATTTTAGTTATCAACTACTGTTATCATTCCCTCTCTATTTTCAACCAAACATACGTAAAACTACCACCTGCTAGATATCGATGCTCTTCGAACTTTCCAAGTTCATTTTCGCATCAATCCCCCAACTTTGCGTCAGATTGAAAACTTGTTATCAGATCTATAAGTTACAGGGTGTCAGCAGTTGGTGCCACGCGCGACCATATGCCTCTCGTGCGCTACGCTCGATTGAGTCACGATCGTGCTGTAAAATTGCTCCGGAGTCTCGGTGCCGATAAGCCGGTACACGCGCGGCAAAGCCCATTAATCATGCGCTAATTAAATCGTGCTCAAGTCGACGCGTCAACTGCAGCACGCAACTCGCGACGCACAGCGTCTCGCGAATTGTTCCCGAAGCAAATTGCCGGCGAATTGGATGAGTCGGAAGAGATGCGCCGCTGCCGTGTCTGCTGTCTGCAACAGTTCTTGCGAAAATTAGCCCCGTGCGTCGTTTCCAGTCAAGTGGAGCGAGTTTTAACGAGCTTACATGTATATTGAATTGTGGAGTTGGGAACTGTCTGTGCTCATTTATTCTGATGCACCGGGGATCAAAGCCGGGGAGATTCGTCATCAGGAATGCCATTGTTCTCTGCTCATTGTACTGTCGAGAGTTTAATGGTCGAGGTTATGGGAAGTGCCGATACTTTTGGAATTATTGTGTATTCTTTATTACAAGTTATACTTTTACAAATGTTTGCACAGACGTAGTTCTGATCCGGAAACCTGGATCTCAAATATTTGATATGGAACATGTGGTAGAGGTACTTTATGAGTACAATCCGTTCGACCGCAATTATACGCACAAGTTTATAGAAACGCTGCGACCGAGATTATTTTTGGTAGCATAGAATGAAATTTTCGAAGAAAACATTTCGACCGATTGCGAATGCTTACACCAGTAATTTTTAGGAGTCATTATTCAGATTTTCCCGATAATTAATCGAGACACTTCGTATAATTTCTCTCTGGAGGGTGAGACTTTTGCTTTTCCAAAGAGAAATCAATGTGATCGGGTGGGAATTGAACTTTCGAACTGAACCACCAGACATTTATTCTCATAATCTATGGGGCGAATAATCTCGAATCCGTGAAAAATCTGTATGTGCGAATACGTACGTATGTCACGCTATTTTTGATACATTTTCCGACGGGATTGTTCAAGTTGCACACGAGGCAGTATTCATAGAATTTTTCATAGAAATTCCATGTCAATCATCAAAATCTTCAAACTCTTCTATATTTCATAACAATCGCTGTTCACATCCCTGGTAACCTAAGTTAATTGATCAGCAGAACCTGACTGAAGAGATCAATTCAATATACAACGTAAAAGCACGAGTCTCATTTTTCAGTATGAACAAAAAATCATATATTTCATTCGATTCTTTCGCATTATTCACCTTCATAATCCAATCTTTTTTCATCATACGTGTCCTCTTTATCAATTGTTTCAACGAGTCTCGTCAAAGATATCCAGTACCACCTAACCCGTAAAAAATCATTGATTTGGTCCTCGATTTCACGAGTTTAACGATAAAAAAACGATTCGCTGAAATAGCTATTTCTTAATGCACGAAAGTCCTAATCCACTTATCTTCAATGATTGAGTAGACCTTTATTTTTCCATGAGGATGGCGAATGAAAGGTCTATTGAAATACCCTACTAAAGCTCTCCATGTGAACGCAGTTACTATCACTGTGCTAGCTCTATTACTTATGGTAGTGTATAGGTAGTCGAATTATTTGGATCTCGTTTTGACTTGGCAATTCAATTTTTCATTGAAAATCTACTCTCCAAAGCTCAAGAATCCCTGTGACACATTAGATATTTTCTTTGAAACGTCGGTATTGTGAGAATCAGAATATCTGTGATTGTAGGGCCATAATGTAATCTTGCACAGAATACAAACAGTTTCTAGCGAAGACTCGAAACCAAACGACTAACAGAAATTTCGAGCTGGATATACTGTAGAATGAAACTCTGGTGGACACAGTACTTAAATTCACATTTTTACAATGAATTCAAAGCACAATCGTACCCGACGGGAAGTCGAAGAAGTGTAAAAAGAAGTGACGATCGAAGAGGAAACGAAATCGTCGCGAAGAAAATTTGTACATTGATCGAAAATGTTTCAAATCCCTCGAAAAATGCGAAGAGATGCGGCCCACGTAACACAACTCAATCGTCTCTATCGTGTTCAAGTATTCTCACTCTTGCCTATCTAACTATACGCTTTGTGGATAACTCGTGGGGAATAAGGCGAAATAAAGTCACGCTCGCGCGGCAGCGCATACGGGAATTCGCGCGGTGGTAATATTGAAAAATTCATACGGAAGTTGAACTGGTGAGCTCTCGGCAGTGCCGAGCAGTTTTCAGCGGGATCCTCAATAAGGCAGCTACGCGGTGTAGAACACTCTCCCTTTCTCTTTGTGCGCGCAGACATCTCGAGACCTCTTTCATATTTCCTTCGAGTTGCAATTCACTCGCCCCCTCTTTCTCTGTCTCTCTCGCGTGCAGCAATTTATTTACTCGGATGTATTCGTCAAATCAACACGACGAGCGCGATCTCGTTCTCCTCTAGCCCAATCAAATTATTTTTAGATCTCTTTAATTATCCACTCTAGTTTGTAAAATTCAAAGGCTCCCTAATTCGAGACGTCGTTCGTATATTCGTGGATTTAAGATGTAGCGCATATCATTCGTTTGTACCTCCGCGCAATTTTATTGTACAACCAACGTGTCTGGGACAATCGTTGGATATTTTCGTCAATTATCCTTCGACAAAGAAATTTCAACGCAGAGAATAATTCATCGCGATCGTCTAAATTGTTCTCGATTGCGAGAGTCGCGTCGATGGAACATATGAAACACGTAATGAACAGCGGCACGTGCGGGCCTCGTCGGAAAATGAACCGATATGAGGATTATGTAAGGGTTTGGGAGGGGCGAGAGCAATTCGTCGATAATTCCTTTGTCAAGGCCCACACACGTGCCAGCGGGTCGTCAGCGTGTTACGTGCCTATCCTGTGTATCGATTATCACGTCACTCCGCTTTCTCGCCCGCTCTCCCGATACACGAAATGCTCATTAACAGCGTGTGTATACAGCTGCTTCACCTTATGGCTCCATCGAATCAAGCTATCATCAGCCATGTGCGAGTGAAAAGTGAGTTTATCAAAAATTTTTTTCCAAGGACATTCTCGAGTGTTATGGTGTGGTGACACGACAGGCAATGTTATGGGTGAGATGCATGATTGGTTTGGTTTCCAAACATTTTTTCTCACACATCAATTTGTGTCGTCAATCGAATAGACGTAGTGGATCTGTATAATCATTGTTTCGAATGAAAGTCACGTGGTTTCCAATTATAAACTAGACGTGGCTGTATTAACAGTAACCAATCAAATAATAACCAATTAGAAAAAGTAAAAATGTTGCGTCAAGCATGTGGCAGAACTAGTTTATCTCTTATATTGCTTAAAAAAAAATGAAATCCATAATAGACACATGAGTCAATTTATTATTTCATCAGTATTCATTCTGATTAATTCCTCATATAGTTGGAGTATTACGTATTCTTATTACAGTTTAGATACTATAGGAGACGTTGTCAACTTTAACTAACCAATTACGAAAAAACTTACCAGAATGCTCTTAGGTACCTCATCAATTATTTGAAGAACTAATGACGAACCAAATTGACGCCACTTGGTAGGATCGAATATCTTTGAATGCCTTATTAAACTGACATATAATATTCTTCATTACCTATTTATTTCATTACCTATTTATTTCTAGTTAAACGGTTTCACAACCTCTCCTCAATCGTTTGATTTATGTCAAATATATTTTTGTATCGTAATTGCAATGCAGTTAATCCTATAATTCAGATAGACTTTATATATTCTTCTATTATCAATACTTTCATTGTCTTTCAAAGAGACAAATATTAATAATTCAAACTATTGATCATATGTCTCAGTAAATTATAAATATTTCTATCATATTTCTATGATAATTTTCACAACCAGTGATTTAGTGAAATATTATTATTCTTAAGACGTTAAAAATGCCTACCAAGTGGCGTCAATTTGGTTCGTCATTAGTTCTTCAAATAATTGATGAGGTACCTAAGAGCATTCTGGTAAGTTTTTTCGTAATTGGTTAGTTAAAGTTGACAACGTCTCCTATAGTATCTAAACTGTAATAAGAATACGTAATACTCCAACTATATGAGGAATTAATCAGAATGAATACTGATGAAATAATAAATTGACTCATGTGTCTATTATGGATTTCATTTTTTTTTAAGCAATATAAGAGATAAACTAGTTCTGCCACATGCTTGACGCAACATTTTTACTTTTTCTAAAAAAGGTTTTTTTGAGGATTTCAATCCTTTTTGCGGAGTATAATATATTATGAAAATAATAATCAATAAAATGTATATGCATTAGCGTCAGTAATAAAATTAAATAGATATTTTTCCAAAATGCAAATATTTATATGGATGAGCGATACACAAAATAAATATATGTAATCAGTAGAAAATAATTAATTTATTATCTGAATTTAAGACAAGACATCAAAATTTATCCCATGTTTTCTTCTAACTATTTTTACATAGGCAAATGGTGGTTTAGGATGACGATGTCGGCGTGTCGACTGAATATTTGAATAAGGATATAACCTGATACTCGATAATGTCCAGGTGGCTAGGGTCGCTGATGACAGTGTCCTAAGGATGCGCTTCTGGTATTTTTGTTTGAGGAAGCTGACTACTTTGACTACCTGGACATCATTAAGGTCCAGAGTCAGCTACTTGGAACACCGTCATCGGGTACCCTGACTACCTGGACATCGTTCGGGTCCAGGGTCAGGTACTCCAACCAAAAATACCAGGAGCGCACCCTTGGAACACCGTCATCGGGTACCCTGGCTACCTGGACATCGTTTAGGTCCAGGGTCAGGTACTCCAACCAAAAATACCAGGAGCGCACCCTTGGAACACCGTCATCGGGTACCCTGGCTACCTGGACATCGTTCGGGTCCAGGGTCAGCTGCTTCAAGCAAAAATTCCAGGAGCGCACCCTTGGAACACCGTCATCGGGTACCCTGACTACCTGGACATCGTTCGGGTCCAGGGTCAGTTGCTTCAAGCAAAAATTCCAGGAGCGCACCCTTGGAACACCGTCATCGGGTACCCTGACTACCTGGACATCGTTCGGGTCCAGGGTCAGCTTTTCCAAGTCAAAATACGAGGAGCGCACCCTTGGAACACCGTCATCGGGTACCCTGGCTACCTGGACATCGTTCGGGTCCAGGGTCAGGTACTCCAACCAAAAATACCAGGAGCGCACCCTTGGAACACCGTCATCGGGTACCCTGGCTACCGGACATCGTTCGGGTCCAGGGTCAGCTGCTTCAAGCGAAAATTCCAGGAGCGCACCCTTGGAACACCGTCATCGGGTACCCTGACTACCTGGACATCGTTCGGGTCCAGGGTCAGCTTTTCCAAGTCAAAATACGAGGAGCGCACCCTTGGAACACCGTCATCGGGTACCCTGGCTACCTGGACATCGTTCGGGTCCAGGGTCAGGTACTCCAACCAAAAATACCAGGAGCGCACCCTTGGAACACCGTCATCGGGTACCCTGGCTACCTGGACATCGTTCGGGTCCAGGGTCAGTTGCTTCAAGCAAAAATTCCAGGAGCGCACCCTTGGAACACCGTCATCGGGTACCCTGACTACCTGGACATCGTTCGGGTCCAGGGTCAGCTTTTCCAAGTCAAAATACGAGGAGCGCACCCTTGGAACACCGTCATCGGGTACCCTGGCTACCTGGACATCGTTCGGGTCCAGGGTCAGGTACTCCAACCAAAAATACCAGGAGCGCACCCTTGGAACACCGTCATCGGGTACCCTGGCTACCTGGACATCGTTCGGGTCCAGGGTCAGCTGCTTCAAGCGAAAATTCCAGGAGCGCACCCTTGGAACACCGTCATCGGGTACCCTGACTACCTGGACATCGTTCGGGTCCAGGGTCAGCTTTTCCAAGCCAAAATACGAGGAGCGCACCCTCGGGACGCTGCCTTCTGCGACACTAGCTACTTGGATATTATCGGGTATTAGGATATATGCTTATTCAAATAAAACTTAAGTCGACACGCCGACATCGGCATCCTAAACTACCATTTGCCCGTGTAAAATCAATTATAAAAAAAAAAACATGGAATGAACTTTGATATGTCTTGTCTTATCTTCTGTAAGTTTGAAAAAAATCTGCATTACTTTTCGTTGAATCTATGGGACACGGTCAATAGTTTTGCCATATTCTTTCTAACTATAATACATTAACAATTTACTTTCAATCCCACGGTTTCAAATCTACGCGGGAAGCAAGAGCATGTAAATGCGTTACGTACTATGCGTGAACATAGCTGCTTTATCAGGCTACCGCGGCTTACTTCATGGTCCTAAGAAAAATTGATCTGAACAAAATCTCGTCGGGAGAAAAAACTAGTAGATCGCTTGACACGGCACTCCAAACTCATTATTGCGAACGAGTTTTTGAGTATTTCTTTTTGTCAATCGCTCAAATGGGATGCTAGATGATCATGAAATCATGTTTCGCATCCAAAAACAGTCGTTTTGGCTAAATTAATGCCAATGTAAAAATCGAGCGTGCGATCTCAAACATTATATAGTTGCGGTGTCTTCTGCTTGACGCATGGAACACTACCGCGTTCCGTGATCAAATATAGATGTGCATAAATTCAATTCTTCTTTTAATCAAATTCAATAGCCATAATAATTTTACCAATCACACTCCGATATCAATTAGGTTCGCCAAATAAAATCGAATTTGGCATTTTCCTACCAATCTTGCTCGTCCCATGACTATAGTTTCTTATTCTAACTAACTCCTGAACATGACAAAATATCTTCCCTTGAAACAGCAAACGTCCTCGCGCAACTTTTTCCTGTAAGCCTCGCAATTGCTTGCGTATAAAGACAAACACGCGAAAGTGCGCTCGAGTTGCTGTAGCAGGATCATAAAACACATTGGACTGGGTAAAACAGCCGATAAAGGTATGTTTCAGCTGGGCGTATTTTATCGTTGCAGTTTCTACAATGCCTATGATATATTTTTGTAGCGGGGCCAAAGACTGGCTGTGGCTTCAGCGAATTCAAGGGATGAGAAAGTGGTGCAAGATTCTTGCGATAAGGGGCGCATTCCTCGCTGTATACTCGCTGCAATAAACTTTTCGGGCAGGTGTTTTTTGCGGTTGACGACAGACGTGCTTTCATTCATCAATTTCCTCACGAGCCTCGGAGATTACATTATTCTTTCAGGCATGGAAGCCGTAGTTCTTTAAAACTTCAAATTGAGTAGCCGAGATTTGAGTTTTTTTCGAACGATTTATGTTGTCGGGAATTAACTAAGGGATGAATGGCGTTATGCGTTATTATAATTGGTATATAAAAAATTCCTCACTAATGATGTTTGTATACGTACAATTTTGACAAATCTGGCCCCATTCCTGAGCACAGTCACATGCAATTAAAAAGCCGCTGTCTAACGAGTATTCACGTGCTCACTTCTTAATTATATCCTCAAACGCCTTGAATCCCCGTGTTTGTCAGCTAAGATTCGGCCCGAGAAATTGAGATCTATCGAACAAACTTCTAATGTGGCGTTTCCCAAGTTCGGGCAATTTACTGAAACGACTCGGCTAGATAATCTTGTAATGCGGAAAGACCAGCGATCGACTTCGGACAGAGTAGTAGTCTCCGCTTGAGTAAACTCGGACAGACTTCTATCTCCAGACAAGTTTCGGACAGTGCATATAAAGAAGGTAGAAATTGAACTATCGAACTTGCAATAGCAGTTTAATAGTATATTTACGTCCATGGACATCTGGTAGGCTATAGAGATTTTCAATTTCACGAAAGACACGTTGAACTTTACTTCTCCGTTATAGCAGCGTTTTCATTTTGGATTATGAAAAAACCTACAATTAAAAGTTCAAGTTTAAGCTAGGAATTTCCAAAAATTAAATATTTAACGATAGAATTAGTGTGGGCAGGTGGAATTTCTACTAAGCGAGTTTTTAATTAAAGTGCGCGGAGAGTGTAATTTTAATTTCAGAAATGAGATTTGGGCTTTTATCAAAATAGTATAGAAGCTGTCACGTAAGGAATTGAAATAGTATAAAACCCTCCTCGGTATCTCGCCATCGAAAGTGTGTTCGCCAAGTGAAGTTTATTCAGCTTTATTACGATATCGTTAAGAGGAAAAGGTTGCGGAAGATTTCTGCACATTGACTTTACGAAGCAAACAAAATTGTCTACCAGATATATATTTATTCCAATCGACTAACGGATGGACGACACCCACCTGTTCAAGTAATCACCAAGCCTCCACAGCTTATTCTGTAAAATTTACTGAGACTCTATATAGCAATTATAATCCCATAATATGCAAAAGACTCTAATTGATGTAGGAATATTATTACACATAACTATCTCTTTTCAACACAAATAAATATTTTATTCATAACACAATCATTCATTATAGTACATATTTGTTCATACACACACATACACTATGATTAATTTCGTACGATCATACTCTTCATTATTTATTTGCGCTACTTATCTAGTTCAACTTTAGTCAATTGAATCGCTCGTTTGCGTGATCCCTTTGAAGCTGCTTTTGCCTCGTTGTCGAAGATCCTTCCAAGGATGAGTATCCATTCCAGGTGCACCATGGATGATTATTGTAATTTCAAATCAAGTTGATTTTGTCGTTAGGCTGAGACTGCTGCTTCAAAGGATAAACGAGTGTCGTTCAATGCTGGGCTGTGTCGCGCAACGCCGGTGACTTTATCGTTGACCGCGAGCACAGCAATTGATTTGATTTGTATGGAACGCTCATATTTATATCCTCGGATTAGGCGACTTCGTACTGCCGAGAACTTTCCGTGGGATCACGCGATGGAACATTCGGGAAGACTCTACTCGTGTACTCAATATTAAAGTGATTCGTCACAATTCTTCCAATCGATGCGTGAACGAATCAACAGAGCACAAACGGAGCCTAATTGTGTCAACGAGTTACAACGAAAAGCCAACGAACCGTGAAAGAAAAACTGGAAAAGGAGCAATTGAAATGGGGTTTCACAATCAAGCAATACAGCTCAGAGGTGAAGCTCAATCATATTAAAAGAACAAAAGCATATACCCTCCCTTTGCTCATACTTTATCATCGCATGTACGTGCATCCGAATACCACTTCCTCTTCTCTCTCTCTCTCTCTCTCTCTCTCTCTCTCTCTCTCTCTCTCTCTCTCTTTTCTTTACGATGTAGAATTTCGACGCGTAGGATAAAGCCGCCGTGTTTTAAAAATGCGAACGAGAAGTATAGATGTAGAGAAATCGAGAGACAGAGAGAGAGAGAGAGAGAGAGAGAGAGAGAGAGAGAAAGAGTCTGCAAGTTTTATCACTTTCGGATAGTGGCGACGTTGGTGCAGCTAGTAGACTTGAATCAGCAGGATGGAGACCTTCGAAAGCCGATGCTCAAACTGCTCAGATCTTATCAGTACCAGGGTCGGGTGCTCATCAAAGCCTGATCTCCATTATGTAAATTAAAATAGCCCCAGTTGCGACGAATGATTTTCACGAGTGCTATCGAATGTTCCTTTCGGGTGATTTCTTCCTTTGTAGTCGCGGCCAGAAGATTTTATCCGTTCGATTTCAGGGTAGCTTATTATTGGATAAAAAATATAAGGCTTTAATGTTCTCCCTTCCTCGTCCAGTACAGTGACGGATAATTATAGCTTCTTGTATCTGCACCTTGTGCTTTTGATAATCCTCTCGGGGGGGAATAGTTCGACTTTATATTCCAAGTATTTTGAGCTCGCAAAACGATAAATTAGGATAATTTGATGAATATCACGGTAATAATAGGTCAATCCGCGATATTGTTCGAATATCATCACTGCGAGTCAGCATCGATCATCCCCCCGCGCTAAAAAGTGTATTTTGATATTGAATTCCACTATGCGAACACTCATACAGGCTTGCGGTGCGACGACATTCGACGCTGATTGTTTCAATGGTCCTCGAAAACAATTTATCCAGTCGGCTGAAGAGAAAGGCGAATCGACATTCTGTCAGCAGCAGAGAGTAGTGTGAGTCGCGGAACGAGGCAAAAAAGGGACCGAGAGCGAGGGTTGAGAGGAAGGGACAGGGGGTAGGTAGGCGGGGTAGGAGTAATCAGGCAAGCTGTGAAGAAAGTTGAGCCGATAAATCATGCGCGAGCCTCTGAATACGACTTCCTACGCAATTAAAAAAGGGTCACAGAGTTTATTTGACTTGGTAACGCGTTGTGGACTCTCGATCATTACTAACTGGTACGTTCGTGTGTTGTAAGCACGACAAATATTGGGAAATTCCAATAAAACACTTTTTCAACACAGTATTTTCCTTCGATATCGCGAACATTTAGTCAGAATCATTCAATTGTTCGGGAGACGGATAGAGACCTTGAGCGGCTCAAATTAGAATACGATCGACGGAGCAGCATGACGCACCACGTGATAATTCAAGTGAGTTTGTGTATATATACAGAGGACTCGCTATGGTTGAGGAATGCGCGATCGTCCGGTTCTCGTTTGATCTTCAGATCGGCGTTCGATGGAACTTATAATTTGATTTTCGAGAACAAGGGAGAACACAAAATGACGGAGAAGCGTCCGAAATAGTTGTACTCGAGTTACTTCATAGCAATACACTCTAATACAATTTCGACACGATGCTAATATGAATCTTGACGTCGGAGCAGTGCAGTAAGGATAGCGGACGAATCCTTCGATCACTCTTTCATACCGACCAATAGATTCAAGTTCTACAGAAAAACAATTTTCCAATTCGTACTTATCATGCAAATGTAATGTATCTTCGATCGGCAAATTTCCATCTGGAGCACGAGCGCTATATATACACGTCGATTTGTGAATCCTCGAGAGGAAGCGTCGGGAATTCGTGCGCGACATATCTCTATATGTATAACAACGCTAGCAGCCCCCGCGCGATGAACTTTTTTTTCCGAGCGTATTTATACATCCTCGTGCAGGCGCACAGAGGTCGAAGTGACCTTCGATTCGGGCCGGCAGTTACATACCCGCGGCGCCGACGAGTCTCGCGAGTCAGCCGATTCCTTCGAGAGATATCCGTCCGTCTCGTCCTCTATATACATCCCTCCGAGTATCAGTCCGCGCACTTCGACTTTCAAGGCGATCGAAAGAGTTTGCGCCGCGTAAGCAGGACTGCCAGAGCGACGCCCGCAACAGTGTCAGCCGCGAATTCATTAGCCCGCGGAACGGGAGCGAGGCCTCGGCGCGCACTTGACCTTCACACGAGCCTAATGTATTTTCGCTTGTTGTTGCGAACGAGCCAATCATATACAGTTTTCGAAATGAATTTTTCATTTGCGAAACAATTCAAAGTGAGGGCAGTCACTGCGAAGCTTCGACATTAGGCTTGGCCGACTATGTATCGGCGTTTACTACTGAAGAACCGTTGACTGGTGTAATCGCGTTTGCCATTGTTTGTATTATGTTGAAGGTTAGAGCGTGAAATGATAGAAATATAACGTGATAAAAATAATCCATCATTTGGAAAGCGAAAGTCCAGGAAGGAATTGTCAAATTGATTTTGTAACGGATCTTTTGAAAGAGAATACGATTCGTGGAATATAAGACGCAGAGATAAATTTGAAACGAAATATTGTTGGTAATACAAAATAATGACAAAAGTAAACATTTTGACCAGTCGAGAACTTTTACAATAGATTGTTATACATAAATTATTTTTTGAATTTTGTCAGTAATTCCAACTGTACATCCAACTTCGCTCATGTGAGAATTCTAGGAGTAGGCACTACCTTTGAAAATCAATTGGACGATGAAAGTTTGTGAGTTGGTTGGAAAGTCATTAATATAGATCTACTGTAAATGCATAAAATAGAGAAAATTGACGAAATATTTCCGACAAATCGAAACGTTGACTTTAGGTTATGGATATAAGCTATTGGGATACCCACGAATCTTCTCACAAAGTTTCGGATCATGATCGGTGATCCAAAGATTGTGCCCACACTCCAAGTTAGACTAGGCCAAAGAAATCGAACGACAAACCATTCGATTCCCTGGAATTTCAAATACATTATCCAATTTTTGATTTCATGATGAATTAGTATTCTCTCACTACAAATATCTTGCAATCATGCAAGATACAGTCGTATATATCCGGTTTAATATTATAAGCTCATATATTTCTGCTGTGACTGATGATTGACTTGACAATCAAATACTTTATCCGATAATCATAATTTCTATTTATCTACAATAGTCTAAAAGTATACTAGTATTATAGTAATACAATAGTACAATAGTACAATAAAAATACTAGTTGCATAATGTACTACTTCAACATTTAACCTACAATCAAGCCATCCACCTGACCTCACAATCAAAAGAACCATATCCTACGTGAGAAAAATCCAGCTCTATGTACCCTGCTACAGGGGTAAGTTGGCGCAGTGGTTATATCTCGTAATCTATCATATATATACCAACACAATATATACCCCCACCATTTACTCTTTGTTCTGTATCGATGCTGTGAGTCTCAGTCTGTTAGCTGGCTTAGTCTCGACAACAGGTGCGATTTCAAGTTTCTGTATACCCAAAGTAATGTTTCATAATTGAAAGGAATAAGAGCTAAATATAATATCCGGAAACATTATAAGTCGTATAGCATTTTGTAAAATCTTCTAACATTATTATTAATACGAACATTTTCTCAAACAATGCATATCAGTTATAAATAAGCACATGTTAAACTTTTACGTACCCTCGGGGCACATTGGCATTTTCAATGAAAACTAAATTTTTGCAGAATTCTTTAAGAAAGATGGTTCGCATCTATACGCTTACTGAGGAGATAATGATTCGTGAGAAAAATGAAAAACCTATAATAAAAGAATATGATTCGTTGAAAAGAAAACCTGCTGGTTTGGAAAATGGGCATATGAAAAGTTCGTCAGAGTAAGAAAACAATATATTCGCCATGAGTGTCAAATTAGTTGTAGAAATTTTTTTAATAAATATTTTTTAGTGTTATTGATTCGAAAAATTATAAATAGTATGAAATAGTACATTACGTGACTAGTGCATAAAGTATCACCAGTTCGAGTTCTAGATTCACCTATGTGTGCACGAATTGCGTATACTATTTTTCGTAACGATGTGCGAAAAGTTTGGCTATGATAATGGATGGTTTACACGCACATGGAGGAGGAAAAGAGCGGGTCCAGCGGCGAAGCCCTCGCCGAGGGGTTGGGGGGCGGAGTTTCCCACTACTTTATCGCATGGTGATGGAATGAGGTACATTGCGCACTAAGTTACGAAAAATATTGTATTTTATTAACAGTTTTGATATTTTTAAAGAAAACATAGTTTATGTTCATTATATGAAGTTTAGTCTCGTGTGAATTATAGAATTGCTACTTGCCTGATACTAGGGATAAGTTGTCCAAAAAATTTCACCAAAAATCGATGTCTATTCTTTTTTTCCATCAAATTGAAAAACCCGTAACTCAAATTCATCAGTGGACACTCAGCCCAGCTGCTCTTACTCGCCACAAGGATGTGCTACCGAGCTCCTGAACTTTCTCTTGAGAATTAATTCATATGTAATATAAAGAAAAATATAATATGTAATACACTCATGGTTTGAGCCTCGGCTTTGTGACATAAGTGTTGGCGAATAAAAATTCTCAGAATTGAACCTCTGGCCAATATTAATCATGTAAATGTAATTATGAAAAAATTTGTTCTTTAAAAACTTGATAAGATTAAGTAAGAACTTTAGCATATCAACTTTTGAACATGATTTTTCGTTTTTGAATCCGGAGAATCGAAATTTGTGTCTTAACTCAGATGTTCGGATGAATTTAATTTCTATCTGTTTTATTAATAAAGTCAACAAGATAATGAATCATTCCAATATATATATATATATATATATATATATAAGTTAAGCCTTAAGTTTGCGATCCGTGCAATTCGATAATCGACAATGGTATTGAAGGCATTATTATTGTTGTCAGTGGCAATCGTGGCAGTTAACTGTGTGACCTGGGGCAAGTTACACACCCTGAGAGTGGGTACGCGCGAGGAAGGCGACACTCTGATCATTGAGGAAAAAGTCTTCGAGACAAACAATGGAAAGCCGGGCGCATTCGTCGTCATAAAGTCAATTACAACGCCGGGGTATATCATCAATAGACTTGAAGTCCAGAGTCAGGACGACGAATCGAAAGAAAACGCCGATGTCGGGTTTGAAGATGGTCCAGGTAGAAGCGCCGTTAATGTCACGTTCACGAACGAGAAAGGTTACGATATTAACTACGTAATTAGGTTATATGGGCGAGAGCTCCATAATTAACGAAAAATAATATTTATCTCACTGCTTTTAATACAACCAATAAAAATAATTTTTCATCTCAGCAAATCATTTTGTCATTCTTCCTCATACCTATAGATATATCCTTCAGCAATTATAATAATGGATACAAATACGACGGGATCAAGTCGAAGTCGAATTATATCGAGTATTATGTTTCGAAATATCTTTCGTGGGAGGTCAAATTTTTCAATACATCATCATGTATCAAGTTACTCCAGCCTTTCCGAATTTCACGAACACTTGCATGAATTTCAAAATTAAAATTTGGGAATTTCCAAAATCAAAATTTGGCAATTCCCAAAAAAGTTTTTTTCCCAAAGCATTATTCAATTTTATCCGCGCGATCAAAATGTGCTATGAAGCGAGAGTCTTTTTGAACTACTACTGAGTATGCGACTTCTGCGTCTATCAGAGTATCAAATAAAAACAATGCTCTTTTGCTATTGCCGATTCATACATTTTAATCGCGTGGATAAAATGGAATAATGCAAATTAAACAAGTCTTTCTAATCGATGAGGGATATTGAAAGAACGTGTATTGAATTGTATTCCTATAATTCGAGTGATTTGAGGGGTTATTATTCATATTTTGTGGAAATTTGAGGAAATAAGTTATATTCATCATAAATCAAGGCTACCATTTAGTACCCACGGGAAAGTTGTTACGACAAGTAACATTTTTGTTTCATCGAAAGTAAGATGTATACCAGTTACATTTATGCACGCTTCTCGCGCATGCACTCATTTGGAATTTCGTATTTTATATTTGTATTGCTTTATTCATGATCATCTTTCTAAAGTACCTCATCGATAAGGAATTCAAATAATCATTGCTACTCAAGAGAATTATATAATTCTCTCATTTTAATCGTTAACCTAAATACATCTAAATCTAACAGCTAAATATTCCAGCCTGCAAACAAATTACGAATAACTGTTTCACATACCTATTGATTCATTTCCAATGTGTGTGACTGCACAAAGTTTCAATTTATTATATATTATTTTATTAAAATTCCTTTTCTTTTCTTCAAGTAAAATGAACATATTGATACTTCTTTTTAAGGCCGACGAGCATATACAAACCTGAACTATTCTCAATTTATGTGTATCGAAATTTGTATGGCCAAGAGCACTAATAAATACTAAAGTCGTACCCACATACGATATGGATGTTATTACAATAGTGTTCCTCAACAGAACCTCTGGTCATAAAAACAGAAAACAACGCTGTGAAATGTGTGGATGCGACTAAATATCTGCGAGTCTTGATAGATACTGATATAAAACGGGACTTGCATATCCAAAACATTATAAAAGAAACCAGATATTTTCTATTTGTTTTTAACAAACTGGCACACTTCATGAGGACTGATACTCTCGTAGCAACCGTTGCCAAAAATCGAGCGGCTGTAACCCCCCCCCCCCTCTTCCACACACACACAGTGATTTTTTACTGATAAGATGTGCCGAAATTTGATTCATACACATATATCGATATTATGTCATGGACATGTCTCAGTTTCATGTGAAAAAAAATTGTACAATTGAACGAACTTACCTTATGTGAAGTTCAATTGAAATTGTATGAGCGCCTCCTCCGAGAAGATCAAATGGTAGTCCCCCTACTCTGTGCCAGTGATACCACAATTTCAAAGCTAAAAAATGAGCTCACGCATGCTCCAGTGCGCTGCGCGGCGCTGCTTGAATCTCATTCTTTTCAAAGTGTTGCCGTAGTATTTTGGGATTATCTAGGTTCCTAGATAAAAGGGTATTTATAAAAGGGTGGGTTTGATCTTCTCGGAGGAGGCGCTCATACAATTTCAATTGAACTTCACATAAGGTAAGTTCGTTCAATTGTACAATTGTATTTCGCGCCTCCTCCTCGAGATCAAATGGTAGATGTTTAAAGATACGGCAACTTCCACATGTTATTCTTGTTATTGAACATGATAAGCATGATATATATATATATATATATATATATATATATATATATATATATTCGATTATTTATATATTCATACAAAATTAGAAGTGATGACATGAAGTGAACTTTTACAATAAATTCCTTAAGCTATTATTCTTTCTGAATTTGCTTTTTATTAAGTATGGATAGTGCAAAATCTTCCTTGTTTGGCACAATTTGCCGATTATAGAATTTTGCAAAGGTTTGTGAATTTTTTGACCACCCAGCTGTCCTTTCTTATAAGATTTAAATCGACTCCAAATCTATTAGCCGCTGAGGTGGCTGCGTGTCGAGTACTGTGTGCTGAGAAAACGGATGTATCTATGCCGCTGTTGTGAAGGTTTTCTTTAACCCAATGGCTTAATGTTTCTGAGCACACAGCCCTCACAGGCTTTTTCGTAGAGATAAACAGTTTTTTGATAGAGTTACGCATTGGCATGGAAACTTTTAAGTATTCGATCAAGGTTGATGCTGCGCATATTTTCTTATCTTCATAAAAAGGCAACGTCAATAGAGGTTGCATTGCATCTTTTTTAGTAGTTTTAATACGTGATGGAATTTTGATCTCTATTCTCGATGAAAGTATTTTGATATTATCTATTTCAATCAAGGAAAAAGTTTGCATTCTATGACCCGTGACTAATGCTAACAAAGTAATCAATTTCTTCGATAATTCAGAAAAATGTATGTCTTCATTCGGGGGTCTAGCAGAAATATAATCAAGAACAGTTTTTGGGTCCCACGTGTACTCATATTTTGGTTTAGATGGACGAATTTTTGAGAGCCCTTGGAAAAATCTTTTAATTCGTGGATCTTGTGCGATATTTTGGTTCAATATCAGAGAGAGTGCTGATCGAGTGCAATTTATCGTACTATGAGATAATCCATTTTGGTATTCTTGTGTGAGAAAGGACAAAATACTACTTATGTTGGAATTCAATACATCGAGTGAGTTTTCAATACAAAATTTCCACCATTTTTTAAGGGCTATGTTATAGTTTTTTATAGTTGAATCGCTTATCGATGCCATCATGAGGTCCATAGCAGACTGGGGAACTTGTTGTTGAATTAAACTTTGCCTGATAATCTCCCGACAACCAGGGTAAGTTTTTTCCAGAGTGGATGAGGTTCCCTGTTACAAGAAATCAAAAGATTTAGGTCAGGACCGAAATTTATTGCATTTCCTATCAACATGGACGTGAAGAGAGGGTACCATGGCTGGGCAGGCCAGTCAGGTACTACTACTATTCCTTCAGCTTTTTCATGTTTGATTTTTTGGAGTGTTTTCAGTATTATGCTGAAGGGTGGGAACGCGTAAAAATCTAAATTTTTCCAAGATAGGGTAAAAGCATCTACCGCTACAGAGCCGGGATCTTTTTTCCAAGAAATGTATTTATTGCATTTTTTATTTAGGCGACTAGCGAATATGTCAATTTCTGGATTTCCGAAATTTAGTTTTATTCTTTCAAATGCTACTTGAGACAGTTCATATTCAGTTTCATTTTCTAGCCTGCGCGATTCTATATCGGCTTCAAAGTTATCTTTTGAGCTTATATATGACGCGAAAATAAACAATCTACGTTTTTCGCACCATTGCCAAATTTGCCTCGTAATGTTGTTCAAATTTATAAATTGAATACCTCCCATTTTGTTTATATATGAAATAGCGGTGGTATTGTCAATCCTCAATAAAATGTTCACATTATATAAGTTTTTGGCGAAACATTTTAACCCAAAAAAGGCTGCTTTTAATTCCAGATAATTGATATACTGTTTCCGTTCACATTCATCCCAAAAACCGTGGCATTTTTTATTTTCGCAAACAGCGCCCCAACCTGTAAGTGATGCGTCCGAAAATATTTCTAAATGAAACTCCCGGATCTCAATGGAATTCTTCCCTTGACTAATATTTGATTTCCACCAGTCAAAATCAATACTATTAGATGTCATAGACATGTAGGTATTATAATTACCGTTACTTTTCGCGAGTGCCAGATATTTTTCTCTCTCAAAGTTTTTCGTGTATACCCAACTATATTGAATTGCTGGGCAGCATGCTACGATTTTTCCGATAAATTGCGCAAAATCGCGAATTTTGCATTTTGACATGATGCTGAATTTTTCAGTCATGTTCTTAATGTCTATTCTTTTTTCCCTCGTAATTTCAATTGTCATTGAATTTGAATCGTAAATGAATCCCAAAAATTTACACCTCTGAGCAGGTTGAAGAGCGCATTTCTGCATATTAATAATGAATCCTAAATGGTTCAGTAATTTTAACGTCATCATCACATTTCTTAGACACTCTTCATATGAATTACCAATGAGCAAAAAATCGTCTAGATAAACTACCGATCGGAAGCCTAGCATTCGTAAATGATGAACGATTGGTTTTATGAGTTTCGTAAAAGTGTACGGGGCTGTAGCTAATCCGAACGGTAAGCATGTAAATTCGTAAGTTTTGCCGTGAAACTCAAACCTTAGAAATTTCCTGTGTGATTTGTGTATGGGTACTAAATAATATGCATCTTTTAAGTCTACTGTTGCCATAAAACAGTTACGTTCAATCATTTTAATCGCAATCTTGTGATCTTCAATCTTAAAATGTTCAGTTTCGATAAATTCATTCAGTTTTTTCAAATTTAAGATTAATCTAAAACTTTTATCTGGCTTAGGACGCAGAAAAATTTTTGAAATGAATTGGCTTTCGATCGGCTCACATTCTACTAATGCGCCTTTGGTGATCAATTTTTCAATTTCCGCGGGTACATTACACATATCCGAATCAGAGAGGTTATTGTCAAAGATAGGCTTTGGTTGGTATGGATTCATTTTAAAAGGTATTTTGTAACCTTTGATCCATGACAGTATTGTCGGATCTGAAGTGATAACTTTCCAGTTCTCGTGAAAAAATTGTAAACGGCCTGCGACTAAACTTACAGAATTGTTTATTGTCGCGCTGGATATGGCTTCTTGTACGGAGTCCTGTATTCTCCTTTCCGTTGTGGCTGTGAAGTCCGGGGTCGCTGACTGCGTTGTTGATAATTCGTCGATGGTCGTTTCTGCCCGCCCGTTACCAAGGAATAAGTTTTGGTCACTTGAGACTGCGGCGGGCCCCTCGAGTTTTTTGTATTCTTATTTATGCTAGGAGCTGTCTTATAAAGTTTCAATTCTTTAGCAGATTGCTCAATTAACTTTGCAGATTTTAAACTATCTGCTAGCTTGTTGCCAAATAAAAACTCATCTACGGGAGCGGATTTTAGAGTCTCCCTCATTGATGTATTAATAATCGATAAAATCAGACTTCTGCGAATCGCTATTTCATCGTGCATCGAGTCAGCTATAAGCCTGCTAATGTCACTCAAGGCTTCGATGATTGGTACATCATCCGAGGAATTTCGTGATAAAATAGTTGATATCACTTTCCCCATCATGGCCATACACGAAGCTGATTTTTCATATTTTTCTATAATGCGCTTGTCTCGCGATTTTGCTGTATCATTCATTGCGTGTTTGACCTCTTCGTTAAGTTTTGGAGAGTCTAAGAACGTACAGTTTCCCGGAGTTGGATACTTTTTCAGTAAGTTTTCCTTCTCTTCCGAAGGCAGACCCATTTTGATAATATCAGCCCAACGCAATGCAAAATCGGAGTGGACAGCAGGAGCTAAGCTCCGTTCTGCGGCTAGGCGCTTACCGATAACATTAAGCACATCTGTGCTGAGGCTCTTTTCCGTTGTTTCAATTGTGGCTGGGTCCGATGGCTGTGTTTTCGGCGTGGTCGATGCGTCATCTTTGCCAGTCACATCAGATGGCGGCTCATTTTCCGTCTCTGCAGTCGTCGGTACAGAGGACTGTTTATTCTTCGGCATCGGTTCCCCGTTTCCAGCCGCAGGGTGTACGATATCAGCCGTGTTGTGAGTTCCTTCGGTCTCACGCGATTGTCGCTCGCCTTCGTCAGTCAGCTCGTAATCTGAATTGTTTCCTAGTATTGACGAAATAAACCAATCAGTGAATGGAATTTTTGATATATTCTTTGTTCGTTTTCAGCTATGGCTCATTCCGATGAACATCATTCCATAGCAACAATTAGAATTTTGTACACTATTTTTGGTTTTTCATTAAGTTGCTTACAGGATAGAGCCTGTGGATTTTTATTTTATTGCGTTGATCAAGTTCGGTCTTGGTCGAACGTATTAATAATTATTGTCGAACAGGATAGGGCCTGAGTGACAATTGTAGTGTACTTATTGAGAGGATAGGGCCTCTCACTGCTAGCAGGATAGAGCCTGTGTAGCAATATATAAGCATTTTTAGAGGATAGGGCCTCTGACTATTAATAGGATAGAGCCTGTTAATAGATGTGACGTGGTAAGTCACGTTTTTCAAAAAAATCGAGTTTCCGTGTTGGATGATTTCCGTTGATTTTCCCCGCATTCGATGGTGTTGTGTCTCGATGAAAAAATTGTAATTGAATGTTCTCTCTTTACTGTACTTACTGTGATAATCGTAATCATCCGATGATTTCGAAGTTGAGCTATCTCGTCGATACCTTCTTTTCTTATGCTTGTTTTTCTTCACCGCTTTTTTGAGACGTTTTAGAAGTCTCTCTGGTTCATCATCGGAGGAAGAATATCGCCGTTTATGGTGTTTCCTCCCCATCTTGAACACTTAAACACTCAAGCACTTCTATTTTCCGTGTGGTTTCGTCGGCACAAAGACGAAGAATGAGATTCAAGCAGCGCCGCGCAGCGCACTGGAGCATGCGTGAGCTCATTTTTTAGCTTTGAAATTGTGGTATCACTGGCACAGAGTAGGGGGACTACCATTTGATCTCGAGGAGGAGGCGCGAAATACAATCCTCTGTTGATTGAGCTCATTACATTTGCTCAAACTACTTTTCCACACTGTCAATACAATCAATTTTAATCAAACTCAAACGAGATCCATCATATTTCGAAGAATACAAACTGCTTTGTTTTAAGTTCCAAACTCGTATTTCGCAGCATTTCGTTGTTCAATTAGTTAACATTATTCGACTTGCTTTTCTGCGAATATCGTAATCTTGAAAAACGAGTGGAATAACGTTATTTCTCAATTGATTACTCTTTAGTATACTATTACAATATAATATTCTTATTAACCTACGACTTGTTTCTTTTCTAATCATATCGAAAACTAGTTTAACTTTTTACTCACGTTCCGTGTTTAAAGCTAAACCCATCGAATCATGAGTCACCGGCTGGTTTCACTTTACAGGCCATCGCTTTTTATTCAAGGACAAGGAAAGGAAATAACGTTCAGACGCGAACGTTCGCTAACAGCTTCCATGAGTTTGTCAACATTATATATTCTCATTGGCAAGATAAGAATCTCCGAGCCGAATCTGTACAGCATCTTATCAGACAATGGCTCTCCAAAATTCTGTATCCGAGTTGCTGAGAGAAATTGAACTCACATCTGACTTAACAGAGTCAAGGTTGGTTTCTCTACACCTTTTGAGTCTACTGTCTCAAAAGCTTGCAGTGAAAAACGGTGATTACACTTACGGTGATTTTTCACTTTAAGCTTTTGAGAGAGTACTGTTCTGCAAACTTCAGAATTGAATTATCGATGGACGTAATAACTGTACCCCTTTAGGCAAGAAATCCGACCCGGCCTTCGTCCGATGTGAGACAGGTGACGAACCAATAGTTTAAGAGAGAATCGCCGAGGTGAACACGTGCAATGCAGAAATTAGAAATATGAAACTTGTGCGTGGCTCTACTAAAGTCGAAATCGTGTGATGAGACTCCCCCCGTCAAATTCCTTCCTATGTTCTGGAAAATAATTAGTAAATTTCTCAAGAATCCAACTATTTTCAAGTGCAATGTCGAGAGCCCTCCTCTGTATCACTCGAAAACTCGGGATCGAATCAACTCCCGCGAAAACAATGCCCCGGGAAAGGGAACCCCCATAGACTCGAAACCGTCGGTCGATGGTCGCGCTGGCCGTGATACAGCGGTACGTTTACACGCGGATAGGGGCAGGAGAGCAGAAAAAACAAGTGTCGCCTCCGGGTAATTAGTAGTGTTCACACTCGACCTAGAAGCTCCGTCATCTGGGATGCGCGCGCCACTCCAAGATCGAGTCCCCACCTGCGCCGCTTGGCTTTTTCGTCGCGGCTTTTCATCCGAGCCAGTTGGAAGAAAGAAAACGATTATCCAGTTTTTATACGTGACTCGAGTTCTCGCGTTCTCCCGAGCACGTATACGAATAAAAGAGGTTGATCCTATTGGCACCTGACCCCCGCGGGCATCTATGTCATCTGTTGGCTCATAATGCCAATTGCATTCCTAGCTATGTCATACATAAATATACTTGGAAATCCTCAAAAACTTTGTAATCCCTGTTCAAAGATTCGCTACCAGTAGTAATTTACAAGGGGGATTCAAGCGCTGCCGGTGGTGGTCGGTCTGGCATTCGACGTAGATTTTATACACTCCATTTTCTATAACTGATGAACCGGCGTCGATGGCACAGTTTCTGCGCAGCGGAAATAAGGCGACCGGGAAGTCGTGGGCTCGATACCCGACGGAATGGAATCAAAGATTGTGCTCAGAAGTCGTACAAAAGACTCAAAAGAGGACTTCGGGTATTAGGCTATAATAAGAGAAAAATCTATAATCAATTTCTACAGTTTCTATCGTCGATTTCTAACAGCCCGAGTATAATTCCATTTCAATTCCCAACAACCATCAACTCGTTAAAAATTTCTACTCTCTAGATTCCTTACAGTGCATATTCATCACAAAGTATGTTTACTGTAAGCACGTGTACTGATGTGAATAGTCAGTATAAGTTATAATAGAAGAAACACTCCTAGCCCTAATTGTGAGAAGTTACAATGAATTTCACTGTAGCTACAGTGACAAATAAATACACCCATGCACTGACATTGGAGTGGAAATAGTTACACTGAATGTTACAGTAACATTTTCACTGTGATACGTTTACAAAGTAGGGATTATTAGCTGTTATTTGATTATTTTATATATTTGATTAATATTGACAATATCATTGATGTAGCGAATCATCAATCAATCAATAATACACGCGTACGAATCGATCGAACGTAATTCGATAAGAGACGATGACGAGTAAACTTTGTATCATTGATTACGTCGATACGATACAAAAGTGTAACGAGCAAACGACAGGTATCAATATTGCGGGCGTGTTCTCGATGATGGTTTGGCTCTGAAGTGAACTAGAGACATTTGTGCCACATTCCAGCGAAAATTGCTTTAAACTTTTGCGCGCATACAAATGCACGGGTGCACCGAGTGAACTTTCGGTGATTCCATTTCAGGTACCTATAATACGTATTATTTCACGAAATGTTCGGCTCTGTGTTTATACTATCACGTTTTCCATTAACTGGAATAAAAGAAGCAGATGCCTGATATACGATGGAAAATGTTGTTCTTTCGTGGTATCGACAATCATTTACTTCGATACGTTTAATAGAAAATAACTCATTTGGAGTTTGTTGAAAAGTGCAGAGAAACGACTGAATTCCGCTGACGAATTTGCAATTTTCAAAATAAAAATAGGATCCAAAAGCCTTTGAGTGGTGCACGAGTCAAAATGCGCCACTTTCTATCCTTCCTGCATTCACAAAATACAAGTCATTTATTAACATACACGATCGTTGAAAGCATAAAGTGCGCAACGATTCAGAGATTGCTATCTCTAACTCGGCTGATAATTTTGCAAGCGTCTTTGTTTCGCGTGAAATTATTCTACCTTCGCCCTTTATTACACAATAGGTTCACTAATTCTCTACACATAATTGTAAGTCTAAATAGTACACTATTATATCTCCAAAATTCGAAAACCACTGTAACCCGACACTTTATTTTACAATTGGCGAGAAATAAAACGAGACACAAAAATCCAGCAAAACCGATCAAACTTCCCATCACTCAGTGTTCGCTTCGAATAAAAACACAGGCAGCCTCGCGCCAAAAGCGCGCTACAAAAATATGAAAATCAATTTGTCAATCAGTTCCGGGCCGGTGACTTACGGCCCGTCAGATCTGTGGCTCGTCGATCCTGGCTGGTCGTCGGCACGTGCCCGCACCCATACTGCAGCTATTGCGGTCGGGGGCCAACGAATCGCGCCGATACGAAACTCAAATTTTACAAACTTTACAAATTTTCTACAAATTTCTACAAATTTTACAGCGCTTATGGCCTATCAATGCAAGCAGACCCGGACCCACGTGCCTGTATACGTGCACCGCTCGGGAGAGGATCGGCCCTTTGACACAGATGTATATATATCTACTGATCGGATTAATGTGTATATGCATATGAATTCGTTTGATAGTGATATAGGAGGTGGAGGGTGTCTCAGTTGGGAGTCGATTCGGTGTTGGGAATGGACGGAAGGAAATATTATTTTCGACAAGAATTTTCAACAAGTTTCGATTTTCTGGATTTTGGTGTCATTTGCAATATTGTTCAATAGATTTAGGAAAAATTTCAATAAAATTAGCCGTTTGGAAAAAAATGTGTTTTATATAAATGCAAATTTTGGAAAATTTTTTACTTCGAAACACAAATACACCTTATCCAAATTCAATCAGGACAAGAACCTGATGATTCTATGTCTCATTGTGTCTCATTTGGTTTTTTTATCTCTCTGATTTGAACAATGTTTCTCTCTTATCTCAAACAACACTATGTCCAAAGACCACATCTGCTTGATTTTGAAACCGTAATTAAAATAATGCAAATTGGAGGATGCTTATGCAAATCAATCGAAGGACGACGGTATACAAGTCTCGACACGGCTCAGGATCTCGAATCCCTAATCCCTCTAAAACCATCTTGGCACTCTAGAGCAAGTCTTGACCCAATGTGAATGCTATATTACATTTCCGACGCAATATCACGCGATTCTCGCAGAATAAAAAGAAATATTCCATCGTTTACCTGTTTCTCGACCTGTTAGTTCATCGCGACTCCTCCAAACGCGTCCACTCCGTCTTCGAAAATTCGACTCGTGCCGATCGTCGTTACTGAATCCACATTCACACGACGTCCCAAGGAGGCTCGACCGAAATTTCTCGCACCAGCGCCAAATCAAATTGATCAATTGGATATGGACCAAATCGGGACGTCGGTCGGCTGTTCGCTCGATACGACCGTGGAATTTGTCTCGCACGCGTTTTGCGCACCACCGCGGATCGATCGTGGAAGGCACGCGCGCGCGAGCTTTATCCGCGTGTGCTCAGTAAATTTGGGTGGGAAAACGCACGAACGAACCGACTGGGTAAATGCCCTGCATCTTTATATTTTTTAGCCCGGAAAGGCGCTTTATCGTAATGGGGCTCCTAAGTCGTTATCACCGCGTGTGTGTGTGTGTGTTGTTGCCCGAGCAAATTTATCGCTCCTCGCCGAATTTCGACTTGGTCGCCACCGGCCGGCCGGCTTGGCTGTTTTTACCCCAGGAGCGCGATTGCGTCGGGGAAAAAGGAAGCCGTGCCAGATATTTATCGGAGCGGCAAATATCCTATATGCGATATGCAGCTTACGGTGTCAATAAGACCCGCGAGCCTTGGAATTCATGGACCGGTGCGCGAGCGAGCTGTCGAGTTACACAGCCCGATCGGATTATTCTCGAATTCGTTCCGATTGAATTCAACATGGCCCCGCACGGGAAAATTTTAATGTTTCCTACATGAATTGAATATGTTTCTATATTCGTATTAAAATTCGTATATCATTTTATCCTGGCTCACAGCGACCGTGCAGATTATACGCAGCAAATCCCTTCAGCTGAAGAATATCGACGACAATTGAGCAGGATCGATGGGAGACCGGATAAGGAAGGATTCACGGCTCGAGTAGATAAACGCACAAAGGAAAATCACGAGTCAGTGCGGCAGAGGAAAATCAGAACTCGATTCAGGTGCTGGGGAATCCAGTATCTTTGAACGAGGAGACAAAGCCGCGGGAGGATTAAGACGGGCTTAACATTTTCTTGCGTTCTTTTACTTCTCATCTACTCTCCTAACTGATCGTTTTAATCTCTGCGGGGTTGAGCTCAACTTGTGCCGTTGACTATCTCGTATACAGCTGTATATCTCTTTTGTATTGTCTATAAAAAGGTTCTTAATGCCACTGTTCGCCAAGGGGATTCTATTCATTACAATCCGTTCTTCGCGAAGACAAAACGTTTCGTCGGGCTTGAAAATGGTCAGTACAGCAGATGCAATGTAACCACGATCGAGCGATTCGTTTATCCATGCGCATTCGACAATACACGTTTGAGGGAAAACGCGCGATTTCCTGCAAACAACCATAGATTGAATCATTGCCTAAAGCACCAAAAACTGTGAAACACCCCGCGAGTGAGATGCGGCCGTGATTCAGCGAACGGCTGCAGTGCACAATGCCATTCGCTCCGACTAATAGGTGCGGTCCGACGAAAAGGGACGGCGAGTCGGGTGTTTGGAGCCCCGCCAAGTTGCGCCTCCCCCCCTACCCCGCGGCAAGTGGGTCGTGAGTGCTTTACGCTTGTCTCGGTGCGAATGCCCTCGCGATAGTCACTGAGCTGTGCTCTTTAGACGAGGAAGAGGGTGCGAAGGTGCGTATGTGTCGAGGGGAGCGAATTACGCTTCTTCATCGGACGGCCGAGACAAAGTTTGCTTGGGGAATCTCGCGTAGTCACTCGCATGGGACGTTTCGGTTGGATAGATTTTCTGTGATGAATCCACGTACCACTCACTAAATTCCTCACATTGATGAGAGGTATGAGACTGGTATAAGAGTGGAAAACTGATACACTTTCATAAAGTGAAATTTACACCGTAAGAAAAGTGAATTTCCACTGGACTCGAAGTGATTTTCCGATGGCGGTTAGTGAAATCGTCAAAATCACTGGAATGAAAGTGAATACATATGTTCACTGGTGCATCAGCGTGAAAATTTTACTGCATCAGAGAGAATTAGTCTTCCACTTCTGTAGTATAAAATCAAGCATTCCTTACCGTTAACACAAGTCCAGTGAAGTAAGAATTAAAATTATTAGCTAAAAGTTATTCGAGTCTCTTCGTTAGCGAGATCTCAGCAGCATTTCATGCTACTACTTTAACGATAAATTCAGCTAAGGATATTCACTCTAACCGATTCTTAACCAAACGTTTCTATCAGACTCCCATATAGTGTTTTTCTACAGTAAGAAGCATGCGGACTCTACCATGCCACAGATTTTTCGTAAGTATCAAGTTTTAATGAATTGTTTGGTCAAAGTTCGGCACTCGAAGTTATATGCAAGGAGGCGATGGTAACTATCGTCATGTGGCATCGTTGTACAGCAATTCATTGATTACTCCAACGAAACTCGCACACCCCCATTGTGTATCGAATAGCCCATACGCGATTCTCAACAACCAGTATAATCCCTTGTCAGCCGCGTCGTTGAAGCGATACTCTTCCCAGCGAAACTTCGGATTATTCCGCTGGCCCATAACTGACGCGCGCGCGGGCCAACAACGTCGTCCCAAGTTTCGGGAACTCGGTATATATACCGCGCGTCCTCATGGGAGGCCCCCTCTCATACAGCGCTCGAATACCTTTCATCCCGAAGAGAAAGCGGAGGAAAAAAGAAGTCAGTAGGATCTCTCGAGCGTTTTAACTCCCTTTGCCAGAAAGTTCGTCTCGCCGAGTGGGAGAGAGAGAAGAGCAGGAGTCGAGAGCGCGCGGGGGATTTCCGCGAGCTGCGCTCGCGCGCGCGAGCAATTAGTCGGGCGAGCCGATTAGATCGCCGAGCAATCGGGGCCGTGAATAATTACAGGCTCCTGGCGCCGCTCCGAGTTTCGACGACGACGACGACTATCCTCGAGCATTGCACCGATTAATCGACTCGCCGCGTTTTATACCCTCGATCCGCGCTTGTCTGCCACGACTTTTCCAACGGGTTTTCCGCCGAGGCGGGTTCGACGCGCGAGAGCTTTCGAAGCTAAACCGCGCCGCAATGGTCATTTCGTTCTGTGTGATTCATGGGGGAGGGATGGGGACTGGATGATTGATTGTATGAGAATCGAGAAGGGCTACCGTCGAAGCCGGTGAGGGTCGAAATCGAGTTTTAAAGAAACGGTGTATATGAATGAATTGGAGGATAACACACGGTATTTTCCGATCAATAATTCGATTTACTCCGTACTACCATATCCTGGTAGAAAACTAGCCGATTTAGATATGACCGGAGTATGAATATCAAACGGGACTATCGGCAAAAGAGAATAACAAAACAAAGTAAATGGATAGATTGGATACACTGCATCAGCATATAAAATGTGTTACATGTGGACAAGATAATAATTATTCTACATAGAATGGAGCATGTAAACTGTCTGAGATATGACGAAGTTTTCTACCAGAATAAGTCCAAAGAAAACAAACTTGTTATTTAAATTGTTGATTGTTGATATCAATATATTATTATTTTTATTGTTTGTTAACATTGTTATTTAAATAATAATTCTTTAAAAACTTATCGAATAATATTGTTAGTAATAATAGTTCAAGTCGAATTGAACGAGCACGCATCGAATCAGAGTAAACCGTTCTTGTGTAATATACACATCCGACCAGACCAATGCCTCCATAGAATTTCTACGGGCTCGATTGCTCGCTCTCTTTCTTTTCCTCCCGATATTCCAACTGCACTTCGGACCGAAAACTGTTACAGCTACGCGTAATAATCGATTTAAAATGCGACGACTCAATCGGGAGTCTAAAGGATGCGCGTCTAACGACTCGCTGCGACTTTCCGCCACGACGGGCATTTGCATCGTTGGAAAAAACACCGAGCGCGCGAGAAGCGATAAACATCCGACACTTTTTTTCGAACGCGCAATAAAACGTGTGTGTCAATGGAGCCGCCGCCTCGCCCCGACGGAGCAATCGAAAAAGCCTCTTTGCAGAATGGAAAAACGGGGCGCCGATCCAATTACGGCTCGATCCGAGCGGAAGCTTCGCGCCAGCGATTTAGCTGATTGAATCGGAGCAGCGGTGATGGGATTGCTCGTTAAATGGCGGGCATTAGCATCAATTAGCCGCGGGGGGCCGCTCTCGCGTACGCTGCCGTCCTCCCCTCCTCTCGCGACTGCCTATATCGATGTCGCGCCCGCCGCGAGCCGAAGGAGAGGGTGAGAGGAGCTGCTCGATGACGGACCGCGAGCGGGCTCGAAGATAAGTGCCGGTTGTACGTCGCTGATGATCCTATACGATGACAGGTGCGGATTATGGGCGGATCGGCTATGAATGGCTGTAAGCCTCGGAGCCTGACGGTCTGAATACACAAGCGGTGCGGCGTTCGAGACGTCTCCGTTCGGCGAGGCTCACCGTGAGAATACGAGTCGGCTATTGCTGCGTTTTTTCATAAGCTATGGTCGCTGGATTGGTGCATTGGTGAAACAGAAGGAAAAATGAAAGACAGCGTATGGAGGAACTGTAATGATGAATTGCCAATAGTTTCACTGCGTGTTTCGGAGAATAGCAGACGTGAGTATGTTTTAAGTTGAAATTTTAAACTGAAAAATGATTGATTTTTAAGATGCTTCACATGACTGTTATCAAATTTTCTACGCGGTTGGAAAAAATCGTACGGGGCTAGCAATTTTTTTCCGTAACTCATTTTATCCCGTCAAATTTGATGACATATCGACATCTTTCAATCGTATGCGAGTGAATGTTCAAAATTCATAGTTGAAAATATCGGTTGAATATATATATTGAGCACGAATGATAGTATGCTAAATGTTGCCTAACATATGGTAATGCAAACATTTCAATTTGAAAACTGAAAAATAATTATTTCATATTCGCCATCATGTAAATAGTGTATGTGATTTTCTGTGTTATTTATTGTTTTTAATTTCTTGAATAAAAACCATTTGATGTGAGGAGGCCAATAAAACCTTGTTGGTGAAACGGCGCAACACAAAATGAAAAATTTAAATTCATTTCAATTCTACTTTCTAAGGATTTGTCCATCTCCCTCGATTTAGTTCACTGAATGGCAATATTTACCCATTGAACATTAAAAATTGACTGTAAGATGGAACCATTACTATTCAAATGGTTATTATACAAAATCCGTCTTCGAAATATACTAACCCATTCGAATATTTAGGAATCAAACAACTGTGTTCAGAAAAGAAAGACCTCCATCCTCTTGTAAATCTAAGAAGCTCAATCTCATTCATTACCCAAGTGATTTGTCCGTAAAAATTGCAAAATAGTCTCGGCAAAATAAGAGGCTTAGCCCGCGTAAATCGCTCGAACAAGGGATGATTTACGCGGACGGGGCGCAATCAAAAGCCGTCGCATATTCTCCTACGGCGTGCTCGCGCGGCCGCGCACTATTGTTTTCATTATGCAAACTCGGGGCGGCGGGCTCTCAAACTTCGTTACAGCCCTCGCTCGCTATCTCATTATATAGATAATGTCGTCGCCGAGTTTGCGGCCAAGCCGAACGAGAGCTAAATTTAAAGGGACACGTACAGCGGAGATCACGCGAAAGAATATGCTTCGCCAACGCTTTGACAGCGCGCTTTGCCCCACACTCGTAATCAAACTTATGTTTTCGACAATGTTTATGAGCCCAGCAGAAGAGATCGCCAGTGCGAGCTTACATACTCCCCCCAGTAGCTTACACACGCTACTATGGCTCGCTGAGTTTACTGGACAGAATAACGTTCTTCGGTGTAATACGTGATTTCTGGATTATTGGCTTTGATTATCATATAAAAAAATACTTTTAGAGAAATTTTATGATCTGTACACTTCTTTGATTCAAGAATCCGTGTTGCCAACTTTTCAAGTCAAATGCAACATCAAAGAATCGTTTTTTGCCGAAGTGTATTTTCATTCTTACGGTTGTGTATGAACTATTGTGTAGCTGGAAGAATCGTGAGAAAGATAAGGTGAAGAAAGCTATGGTACTCAGCTTGCCCCATTATCCGGTGGGAAGATGCGCGAAGCCTTTCGGGGTATAGACTGATGGAAAAAATTTCTCCGGAGAATCTACTTCGTAACAGGCAGTGGAAATCAATGGGATGTTAATAAAAAAAATACCATTGGCAACAAATCGATCAGCCAATTCGTATCCACGATGAATTTACTCGAAAAAAAGAAACAAAACAGACAACATCTCACTTTATTTACACCCGAAGAAACACTCGTTGCAGCGAGTCGACGTCGGATGAAAAATCCAATTTCCAAGAGCACACCGCGGCGATTTTGCCAAGGCATTGAAACAGTTCAGCTGCATCCACGCGGAGATATCCCTTGATTCACTACTTTCAGCGTGAGAATATATATTTTCAAAGAGCCCCGGTTACCACCGCCGCCGGCGCGAGAGGTTACAAAGGATGAAACGCGCGGCAAAGGTTCGAGCTCGAATCCGACGCTTTCGAGAAAGCTGCCGACAAGCTCATCGTTATGCAAATTGGCCCCCGAGTGTAAACCTTTCGTGCAAACGTTAGCGGGGGTCCCCAGGAAACAAGGGAGTTTTCGCGATAGATATATAGTGGGTGAATTCGTCCGTATATCACAATCCTGCGCTTCGGAACGCGATGGAAAATCGGAAAGTGCCTCTGACCGAGGCCGGAGGTTTCTCTTTTCGAGGGGGAAATAAATACAGCCACGTTTCTCGTATAACCTCACGATTCAATGTCGTGGTTCAAGAACGAGTGTCGAGTTATGAATCTTTCATGCGCACGATTGCAATAAAATTTTACTTAGTGAAAGTGGGGATGAAATCAGGAGTGTGATGGATTTTTGAAAATCGGATTGAATGTATACCGATCAGAATGATCATCGCGTTCAACAAACAGTCGAAGATTTATCTAGTTTTTGTCAATTCAATCCGCTGAACGTCGTTTTACAAACCTGATTGATTATGATAATAGAATATTATACAAATGAAAGTAATCCCTTTTTGCGAATCTCTCGATCGTCCATACTCTACGGTTCCTCTTCTCTTAGAAGCTTACAGAGAAGAACCTCTGGATTAAAGTGAACTCTTTATGTAACTAAAGTGAATTTTCACTTCAGTTCCATGATTTTTTATAACAAAAATTTATTACGAAATGTAAATGTGTTGCTATCAAAACTAATGGAAGTAAAGTAAAAATTCACTTCTATTACATGAAGAATCCACTGCAGTTCCAATCAACAAATCATCCACCTACATACAGTTATTTTTCATTCCGATTTTTTAGAAGAATCCGTTCGGCGGTTGTCAAAATGAATGTGTCTCCAATTCACGCGGAAAAAGTATAATTTGCTTGTAGAAATCGAGCAGTAATTGAACGGAAAATCGAGAGGACTACGCTCGTGCCAATACTCAGCCAAACAATCGCGCGGCATCGCTGGTACAATAAAAACGAATCGCTCGATTGAAGCTCGAAAAAGAGCCAAAGTTAAGAGGGTCGCGGAGGCGACGCATGCCAAATATGGCAGCGCTCACGGGCTACGTTTTCTCCGCCAAGCCTATCCTTGATTCTACGTGCAATAACATAATTTATTTTGGTGTATATGCACATCCCAAGTAAAAAAATTATGCTTAGATTATGCCTAGAAAGCTATGCCTAGAAATGGACTGACATAATCTATGCATAGTCTAGGCAGGATCAAGGCAAACTCGGAAGGTATAGTTCTCTGTGCCTTATTTATGCCTAGTGAGCGTTGGCTCTTTATTTACTGTGCATTAATTATGCCTCGACACTAGACATACGTTCCATTAAAATTCGATTAAATATTACTTAATTATAAAACCGAAAGATCTTGTAAGTGTTCAGATGGCACACACAAACACACAAACACACAAACACACACACACACACACACACACACACACACACACACACACACACACACACACACACACACGCGCGCATGTGTGCGCTTCGTTGGTAAGTTGAATGCGCGCTACTGTACGATGAATGCGCGCCTCTGCCGGAGGGCGTACTTGGTGGGACTGACACCAAGCGGCCAGCATACTTGACTTGACCGCCGCGCGAGACAGACGTGCCACAGTCTGATCGAGCCCTCATTCGTTCGTGAAATTTTCCATTGCGCTTCACCCCAACCACCATCGAGCAATATATATATATATGGGTCATTTTCCACCAACTCAGCGATCCCAATTTTGTTTTTCATCAGCTAATTTGTTGTAAATGGTTATCTCAATCCTCCCAAATTTTTGTGGATATAATAAAATAAATTTGAGTACAGATTTGAATAAATTAAGAATTAACAAATTCTTCTAACAAGGACCTACTATCTTGCTATTCAAAATTTATCAATTATGTAATCAATGATAGTTGCAAGTTTCAACTATTTGCATGTCGGTTCAACCGGGATTGATACATTTTGATTCAATATATGAGCAGAAAGCACACTCGATTAGCTAGACAAACCTATTTCTCAAAGCCATTTAAAAATGTTAAAACGCGATGATGCTCCACGAACAACGTAACTATAGTTAGGGAATCTACATGGATACGGAACAGAGATCCAGAGACGGAGAATTCAGTAGGAATACGATTGCTTACTCTATGGATAGTGCTTGAATTGTTTCAAACAGGATGATCATTCATAATGACTCTTATAATATTGCAAAGCCAACTTTCAATTCGAGAGTGGAACTGTATTCGAAACTCGCGTAGTTCTGCAAACGTCCGTCCCCGCCACAGGACATCGAGCTGCAGTGACTCGTCCGTACTCAGGATAATCCACCTTCTTCCAATCAGAGCCCGAGAATCGGCACTTGTTTGATGAGCAGAGCACTTCGTGAGAAGCAGGGACTAGACGATTTCGCCAGTCACCCCAAACTCAAAGATAAGTTCTTATTTTCCATCAATGTTTTGATCCCCCAATCTCAAATGTATAGAATCGTTAGAGAATCGCCCATGAGTATTCTTTTGAGCTCGCGTCGAAAAGTGCAATGCCATTCTGTACTCGCAGTCACGGGTGGGTTTGGTTACGGACCTTGTCCTTTTGTGGATGCCTATCTGCTGGCAATGGGTTCAGCTTAATACTTGGTGCAGTCTGATTCCGGTCAGTCAGTAAGATGGATAAGAGGTCGTTCTCGTCAGTGAATGTTTTCCGTGAACTTTGTCAAGGTTGGGTGGAAGGTGGAATGTCATACTGTATTCGTATCCGCGGATGGGTTTGGTTCACGGATCCGGACTGCCATCTATCGGTAGTGCATGAGCGACCTTATTTTACTGATTCATATGGTTCCACCGATGGATGGCGTCTCAGATTTTGCTTTCGCAATCGAAACAGTTCGCGTCTGTCTATATACCAGCCACCTAAACATTTACATGATCTCTCGGTTTTATAATTAAGTAATAATAATTCAAATTTTTGAATGAATGGTCATTATCTAGGCAAAATTAATGCATAGTAAATAAAGACCCAACGCTCACTAGGCATAAATAAGGCATAGAGAACTGTACCTTCCGAGTTTGCTTCGATACTTACCCGATAGACCTTTGAGATTACTTTGATAAACCATGCGTAGATCATGTCAGTCCATTTTTAGGCATAACTTCCTAGGTATAATTTATGCATGGTTTTTTTACTTCGGATCCTCCGGCAGCTTTCAACTTTCTCGTGCAATACGCGTGTCTCATTTGATACCGCGAGTCACTGGTAGTAAATAACGGGGAAGTTTCGCGCGGAGAAAGCCAGACGGTCTCCCCAAGATTTATAGAGAACGATATCCGCCAGAACGTTGAACTTTATCGGATCCATGTGTGTGTGTGTGTGTGTGTGTGTGTGTGTGTGTGTGTGTGTGTATGTGCGCCCGCGTAAGAAGAGAATGAGACTGTACAAAGATGGCTTCGAGATGTATACGGTTATACTCTTTGTCGAAGAAAAATTTGTAATACCGATAAGATGGAAGTTATTTGCTGTATTGTGCGTATACTTGTATTTCTCAGGGAATACACGTGAATAATACGATTTTTTTTTTCGCCGCGAAATATATCACTCAATTCCTTGTTTCGCTATTTCGGCGATTGGTTGTCAAATTTTTAACGGTCCGCTCGACTGTCGGTTGATTCTGACTCAACAAAAATTTATCGGATATGTCATTACTTTCATTTTTCTGCACAAAAGCGCGGCTGATGCGCGCACTCGAGCAATTAAATCCGTATTCAATGAACAACGAGCCCCGGAGAAATTTCCGCGGATTGTCTGTTGGAAACTTGCCAGCGCGATGCTCCGAACTTTTTATCTTGCTCGTGTGGCCCGTAGGTTTTCCGGGTTATATCACGTGATAAATAGAAAACCGGAAATTCATCCTTACGCGAATGGAGCGATCGCTTGATTGGGAAGCGTTATCGTCCAGGAGCGTATAAGCTTCGATCTGCAGTTTTCGAATTGTTTTTGATTGGAACTCGCGTCAAAATGATTAAAATCAACGGATCGCCGAATCGAGCAGTTAGTGTGTAACGATTTGCGATACTTTGATCATTCCGCACTCGAGTGGCGCCAAGCCTCAATGGACTCAGTGAACGATCTCTCGATGAATTAACATAGGTCGGACATTCGTTCGAACGCCCAAAGACTAATTGACCGCGACATCGAAGAGTCTCGAGCTTGCTATATGTTCTATATATTTGGAGTGTCTATATACATATAGACGCGGAGCGCAGTGCTCGCCTCTTGGCTCAAAAAACATCTGCAACGCGATGTACATACGCACGTCGCGCTCGAACTGGGGCGCGTAATTACAACGGCGCGCGTGCATGTCGCTATGATGAGCCGTCGCTGCAGTTGGCGCGTGAGCGCGCTTAAACACTAAATATTTGCCCCTCGAACGTTTGCGGTCCGAACCCAGAGGAGCAGCTTGTTGCTGATGTTTGCCGCGTTTGAGAGGCTCTGCTCCGGTTGGACACGCGACGCTGCTACCGGCTTTTTCTCTTTTCGCCTCCTCCCCTGAACGAGGGGAGTTTTTCGTTGACATCGCTTGGGAAATTAGGATGACTTCGAGTGAGGCAAGTGTCAGAATAGCGAGCTTGACATTACCCACGCTCTCATCTTTGTTACTTGGTGGATCAAAAAACATTTTATTTCTGGCGAGTTTAGTTTACAAAAAAAAATTTATTGTCACTTGCGAGATATTTCGAATCTTTTCAATCAATTTTCTTATGATCTTTTTGTAGTTACAGGTATGAGAACCGATGTACTATTCGGTTGTGAAGCATTAGATGCATTGATTACTTTGGGAATATTATTATTAGAGATAACTCCAAGCTTTCTAATTGATTCCCAGACATTCATTTCACCAGACAATATCATATGGCAATAATGGATCTAAACTTTGACGGTTCTCTTACGAGTCAATGATTCCATCGACGTCAGCGAATCCCACAGCTAAATTTGGTTCTGCCAGACTTTATGACTACTCTCGGATTTCCCAAGGATCTTTGGAAATTCGAGTATACGATTCCCTGATTTTTCCTTCAAGGAAGCCGGATCAATCGCGCGCGGAAATGCATTCACACAACAAGTAAATTTGCTATCGGTGGTTTCGAGTCCTCGGAATGTTTGGCGTGTACTTGGCGCTCGCCAATAAAAATCGAAAACTTTTCTCCGACTCGATTCGCGAGGAAATCAGTTCATCTGGTTAGAGAATAGAATTGACTGTTGTGCTACTGCTCTCGCTACGTATTTACTCGAGCTCCTGATCGATTTTCTTTATATTCAAGAATCGACGAAGGTCTCTGATTGTATCAACACTGATATATACCCGACCAACTGGAATTTAACAAAATTGAGATCTTGCATGAAATTGTAATCCACTGAGACTGCTTATTCGTCGAATCAATCGGGCTTTCGAGCGTATGCACATACGTGGAGTGATTAATAGTATTGATCTAATCCGTCCGATATTTGCACAGGACTATATATCGAAAATCATACCAGGAGATTGATCAGTCGGTGCCAACATCTACAAATCAATATTGTCCGCTCGAATTAACCCTATTTCACTTTATTGAATATTACGTTGTGGAATAAAATGTTGATCCTTCCTCTACGAAAATTTTCGATGGTGTTCATTCGAACGTAAAATGCGTTCTGTTCAATATTGCAAGCGCCGTGAAAATATATTGAAAATAAAGCCCGGGCTTCATCGATCGTCGGATCAATTTTTGCTATACCCACAAGAAGTTCGAATAATATTCCACTTCAATCGTTTCAACCCAAGCAAATTCGAAACAAATGATTATTTCAGGGAGCGATCGTCATTGCGCGTTGAGGTCCATATTACTGCGCAACTGCAATTGATGGATCATTTGGCTGAATATTACAAGCCACTTCGAGCAGAGTTTACACACCCGTTCACTCGACATACATTTCGCTGAACTAGTCTGAGGCTTAGGCCATGAATTTTCAAAGTCCAGCGTCAAAGTTGTTGTCCAGTGGCAGAAGCTGGGCAAAGCTCGACTAGGCGACGGGTGTGTGTGCATTACAGATTAGCCGTTGACGAGGTAAATGTATATCCTTGTATATACACGAATATCCTTGTATATTCCGGAATATATTCGGATTTATTTCACTCGAGTCATGTCCAATGAAGATTTGCCTTAATAATTATTGATCAGTTTGACAAACAGAACAAGTATGATGAAAATAAAAATTTAACATCAAGTTACTGGCGTGTGTAATGTCACTTTTCGAAGAGATTCGATAACTCACCCTCTAAATTTGTCACAATTTAATAATTTTACTATGAGAACCAAGAAACATCGATTATTGCATGTGAGAAACTTAGAAAGCTCTTCAGAAAGCTCTACACATCTACGCTGCATGGCACTCATTTCCGTACAGCAATGCAGTGCCCGTATTTTTCCCTGCCCAGCATCATTTGGTCACTGTATAACGTGTTCGCGCGCCCAAATTTTAACTTTACATGAAATTTGCTTAATCCAAATATATACATTCAAAAGAACTTCGTTTCGAGTTTCTCTCATTTGCCAATGAAGTATCTACCAGTGATTGTTTGCCACTGTCATTATATATATGCATGTGTTGAATCTAACGAGCTTCGACGTCTGTCCTTCGAAACTTGTCCATTACAAGAAACCCACACCAAGCAGCTCAGTCCACTAACTCTCGCCCATCTGATCCGGAGCCGGAGTTAACCAACTCTCTCTCTCTCTCGGAATGAATGTTTCATTTAAAAGTTCCCCCGAAGAACGTCGAAGCCAGCTCGGGGGGGGGGGGGGCGGCAGAGAAAAAACGGCTCGAGGCTGCATCGAAACGATACAGAAAGAGCTCGAGTCGAAAAATGATGTAACGCGCTCGTTGAAGGTACGTGGGGCTACAACTGGCGTCGCTGGGCCGGCCTATCCGATGGCCGCCGACGCGTTGCTCGAATAATTATTTCGGGCACTCGCTTTGTTTTTACAACGAGCGAGGCTGCGGTTGCGCGCGCGCTATTCCGCCGTGGCAAAAAACTAACCACGAGCATTCCTGCGCACGCCTCCCCCCCCCCCATCCCGGTGAAGCCGCATCAAGATTTATTCCGGTCTTTTTCTTTATGCTGGCCGGAGTCGAGTTTTTAACGCGCGCGCGCGCGCCCGTCACGCTGGCTATTCTACTTTCCTCTTTGCCGCTGCCACGCGAACTGATTCTCGCGTTTTCCACCGCCTTTCGGATATTCTACACGTTGTTCCTTTTTTTCGTCGGCATGTACTCTGCAGCCGTGGATTATTCTTTGGTTCGCGTCAAGCCTATCCCGCGAGCACATGTGTGTGCGCGCGCGCGCGCGTAAAATTTATATTTTTAGAAAGCAAAAACACAGCCGACTGATTGACGCGGAGAAGAGCCGTGGAAGAAAGTTCGCACGTCCGCGTATATTTTTGCGAATAAATTCAGAAAATTACGTACTGCGAAAAATACGAGGGATGAAAACATTTTGTAAGAATTAAAATTTTTCATAGTGAAGCAGTGACACGCGGCTGTTGTGTTATCGCTCGCAGAAACCATTGGAAAAAGTCACGAGACATTAGCTTCGAAAATTAATCAAAAGTCATGATAAATGACCGCGTCGTTCCCCACGCGTTACTGGAGAAAATAGTAACAACTCTCACGGACAATTATACATAATACTATCCCTCAAAGTCCAGCCGGATGCTCGTTCTCACAAAAATAAATTCTAGTTTTAGCGTGTGATACATCTGAGCGAGGTTAGGTGATTTTCGTATGATAAAAGGCACGATTTCGCTGCGCTCGGGTCGTAAGTCTGTCCGTGCCGTAATAGACCAGGTGAGCGATGTGCACATACTATTTTTCGTTAGGAAAGTGACATTCTCTTTTTAACGCCGTGGAGTAAAGATGGCACTTTTTCGTTCGTAAACAATTTTACTTTTCTCCTGGTTACGAGAAATATCGACTTGCTCATCCAGACTATTTCGATACGCGCGCGAACATGTAAATATCAAGTAGATGGTATGAACCGGCAAATGACAGCTCAGGAAATGTTCTCCGGAAAAGTTACAGAATGCTGAGTAATAAGTGTAGAACTCAATGAAGTGGAATTGAGACCTCCAAACCGTAAAAATTTTGGAAAAAACCGTTGCAAACTGAATTGGATATATTTTTCCCAAAAGACGTTATGAATCAAGAATTTTGGGGGCGGTTTTCCGAAATGTGATGTCATTATTACATGTATAAATGGTTTAGTCAACCAATCTAGCCCTACTCCGAATTCCTTCATCTTCAGGTTCCATCTTTACAAGTCAACAAGTCAAAAATTGAATCGAGAAAATATATGGCCGAAAAGCACACATGCGTACATACATACATTTCTGAGATACGCCACTTTTCAACATAGAAAATGCGAATATGTCGACGAAAATCCGATTTTCAAAAATGTGATTTTGACCCTGTCACTAAAGCTTTTCTCTTTCAAGAAAGCAAAATGATATAAGTTAATACGAATACTGTATTTATGAATTAATTAGTATGTTCCACAGAAATATCGATCGACACACCAAATATCGAATTGCTTATTGCAAAATGTCGAATTCAATTCGCTTGTATAAACGTATATACGAACACGACACCAGCAGCCAACCGAGTGAAGACATTACATTTCATACGCTGGAACCGTCGTTCATTGAAGCTTCTCCCGTCAAATTCGGCGCTGGTTAAACTCGAAATAGAGCCGAATAAACGATGTACTCCCCGGGGAGAAGCAATTAGGCCAGACGCGCGTCGCCGTGCGTAACTCGAACGTTACGTTTATTCGGGTGATAACGGCGGGCGAGCAACAGTGGCGACGTTGTAACGACGTGAGCCGGGGTCGCCGTCAGACTGCCGAGCTTTACGGGCCGTCTCTCGCGCTTTTACGGCCTTGTACCGCAGTGTACGTATACGAATCAGCAGACTTTTCCACTCCCCGGTTGGATGCGCCGGGGGTATATATGCGAGAAGCATCGGGGCGAGTGGATTCCGCGTGTGCGCTTTTGCCACTATACGTGTCATCGAGTGCGGCTAGTGTATACGCGCCGAGTCACTTGGGCTCCGTTTGCACCCGAGGGCCGTGCGGGGAAGTTCGATTGCGTAGTTTCGTGTTTATGAGGCTCTGGACGGGACTATACTCGCGGAAGGAATTTGACGCAGAGATATTTCACGGGGCGTTTCCATAAGTATACGGCTTGCATTAAAAAGTCTGAAAGAGAAATGAGGTGACGATGGATATGGGTATATTTTTGCTTTCTCAAAGAGAAAGCTTTGTAATGGGGCAAAAATCGACCCACCGAATCAGACCTCGGGACTTCGATTTTCGTAATCTACGGGTCGAAAAACATGGAAATCCAAAAGTGTCTGTATGTGTGTGTGTGTGTGTGTGTGTGTGTAACGTTTTTTTTCGTCCACGATAACTCTCGAAGAAATGGTCCGATCTTTTTGAAATTTTGCACACGGGTGAGTCGCAGCAAAATCTCGGCCGAGTTCAATTTTCAGCCAAATCCGTTGGTTATTTACTTAGCAACCGTTTTTAACGTGTTTCCTCACAAATCCTTATAAGTGCTCATTGGGGCAAGCCAGAAAATCAGTTTTAAGTCACACTCGATGGCTAAGGACACTGAATTGTTGTATTTGCTCCATAGCAACCGTTATTTACCTCCCTAGCAACCGTTACAAAGGTTGGAAATGATCAATTTATTACCCATTTCCATCATTTTCGACGGCAAAGGACACAAAATCTTCCCAATTAGCTCCTTAGCAACCGTTGCTAACGGGAAGAAAAATTCATGTAAGTTTCGTTTTCAGTATTTTCAACGTGCTATAGAGAAAATTGGGAAAATTTGGTGTCTTTTGCTGTCGAAAATAATCAAAATAGATTTTGAATTAATCATTTCCAACCTCAGCCGTCGAAAATTATCAAAAGATGAATTGATCGAAAAGTTATGCAGGTCCAAATGTCTCGCATCGTGTAGAACCTAGAACCGTTTACTTTGTTGCATTTGATCAAATAATAAGAGAGCCCGGGCAGACATCAACAGTCGCGACAAAGTTTGGTCAATTGAAAAACAACGACACTTTACACCGTCACAAAAATACGAATTGAACTGATTAAATAATTTTTTTGTAATTTTTTAAAAATAAATGATAGTATCTACGCTAGTGGAAAGGTGAAAATACAGGTATGGGACGCGTTTGTGGGTGATGTTGAAACCTCTTTGAGAAAGCATACTGCTAAGGCACTTGGCAGCGGTTTTTTATATAATTTTTTAGCTAACTAGAGAGCGAGATAAAATGGAAAGGGTATCGAAAAGCTGGATGAAAATTCGACGAACGTCTTTCAAAGTGGCCTAAGAAATTAATCCTAATTAATTATTGAATTAATCCTAAAAGAACTGCATGTGGTTCTTAGGATTAATCGAAATAAAATTGCCACAACTTTTATTTGATAAAAAACTATTTCATCGATATTTATCCTGAAAAAAGCTGTATGTAACTTCATACAGGAGGGCAATATCAGTTTTCGGGCGTTATTACGCCATTTTTCTGAGTGTAGAATTCCAACGGCTGGCGGTATCGATTGTACGCTCGTATTCATAAAAATTTTTATGCCGTTATATCCGGCAACATAGTCGCAATAAATGAGAGTTCTCGGATTGTTACGCTATAGAAAAAGTTCAAGTATCGCGTTCTCCGGCGTTGATTTACGGACCTTGAAAATTTTCACCGAGTTATATACAGAGGGGGTTGCGCAAATTATATTTTACCACGCGGTCCAAAATTATTGCCGAGTTTCGCCTGCTAATAAATATACGAGAGCAGTATAGATTTTCGAGTTTTTTTTCAGCTCGCAAAATGAAAAAGTTGGACCGCGAGATTTGTGTGTTCTCACTTCCCTATATGTCTAGCTGAGTATATTAAGTAATTGGCATGTGATTTAAGCTTTTGGATTACGTCCAAACCATTATTTATCGAATGCATCATTCGCGATCGAATTCACTAGGTTCTTTTGATCTGATTACATCTCGCGGTGGGGAACATTAAATGTGATACTCTCTTAAAAGCTTACAGTGAAGAAACGCTGTATTAAAGTGAAAAATCACTGTCCGAAGATGGATAAATTATTGAATAATGGAACTACAGTAAGTTTTTCCTATAATAAAAGTGAAATTTCACTTTAGTTCTATGAGTTTTGATATCGAAAATTAACAGCGAATTGTAATGTGAAAATGTTTGCTATCAAAACTCATGGAATTAAACTGAAAATTCACTTTTATTACATGAAAATTTAACAGCAGTTCCATTCAATAATTCATCCACCTTCATAAAGTGGTTTTTCACTATAAGCTTTCAAAAGAGTGTGAGTACAGGAGAAACTGTAGAGACGAATATACATATCGGTTAGTTTTCCCTCAATTGTCGTCATTTGTCGAATTGATACAGTCGCCGGATACTTATCTCTTCAATTTATGAAACCTCGTGGAATGAACAGTCTTTGGGATTTTTTCTGGATAACGATAAGATTAAGAGCACCCGCAGTATGGTAATCGGCCCTTGTAATAAGTTATTTTAATGCGATGCATACACTTCAGTTAAGCGATCTTGAGCTTCAGCCAGCAAGTGAGTTCATACTTACACGAAAGTGCATCACTCAAGAGTTCTTTGAAGAATTTTGCATCGGCTTTTTGCTGAAAGATCGATTTCTGTTATAGACGAAAAATTCTTGCTTCAACAAAAACTTGAATATTTGCAAAATAAACGAGTTAGTAATATACGGTGACACCATTGTTGTTCGATGATTGGCAATTTTGAAACTTTGTACGTAGAATTGAATAATTAAATTATGAAAATATACGGAAGAAATTGGAAATTAATAATGTATTCATGGTGATTATTATTTTATCCATTAGATTTCAAATTTGTCGATAATTTGAATTGACGTCTCATTGTGAAATTATGCTTCCGTTACATTATAATCCAGAATGAAATTCGGGCATTGACGAACGGTTGTTATTCAAGATTATAATAGCCATTTGCACACTTCTCAAATATTTATTTATACGTTTTTATATACTGAGAAATTTATCATACCAGTGAGTTGATGAAATCTATTGTAGACAATTACGTACAATATAAAAAAACGATGATATTGAACTCAATAACCAATGCCATAAGGTTAGCTTAATTGACCACATCATGACAATTGACGTTAATCGGATATCTTCGAGTAATCCATTTTGCAGACATTCAATAACGATACAGCGCAATAATTATCCGATTACCGACTACAACGGGGTATCCGATTGGATTGGCTATCGACCAAGTAATGATCATTGCTGCGGTGTCACTGAATCGAATTGAATCGAATACAATTATTCGGTCGATCAACGTAGTTTTTGCGTTCGAGTAGTTGTATGTTTGGTAACAAAAAGTCGTCGAGCAATTAATCGTCGACAATAATCGTCGTAATTCACCAATCAGAAAACCTATACGTGCGAACAGTTTGATTACTCTTTCCCCCTACTTTCTGTTGCATTACGCGATTAATACGTTTTAACCTTTTTATTCTCAAATTTGACGTTGAAATAAAACGAAATCATTTTACATTCTGTTGGAAATCTTATGAATCTTCTTCATATCAAATTAACTTGTTCAGTTTTAATCAGAGAATAAATGGAAAAACTTTATGGATCCACTTGCCAACTGAAAACCTCTGAAAATACATTGGCCGAAAACTTCCCCTTGACAGCTATATTTTCGTACCAAGGACGTAAAAGACTACAAAGCAAAAAAGTTAGACTAACCAAAAGAAGTCACTGGGAATTTGGTTCGCCAGTTTGACAGTAATTTTTGTAAGTAGTTTTATGATACCCAAACATGTGAATTTGTTCGTTCTAATAATGTTTGATCATAAAAAGATGGTATTACCCTGGGGAAATCGAAACGTTAGCGCGAATGACTGAATATTTTATTTATTTGGGTAACCATAAACCACCTTGAACAGTTTTCACGAAATCCGAGACCCAAATCCCAAGTGCAATGACCATGGTCACATGGTAAGTCGTATATCGTGGGATGGTTACCATATGAAAACTACCCGTGGAATGGAAATAAACTTCACACCCATAAATAAGGCCATAAAAGTGTGCTTCGGATCTAACATAAAAAAAAATTTCTATTGATTAATTTTCTATAGTTAGAAAAATCGCCGCGGCAGTGAAGGTGCGGTGCAACGGCGACGGACAGCGACATCGCCCGGGGCCGACCAGCCGCCGAGCCGACGACGCCGAGGAGAAGCACGCAGCGTAGGCGAGAGCGAGCGCCGACGAGCAGCGCAAGCGGAGAGCCGACGAGCGCCCGACCGAGAGGCCGTCATCATGGTGTGAGTGAGTACGGCAAGTTCTCTCACCGGCCACCTAGACTCTCTTCTCTCTCTCGCACGTATGCGACAATGTTTTCCCCTCGCGTGCGCGACGGCTCGTACAGTCGAATATGCAATTAATCGACAAATGGCGCGAACATATTTGAGTAGATGTTTTTCGCGAACACGCGGCTTGGCTCCCGACACTCTCGGCTACTCGCGCAGCCGGAGTGTATTTAGATTTAGTAAAACGCAGCCACAACGGCTATATAATGAATGCGCGTAACGCAGTTGATTAATAAATTACATAAGTTAAATATTTGGAAGAGAATAGTTTTGGATTGCTCTCCCCTCCCCTCTCGCCCCCGCGCATATCCCGTTCCACAGGTTGCAGCGGACAGCGGAGCGGAGCCGGGAGAAATTTGCCCCGCACCTATGTTGCCTACACCGTCTCGAGGTAGGCTTATCGACGGACCCCCATCTCCGCGGGTCTCCTGCCAACAGGCGGAGACAGTATATATAGGTAAATATATATACGCAGGTTGCAGCAGCCGGAGACACGAGACACCACTCCGAGGAGCCCCTGACCGGGAAACTCCTCGTAGCGAGTACCCAACCTCGCAAGTCTGTGTGGAAAAGTAAAAGAATATAGCTTCGATTCAACTGATTAGATATACGATGTACGTTTGTTCTCCTCCCTCATGTAAATTCGATTTATTTTTTAGCGTGAAATATTTTTAATAACGCACACATACACCCGTACACATACTTCTTTAATATTTTAAGATTTTCCGACAAGATCGGCTAGTCTTTCTAATAAACATTTCAAAAAGTCACCTTCCGCACTATTACAGAGCTTGCTCTGAAAAGGGAAGCAAAAGTTCAGGCCTGTACCACACATGGACACAAGCGTCCGTAAATCCGAGGAATAGAATTACATTCGAGTCGACAAGATAATAGAGCGGTCAGAAAAAGATCACTAAACACAGGAACGAACATTAGTGGTATATCTATATATACTGCTGCCACGAGGTGCCGCAATCCGATACAAGCCATTGTGAACGATGTATATAAGATGTATACTAATAATGCCAACATTTCTATCAAGCATTTCATTTTAGATGCCTATTTTTTTATGATGAGCTTGATAAGAGATTCCGAAATCAGAATGGTCGAATTCAAAGAGTTCGATTGTATTCGTTATACTATTACAATTGAAAGTTGTATTGTTTCTTTTTGTTTATCAATATGTGTCATGATCACCAAAATAATCAAATTTGAGTATTTTTAGTGCTGATAATTGTATATATAAAATATCATTTCTCTTTACATACTTGGTAAAATCCGATAGAAATATAATAAACCACACTACCTACTACATGAGCTACTTGATTTTACTAAGAGAATATAGTTAAATTTCCCGATGTAATATAGTCATTTTGAGAATGAAGTATATTATAAATTCCTGTTCTTTTTTTTATCTATTCATTATAGAAGAATATCCAAACCACATTTTTTTCGGTATAGTGTTATTTCCTCGAAGCGGCACATATTCATTAAACACAATTGTTTCCATGGAATTTCAAAGTATAGGTTTTTGTCATTGGAATTGTTGTATATTATTTTGATTTACGTAAAGTTTCAGATTCTCATCTTACAAATCCCACATCGAGCTTCTGAATTCTCAAAATCACAAAATTTACACTACCCCGCGCCGCATCTCACCACAGCCACGTGTAAACCCTCGAGCCCCGTATCACATGTGCAGACTAGCGTGTCGCCACCGGTGAGTAGTAAATCGAACGTCGATGTGCACGCCATGTTGGAAGAAAAAATGAATACAGCCACGGTCGAAATTCTATACGAAGATACAGTCGACAGGAGTTATTCGGATTCGATGGGATAGCGAGCGCGAAGAGCTAGAACTAAACGAGGGGCCCACCCCATTAGTGCGTGGGTAATTGGGATTGATTGGGGCAGCCGTCGCGTGTTGCACGCCAGCTGAGAATGGAATTATTCAATCTGGACGGGCGGGTATAATCAAGAGACTCGTTCTCGTCGCGCTCATACGCTCACGGCTCATAGTGGGTGCGCGCGCGCGACTAATGTGCGGTCAAACTCGCGCGAGCCGTAACGACGCGCCATTGTTTTTCGATGATCCGAGCGCGTTACTTCCGTTATGCGGCATCCCCGGCGTGTGCGCGCGCTTGATTAATTAACCGCGGAGGCCGTCGCTCGAGCTGCTGATAACCACGGGCCAACGCCAATATTGGCATAGCACACACTGGCTCGCTGCATAAAACGGGTATTAAAGGGACTTGCCGACTTTCACCATAGGAATGTACGGGCTCGTTCGTTCAGCCGACTCGCGTGTACTCGTACGCCGAAGCTCAGTAAAAAATCGGATATTAAAGTCGGGGGTGGGACGATGAATTACGTATATAGCGGCACCTCGAGTTTAATTAGTTATCCGCGGGAACTCGCAGACTCGAGCCGGTGCTTTTTACGGCGAGTGTATATATACCGAGAGTGCGGCGTTGATTGCCGTTGTTACGCGAATAGTTAAGAAGCCCACGGTGAAACACACAAAGTCTTGAAGAGAACAACTGCGGCGCAAGACGAGCGATGTCAGCCGCTCAAATTCTAACGAATAATTCCGCCGGGCGAAACTTCCCTAATTAAGTTGTACCAACCGAGCTGATACCCGAGCTGAAGAATTAATTCCCTTTTGTCTTGGCCGCGCGCGAGCGCATGTTCTTCGTCGTCAATGCCGTCTTGTTCGGGATTCTGTTGGTGTGTATATAAGTATATTGGAGTAGTGCGGTGCGTTGGGGAAGGAAGCAGAGTTACGTCGCGGAATGGAACTCGAGCGAAAAGGATCCGACAAGCAGATTCTCCTTTCGCTCTGTTCAAAGCTCAAGTTCTTTTTTATCCTTCGTATGCACTTTCGAGTGGCAACATTCTATACTGGAACGTGCGGTATTGATGCTATCGATGCTATTGATGCGGTATTGATGATAATTGAGCTTTTATTGATGACAATACTAAAAGTGTGGTAAAATTATTCACTCGGTAGTTCAATTCGTATCTTCCAGAATAATTTTATGATTGAATTGATTATCTTACCCGAGCTTTTGAATGACTTTTGGAATATATAGAATTTCTTTATCCTCTTTATCATTCAGTGGTCAGACTGATTCTATTGACATCAACCATGGCTCAACCAACAATACATCACGGATTGCAAAAAGCTTATTTCACCTGTACCCATTCCGAAAATTGAACCACAGCCACGAGTCAACCTCGACCAAAGTCATGTTCCCCGAGTATTCTCGAGCCACTGACGTCTCCGCAACACAAAGATCCATTTACGTATTCACTACCAGGCAATATCCCAAGTGGCGTGCGCGCGCGCGTGACTTAAAAAGGCAGTTCGGGTCGACGCGCGAGCGAGTATACAGACATATCTATATGTAGTGGAGGAGCCGCGCGGGCGGCGTTGTACATTTGTGTATAGCCACGGGGACGCTTCCAGTGCGGGGCGGTTCATGGAAGACTGCTCGGTTCAGCCTTTTGTCCGACGGCGAGAGCCCAGACCTTTGTTTGCATGTCTCACTGCGTTGCACACCGAGTGCGCGGCCAAGTTTTGAGGAGGCTTTTAATGCGTGCGGCGTGCAGTAGTTTTTTCGGGGGTAACCAATTGAACCCGATCGATCGACAAACTCGTCGGGACGAGGCTGGAATTTTGATTTTTGTCCCCCGATCGGGCAGCGGCTGACTATGTGGCAACTTTTCGTCCTGAGGCGTTCGTAAACAATGCCACTTTTCTCCCGCGGGTTTTAGGAGAAATAATTTACTCTCTGTTAGGAACGTCATTGTTAATAAACTCATAGAAATTTTATGTAATTTACTACGGAAACTGATAATTGATTGATACACTGACATTATTGTTAATGCACGCTTAAAATTTAAATATTCTGTACATCATTCGATCAAGAGTTAATACTCGGCGCATTTTTTCATGTTGGCTACTTAATTACTAAAAAGTTTGGAAAACTAAATTCACCATCAGAAAGTTAAGAAAAAACTACATCGATATCATGTCTGACATTATTAAGATGTTAGTTTTATAGAGTCGAAAACAAGCGTCGAAAACGCGAGGTTTTAGCGTCCGAGCGGACTAACGCGCGCATATAGCAGACGGACTTAGGTTGGGTTAAAGAACAGTACTTGTATCTTCAACAAGAATATCAAGAACGGGTGTGATCTCAGCCGAAGTCTTCCAGAAGGAAACTCATAGTATTCTATGATTCCCCCTGGACAAGCGTATCATAAAACTAACTTGACATGATACCGATTTTTCTTGTTGCGGTCATCGTCGCAGTAGCCTAAGGTAATATAATTAATTGAAAAACAGAAACGAGTCCTTCTCCCCCATGACTGCGTCCAGGGAATAAATAATCAGGTGCTTATAAATTCTCACAGCACACTGCTTCAAATCTACGACACGAAAATCTTGTGTAGGTTATGGTTAGGTGTGCTGCTGACACGATCCACATCGGCCTGATAATAGTGCCACCACAGAAACGAAACGAATCACCGGTCGTGGGCATCTCCATAGGGATGCCATCCACTAGCAATCAGAGCAAAGTTCGCCACCCACTATGCGGCTCCCCGTATTTTGAAAATCCATGTTTACTTGATTGGGAGTGCGACGAACCTGTAAGCTCGAAAGGTTTCCTCCACCTCAAACGAAAAATTATAAGCACTTGATTATTTATTCCTTGGACGCAGTTATGGGGGAGAAGGTCTCGTTCCTGTTTCTCAATTAATTGTATTACCTTGGGCTACTGCGACGATGACCGCAACAAGAAAAATCGGTATCATGTCAAATTAGTTTTATGATACGCTTGTCCATGGGGAATCACAGAATAGTACGAGTTTCCTCCTGGAAGACTTCGGCTGATATCACACCCGTTCTTGATATTCTTGTTGAAGATACAAGTACTCATTTTTAACCTAACCTAAGTCCGTCTGCCATATGCGCGCGTTAGTCAATTTTCAAAATATTTGAAATTCGTATTAACGGAATAAAAACAAATGTTCAACTCTCCAGTTTAAATTTAAATATTAAAATATATACAATTATATATATGATATATTTAATATATATAATTATTATATACAACAATTACTCGGATACAAAAAAAAATGGTAGATTTTTTCAAGGGCTATATCGACGTAAAAAAACTTCAACTTTTGATCTAGACTATTAAAAAAAATAAAAAAAAATAGCTCTTTGAGATATGACATGTTTTATGTTTTTTCATTGAGAAAATGTGAAAAATTTGGAAAACTAAATCCACCATTGGGAAGCTAAGGAAAACTACATTGACATCATATTTTACATTAATCGGATATTGGTTTAACAGAGGCAAAAACAAGCGTCGAAAACGCGGGGTTTTAGCGTCCGCGCGCGGGCTCTGGAGAGTTGACGTGAAACGCCCCATATACACCTCACTCATCCAGAGGATTTGGGCGCGAGCAAACTTGCGATCCTCGTTCCACTTTTCTTGCGAACGTTTTTCACGCCAAAATCGCCTGACCTCGCCCAGGTGCATAATATACTACTGTAGATCCGATCACAGACGAGCTGTATGTATACACGCGAGCAGAATGGACCAGCGCAGCTGACGTTACTTATTCAACGTTTCTTATTCGATTTCGACTCGAGAGTTCGCGTCCACGAGTAAACATTACGCGTCGTTCAAAGGCCAGCCATTGATTTGAGAAAATTGTGTATCCTTTGAAACTCTTCGATATTAAAGAAAGATAAAAAATATATTCCCTCCAACCGTTTGATTCATTTGAATGCCGATGTTTCAAATCAGTTTGTATGAACTGCAACATGACGTTTCACAGAACAAGTCAAAACTTCAAAAGTTGGGAACACTCAATTCGAGAAAAATGGGAAATCAAATTTTAATTCAAAGCTGTGACTTTTTCACTTTTATTAAAAATTCATCCAATCCACGTGTTGCTATTGTCTTCAATTTCATTTGATTGACATATCTAGATGGGTTATGAATTCTAAAAGTCATTAGAACGAGAATACCACGAGGATGAAACACATGTTCGACGATTCATCAAGTGGAGACCCGAATGAAAATAAAAAAGGAAGGCGCTAAGCGTGAACTCCTTTGAATCTCTCGTCGGCTGAAGCCCGCATAATCCTTACGGAAAGATTCAATTAGCATCGGGCGAAGCTGCTCAAATCCCCGGGGCAAACATGTTGGAGCTCGAACGTGCGGCCACAAACGCGGGGGGGATCGCGAATTTTAACACAGCTGCCACGGACCGGTGGCCCCGTTAAAACCTCGTAAAACGCGAAAGAGTCGCGAGCTAAAAGGCCCGCGTAATGCGAGATTACAAAGTAATTACAAAGAGCTAGACGGAGCAGCGAGGAGGCTGAAAACCGAGTCGGAGCTGTATATATGTATATAAACCGATCTTTGTGTATATATATATAACTGGTAGCTGTGGCCGCGCGAGACGCTGGACGAGGAAAAAAGATGAAGGAGCAGGACAAAAGCGAGGACAGGATCGCGGGCTGGGCCGATAATCCGCACGACCCCGTTCAACTAGGAGCGACACGTGCGCTGGCCGCTGCGTGATGTGTGCAGCCCGCGCGCGAGCGACTCGTCGCGCCCCAGAAAAGCACGGCCGAGTCTCTTGACCGCGATTCTGGCCGAGCTGCAGCTGTTACTCGCTCTCCCTTTCTCTCCCTATCTCTATCTCTATCTCTCTCTCTCTCTCTCTCTCTCTCTTTTCCTCTGTCCGACTGTGATTTCTTTGTGCGCGAGAACCGTATGCTTACGTGTGTGTGTGTGTGTGTGTGTGTGTGTGGGTGTGTGTGTACGTATGTGGCTGAGCGCTATTCCTAGACGACATTCTCCCGAGAGCCGGAATTGCGGCGTGGCATTGTACTCGAGAGTTTTGTGTTCATACACGCGTGGATGCACGAGGCGCAATATACTCCAAATATCGCGAGTTTTTGATTGAACGGCATGGGTATACGAGGCGTGGGGATAGATGGGATCCAGGAACAAACGTACGCGTTTTATCGGCTAGTCAACGTTACGCGCGACTGTTATTGTTCCCGTTTAGAGCACAAGGCGTCTGGAACGTGTGGAATTAATAGATAGTTATCAGTAGCGCGAGGAACTGTTAGTGGTAGGTCTAATACTCGAATGAATTTGAATTTTCTGAAAATGATGCACATTATAGTACACCGTGTGAGAAGGAATAGTCTGTATCCTTCTCTTACATATTCTCTTTCAAAGAATACATGTAAATCAGAATCATAAATTCTAGAATATTTGTTTTAGATCCAACCTAAGAGTTATATATGAAAGCAATTCAAAAACTGATTTTGACTATCTCTGCTGTTTTATACTACGTTGCCACGAGATTCAAAAATCCGAAAAATCTCGGGTACCGCGAAAGTCGCGAAGAAAAAGAAAACTCGACTCGAGATTTTCGGGAGACCGTACACTCACGCAGTCAGAGTAGTGCGCGAGGAACGGCAGAAGGGGCGTGTTTGAGAAGCTAGTAAACAAACTGCCAGTAGAAAACTCCGAGTTTGGGCAGCCGCCAAATCCTTCACCTTCAAAAAGAAACGCAAACCGTCCCATTTCTCGCCAATGATCATATCCGTTGAATCCTCCTTACCGTATAAACAAACACGTACGCGTATAGCAAACTCTGCAGGTGAGAGATTGCGCGGAGTAAATTAGACAAACAAAGCTGATGCTTCGATAGACGGACGATCGAGCAAACAGTGCAGCTCTAAGAGCCCGAGCGTCTCGACACCGCCGGATATAAAACTCCAGCGGTAGAGGAGCTCGAGCTTGCGGCGCAAACAGGGAGCTGGTGTCGAGGCAACAATAGCCGAAGGGCCGAGCCGTACAGACGAGGCGTAACCCGACTCGGTTAAATACGACTTTCGCGTCTGTCGCTCCTCGACCGGGCTCACATCGATCTTTATCTCCGGGCACTCCGCTACGGCTTGAATCGTTGGGATGCGGTCGAGCGTGGCTCCCGCGTCTGTTCGTGGGTTCGGATTTTTTTTTCTCCGTGTGTATATAAATCCATGGAGCTGGGTCGGCGCGATTGATATTGTTGGAAAGAAAAGTGAATCGGATGTTGATCGATTCTACGAGTCTTACAACTTTTTGCGAGTAAGTACGTCTATGATTATTTATTCACTTTGCTTGAACGGATTGTTCGCAGCAAAGAAAAACTCATTCATTTTCTTCAGTTGAATTTAAAAAAAAATCTAACATTGAATTGTGACTCGTAACACGATAAATTGAAAATGTATCTCCTTAAGAGGAAAAAGCGAGAGTTACGACACAAGTGTATCATTCTGTGGCGACTGGAGATAGTCGATTTTTCAATGAAGATAATTATTAGTACAAATTAAGAATATGAATTGTTTTCCTTTCTACAACAGCTCAAGCGTAAGTGGGATTGAATTTTTATTATCAACTTTTGCCTTGCGTGAATTCTGTCAAGTGGCCGCTCGACATTATCAAATTATCAATTAATCACGCGCTACGAAATCTCCGAATGTTTCAATGAAACTCCAGTTTTATTTTATCGTCATAATTCGTGTCAGGTACACATACATCTCCCGACACTCGTGCTTTGTATCCGGTGCAACAAAGCCCTGCAATCACGTCATTAAATCACAACGAGCCACGAAATAAAAGCTCGCCAGACTGTGAGCACAGCGTCAATACCACCGGGCGTAAATAGTTTAGCGTTATTAATTATGAATGGAGCCACGTCTCTCCCGCAGGAATAATGGATGAATTCTAACTGAACGACGATAACAACAACAACAAAGACGACAGAAGCAGCAACAACCATACGATTTATCACGTGCTCGTTGGTTTTTATGACGAGCCGGTTTGAGTACGTTGGGCGTGAAAAAACATCGAGCCAACACTGCGGTGTGTGTGTGTCCCTGTCGAATGTGTCGGGCGCCGGAAGAAATGGAGCGCAATAAAAAGCTCATTAGCGATTCCACCGTGTGCTGATCTAAAATTCAAATTAACGAAGTCCTCGGATTCATTCGCGTGCGCGCATAGGATGGACCTATGTCGCGATGTAACGGATGATGTTGGAAAGAATTTTCATCAAGCGACTCTCGTGACTCGTTGGACGATAGATTTACTTGTTACCGGCGATCGATGGGGGGGGGGAGGACAATTAATCACACCCAATTACCCGAGCGACAATCAATTAATATTTTAATTCACGGCGCGCTGGCAAAGAGATGCGTGAACATGGCTAACGTGGCATTAAGCGGAGAAAAGTAAATTGAAGAGGATCGATTTTCCCTCATCAGTATTATCTCGTATCGGTATCGCCAAAGTTCGATTCCATTACTTTTATGAAAGAGCGGCCACGCTCCGACGCTGCGCTCCCGGCGCACCTCCGTGTGTATACTCCTCCGAATCCAATAACAGTTTCCCTAATGAAGATCAAGTTTTTCCCAACACTCGCCGTACAGTCACACGCCAATGTTATTTCACCCTCCATCTGCTCCAAAGTGATTTCAGTAAGTGCCCGGAGAAAAGTTTCCTTTTTTTTCTTCTCTCCCCGTTCCCAAGTACTATTTTCCGCGTTCTTAGTGTTTTTAAACGGTGTATATATAGCGAGAGAACTATAATAGCCATTCATTCAAGTTAGTTTTGATTTTGTTATATACAATAAAGTTAAGTGAATTACTCGGCGGAACAACTTGCTTCGCGACAAACGCTCTCGTAAATTTATTTCGTAATTCCCACTAATCGAATCGTTGAAAAATGAAAGGTATTCGATCAATTGGGCAATACCTTAATCGAAAAAATTTATTTGTAATCATCGACGTCTCATCCACACCTCCCTTACCATTCATTTATTAAAAAAGAAATGCCACTGGGGTAGCTTCTACATATGCAATCGTCCAACGTCTAGGTCGAAGCTTTTCCACTGCCACCCAAGCTTACACAATCCACCATCGTTCGGCTGGCAATCAATTCTGCCCGCGGGCCAAAGTCCCCGTATATACCTCAAGGATAAATCAATTGCATCTTACGTCGAGTACAGACCGTCTGCGCGAGCCCCTCAGCGATATAACTCACGTGGCTGCCAAGGTGACGCGCGACGACGGGGGGAGGAGGCAAAAAAGCCCGCCGGACCATTTGGCCGCGCGTGCGTTGGCCCATTTTCCACCTGAGCGCCGGTGCAACAGGCTGCCCCGATCCCCTCCGTTCTCCTTCCCCCCGCGCGTTACTTCGCGCGTGTCCCACCCAAGATCGATGATGCGGTCGCGCGCCGTCGACTATTGAAACGTGTGGCGCCGGGAGCCGATACGATATCGTGTATGACTCGATGTGCAGGTTTGGTCGGCGCTAACCGTACCCTCGATATACTTTCGTCGAGATTGTTTATTTTTTTTTCTTTCGAGAACAATATCGGGCGGACAGAATCTTTCTCTTAGAATGCCTGACCTACTGAAGCCGTACAGCTGGTTGTGAAGGGGATTGAAGAGTATCAAGCCTTTGAGACACTTTTCGCTTTGTCCAAGAGAAAGACCCGTGACGGGGCAAAAATCGAACTTTCGAATCAGACTTCGGGACCTCGATTTTCGTAATCTACTACTCGAAAAACATCGAATCTCAAAAATGTCTGTATTTACGAACGTACGTACGCACGGTATTCGTATCGCTGTTTATTGGCGCGTGATAACTTTCGAATAAATCGATCTTCTTGAAATTTTGCAAACAGAAGTTTGTTTTGGAAATTCCTTAAAGAAGGTAAAATCAGTTCGATGACTATTTATTGATGGTGAACGATACGGAAACTTCTTTTCTCCTTAGGAACTGTTACTAAGGGAATAAAATATCGAATTCAAGTTCATTCACAGTGCTTTTGAGGTCACACAATACAGTATCTAAGTATTTTCCATAGCGATTGTTGTGGATATCCCTACCAACGGTTGCTCAGTAATTTAAGAAGTCAGTTTTACGTCTATTCGTCAGAACAATAGAAACAGAATTCTCATTTGTACTTAGCAACCGTTTTCCACTCAAAGCCTCTTTGAAAAAGCATACTGTTAATGCAGTTAGCAGCGGTTTTCATATCGCATACAATGTTAATCGGGATGTATTTTCATCTTTTCCACAGACAAGTATTCTTTTTGATCTACAGATACATTTTTCGGTGGCAAAAGACACACAATTTCCTGAAACTCTGTGCGATGGCTTTTGGGTATCTATATAAATAACTCAAAAGTATATAGTCGTTTGACCAAACGTTTTGTTATCCAAGAAATATTCATATATATGTGGGTTTCCGTATTTACGGATACTGTAATTCATACATTGGATCAATAAAAATTGTCGATTATCTTGAGATAAACGAGACGTCAGGCCGAATGGTTACATGCATGAGCTATTGAGATACTCGGGAACAATTCCAGAAAGTTTCAGCTAGATCCAAGATCTGCAGCCCTGATACTCTCCTTGTAAGTTACGAACTTGGTATACTATATATAGTTTGGAATGACTTGATATTATCATAAAGTCACGACAAAAGGCAGCGGCATTCAAGAACAATGTAAAACGTAGCAGCTGTTGAAGTCTACATTATATTAAAATTAATCCGTACACAAATTATAATTCCCATATTTTGCTCTTGGAAACAATGTTTTGTTAGAGTATTTTAGTATTGGGTCTGGCAGATCGATAGAGGAGCCCGAGCATTTTCATAATCTGAGGTGAAAAGTCCAAAAAAATAGACGCGTGGGCGTGATCTATTAAGTGGAAAATCATGTGTAGCCGAATTTTCGTCATACGAAAGATTTTGAAGTAATAAGATTTGAAGAATATTCGGTATGATGGGTCGGAAGAGGAGGTCAAGAGCTACAATTTGAACTGGCTATGTGTTGGAAAAATTGATACTGTGGGGGCGTATTGACCATAAAAAAAATATTCGACGTTTGATTCCAGGATAACGTTAAAATAATAATATGAATGGGTTATATATTCAAAATCTGATCTTGCAGATTTATAGAGTCAAATGAGCATTTTCATAATCTGAGGTGGAAAATCCAGAAAAATAGACGTGGGGGTGTAGTCTATGTCATAGAAAACTTGCCGCGTTGCCGAGAACCATTTTTTCCAATTTTCTATCTGATAAACAACTCAGAAAATAACGATTTGAAGAACATGTAGTGTGATGGATCGAAAGAAAAGATCGAGGGCTATAATTTATATGCATCATGATGTCGATTGATATCTATTTACAATAGATAACTATCAACAACAGTATAACTTATCAAAACTGAATTGAATATTGAAGATTATAGAATGTTTTGTAGATTTTTTAATCAGAATCCACTCGAATGACTCGAGCGAGCGATAGCGAGCGAGAGATCATTGCTCGTAGAACGTGAAAAAGAATAAAAATCCAAAATTTCTTATTGTTTAAGAGACGATGAAATGACTTCATACATACTAGTAAGAGAATATAATGTAAATCACGAGACTGGAGAATCGAATGAGAATATAAATTTGTAAAGAACCTCAAGTACATTATTCTCGATAAAAGCTCAAGAAAAAGTTTCTCGAAAATTGGACATTTTAACATGGCTCCTCTGTACGAGCGGGAACTGTTGTATATGCTATTTTCAAGTAATTTTTGCTAGCTCTTCCGGTTGGCAACTAGTTTTTTTTTTCTATTGAAAATGGTGTGTTTGATGTCCATTAACAACTTGTGGAAATATCATTCGATTCTCTGCAGTCTTTCGTTTCAGTGTCGAAGTATCTCAATCGAACCGCGGTATTTTGAAGAATACAAAATGAGCTCGGGATTCTCTAATCATCGTGTGACCCACCTGTACGCCCAACCGATACGCGAGCTAAAGACCGCGAGTCGATGTCGCTACTGTGTCGCGCGTAAGATTAACTGGGAAAATCCCAATGCTGCCCATGGGTACGCGTTGAATCACTATACAGCGCGGCTTACCGCGACGCTTTGACAGACCCCCGCGCACGCACGGCCCCCGCAAGTATGTCGCCCTGTTTTCCGGGCGACAAATGCACTCGCTATTTCCAGCCTGCAAACTGTTGCGTTGCGCGCGGCAACCCCTCCTTGCTCACCCCGTACCGGATGGGGAGGCTGGGAGGGGAGGCGGCGCCACTTCCTTCCCTTCTTTTTGCCGCCAAGCTGCAGTCGGAGCTCTCGTTACGACAATTCGCGCAACCCGACCATTTTTGTTTAATCCGCTCGTCGTGCGTGCGTGCGTGTGTGTGTGTGTGTGTGTGTGTGTGTGTGTGTGTGTGTGTGTGTGTGTGTGTGTGTGTGTGTGTGTGTGTGTGTGTGTGTGTGTGTGTGTGTGTGTGTGTGTGTGTGTGTGTGTGTGTGTGTGTGTGTGTGTGTGTGTGTGTGTGTGTGTGTGTGTGTGTGTGTGTGTGTGTGTGTGTGTGTGTGTGTGTGTATGAGAATCGCTGTTGTCTTTTTCAGCGAGTTAATGCGGCAATTCGCGAAGTGGCTTTAGTTATATGCGGCGAGTATACTATATTCAGCTTATTTCGGATGGATTTTACACAAAACCGACGCTGATTTAGTATGAAGAGGCTTTTCGTAACGATCACTAATGGAGGCAATGATGTTCCATACAGTTATATACATATACATATAATCTCTCGTGAATTCGCTTTATCGATCCGGGGCTGTGTGCAAAATATAACACAATGATAAAGCCCGCACAAAGTTCCTCTTCTCCGTGATCTGATTTAAACTCGCTATAAACCGAATGCACAATACTCGGACGACTTTTGCAAGTCCCTCCCTCCTGTGTCCACGGATATACTTGACCATACCCAGGGCCAGCCGTGTCGGGCTTATCGGTAAAGTTGATCGACCGACCGAACGAACGAAAAAAAAAGGAAAAGGTATACCTCGATTACAACGATACGGCGTCACTTGGTCTTCGCGGACGATCGATAAAACTGCGCAAAGGCGCGGGAGAAGCGCAGCGCAACGGCTCGTCGCGCTATTACGCACAAAGGCTATTGTCGCGCGTATCGCACGCCCGTCGAGCGATCCGTCATCTGGCGCGCGCTGGAAGGAAGGTCGGCGCTGTCGGCCTCTCTGGTAGAGCCGAGTTCATAATAGCTCACGGACGTGTCGAGCAAATGACTGAGGGAAATTTATCCCGAGGAGAGGAGAGAAAAGTTCCACGGGTGGAGAGGCTCGTAAGTAGAAATATACGGACGTGGTCAGACGTTTAGTATTCTGCTTTTTATTTTAGTTGGCTCGCGATGACTAATCGTTCTCGATGGGATTGACATTGATCTTTATTATCGAGAAAAGTCTTATATCTGACTACGCACAGATATATTCGCGATTTTATCAATCTATTCGGCGCTCGTGCAGCTCGCGAAGCTCACGACGGGAAAGTCACCACCCACCGTCCAGTACACGCGCCGGCAGCACGAAGCGATTCTCCGCGCGTAATCGCGCAACCTATGCTATCTTCGTTATGGATCGAACCCACGCTCGCTGTATTCCCAACTCGGTGTAAAAATAACAAGCAAAAAAAAAGAGAAGAGCGCCTATATCTCCTTCACACTCTACCGGTACACTTTCAATTCAGCATTACAGCAAGAGAGGCGTACAGTCGATCTCTAGCGACGTATGTGTATACACGCGTGTCTCTCGCTAATTAATCGGGCGCTGTTCGAGCCAAACGTGAATCGGGCATTGTCGCGCGCTGTCGCGACAAAAGCCAGCCGCTCTCGAGGTCTGTTTAAACCTCCGTTGCTGCAGGCGCACGCAGCGGCAAACAAAGTGCGAGCTAGCCGGGCGGGAGAAAGAAGCTCGCCGATGAAAGGGAGTCGCGAGCGAGAGGCCTCGTTACACGCGCAACCTGGATTTGCCCTTTTTCCTCTCTCTCCCCCGTCTGCAACACCAGCGCCGGCTCAATACAAACAAGGAAGCCATTATACTCGAATGCATTAGGGAGCCCCGGCTTGGCTGCGCTTGAAAGGGAACAAACGCCGAGGCCGGCTAATTCAAAGTGGCCGCGCGCCGCGAGCCACTTTCCGCGTCCGCGTATCTGTGCATTGGTTTTTTTTCGGAGGCGTCTCTCTTTCTGTAACAATCGGGCGCGTATACGCTCGGGGGACGGCGAGACGAGAGACGGAACAAAAAAATGACAAACCGTGCGCGCGGAATCAGGCGCGAGGTATGTATGTATATGTGTATATTATGCTCGTGATTAATTAACCACTCGCTCCTGGCCGGCCGTTGCGCGCGCGCTGAATTCCTCGAGGAATTTTCGCTGCGCAACTTTTTAAATTACTACACTCTGTGCGCGAGCCGCGGGTATAATTTGGCTTTACCATTGAGTTTTCTGGGTGCCGTGTGTGCGTTTTAAAATTGTCCCAAATGGATATACATATATACACGTGTGTATGTATGTTGGAATGTATAGATGTGAGTATATGGGTATATATAACGAAGCAGTGTCAATTATTTTTAATGACCTCATTCCTGAATGAAATTATATGAAGTCTCCAAGAATTACATTGAAATTGTTGAACCGCGTTTTTCTTTTCATCGTCCATACCGACGAGCCACGTTGCACGAGGAAAACTGCGAAAACGTGAAAACTCGAGCAACTCGTCATAATTAGATACGTATACATATCGTCGCGGGGATCGGGACATGTCAACCTAGATCAGCCGATAACTTGGGTCGTTCGAGCGCGAACGGATTGATGAAAAAAGCCTGGGTTCGGTACCCAACCGAGAGGCGCGTGTAAGAGACAGGATTTATTTACAATTGCTACGTACGTGCTTGGATGGAATTGAGTTACCTCTGCGGAGCATCGTTGTGAATTCGCGAGGAGGGTCGTGAACCGAGTCGCGCGGGAATTGCTCACTCACGTGAATGCCAATTGATAATCGAGTAACGAGTGACATTAGGGTGTAGAGCAACGAGAGACAGAGAGAGGGTTATATTTCTGACAGTTAACTGCTAAAGTATCCACGCGGTATTAGCGTCTCGATGCTCAACCGCATCACGAAAGCAACATCTCTATGAGCGCTTCGTCATTCTCGCGCGCTCGAATGATCGCACACGCGTATCCAACGTCAGTCCTCGAACGCCCGTCACTCGGTGCGGAATAATCATGAATAAATCATTCACGCTACTACCACAATTCGCCTCGTGAATTCTCTTGCTCGTGTCGACGTCGAAACACCAACTCCTCGTCTGCCTTTTAAAACAAGTGATTTCATAAACTCATGCTCGAAGGTAAGGAAGCACGTCTCCGCTCCGTACCTGCGATCCCCGACTCATTAAAAGAAATTCTCACACTTCGGTGAGCCCTCAATAATCTATTTCAATACTAAGGGTGGAATAACGAGCACAACGCATATGTTACATGGTCGCTGTGTAACAGCGCTTACTATAGCTATTTTTAAATTGTAAATTTCTTCTTTTTTCTATATACGAGGTCTGTCCGGAAAGTATCGGGCCTACCTTTATATTTTCGTGCTAGCGTTATTCTTTATCATCTGATGGGTGGCATCCTTCAAAGTAATCCCCGCTTGATTGAATAACACGGTTCCATCGAGGTTTCCGATTTTCAAAACAGTCCTGAAACTCACTTTTAGGGATAGCCTTGAGTACAGTCGTCGCATTGTTTTCCGCCGTTGTTTTGTCATCGAATCGGTGTCCTTTGAGTGGTTTTCTGAGTTTTGGAAACAGCCAAAAGTCACAAGGAGCTATGTCGGGTCTGTATGGAGGTTGTCGAAGCAATGCGATATTGTATTTGCTCAAAAACTGCTGCACAAGATCGGAAGCAAAATTTTATGATCTTGTTTTTCAGTCATTTTTGTCAAAAAAAATCTGACGAACGTGAAAAAGGCACTGTAAACTAAGACACGCTGCGCATGAACTATACGTCTGGCAGGTGTCAGTAAGTAACCAATAGATTCGTGAGGCTTTACTGTTGACGTTTCTGTCTGGCAGAGATCGCTCGAACACTATGACGTGAAGATATGAACGTAGACCCGATACTTTCCGGACAGCCCTCGTATAAGAGTAGCAACAATAGAAATGCAAATATTGCAAACCTTAATAAAGTGTAACTGTATCCTCAATATAGTTACAATCAGGGTCAAATATAGACTACTAATCCGCGACCCCAATAAAAAAATCATCGTAATCATCATCGTTCCATAATAAAGTTGCAAACAAAAAAGGAAGCCTTTATGTGTCGGAGGCTGCGCTAAGCCACACGCACACTCGCACGCCCGTATACCTATATACCGTATATATACAGACGACGCGGCTCTCGCGGCTTTCACAATCAGAGCCGAGAGACATGTGTATAATAACGCACGGGCCGCGTCATCGGGGGCTGGAGGCAGATCGGATCTGCACCCCACCGACCGGTGGATGGAACACGGCGGATCTCACTCGACCTCGATCCGTCGGATGCGCCCGATTCGTAATTTGGTTTTTCGCGGAGGATGTCTCGCACTCGAGAGTGAGAGAGAGAAGCCGCCGTGTCAATAGAGGCCGAAACGAGCTCGGCCCGCTGGTGTCCCAATGCCAAGGCACTAGCGGGTATTTAGCCGGCTATTGTTCGCTGCGCCTGGCGAGCCGGCTATACCTGTCTTGATCCCTACCCCGCGACGACTGCACACCCACGCGTATATACGTGTATATACGCCTCGTGATCCACCGGGACTCGACCTCGCGGCGGCCGCTTTGTCGCCCGAAACACGCGCCTGATGGGAATCTATATACGAGAAACGGGAACGCGCTGGATATTTACGGATAGACTCGATCCGTGTGTCGACTCGTCGCGACGAAAGGAACTGTCCGGCGTTTTGAGTGGACTCTGTAATTCGCCGACGGTATGTTTGCACTTTTCCGGATGTTTCTTGCGCGTGGATTAATTTATGATCTCGAAGAGGTGGAGATTATCCGGGATCATTCGCTTGCTATGTATAGATCGTATTTTTGAGCTCGGGCTACTGATCGATACGATTTGCGTCGAAACTATGTCGAGAATTGATTTTACGTTCGAGAGTGCAACGTGCGCTTTGACTCTCTATTTTTTTACATACGAGTCGATATACAGACGATTGGTATATACGCCAAAGAGAAGTGACATTTTATTTCGATAAAAGTTTCTTCAAAACAGCCCGGATATGGCGCGATTGCGGGCGAATATCCCGAGCCAGTATACGCGACATGAAACGGGTCGGAGAAAAATTCGATCAAAAAAAAATAGAGAAAATTATTCTTAAATGGAAGCGATCTAGCCTGGGAAACTCGATCTGACGCAATATATCACTAGATTTAGAATACGATTCAAACTACAATTATAATGTTGCCCCTTTTATAAATTCTCGCACGGCAATCCATGTTCCGAGATGTCGTAACAACATTTGATACTTCTAAAATTCAATTTTCATATCGAAGAGCAAAAGCTCGAAACGGCAGCACACTTCGAAGATAATTCACCCAACAATTTGGCCCCTTAACGAACATAACGAATTTAGCATATTCCAAGGAATCCGCCGGGCTAATCAAACCGTCCCGAAAACCCCCGGGCTGTATACCAGCCTGTTCCAGCGGTATATATATCGAGCCGGTGAATCTCGTGGGGAAATCAAAGAACCGCGGGGCTTTTGCCGGAAACAAAAACAGGCCGCGTCGCTCGCCTGCAAGGAAAACGCTCCGCTCGCAAAGTGCTCCGCGGCAGAGTAAAATTCAGCAGCCGCGCTCGCGAGTAGCTTTCATTATCAAGCTCTTCGGCAGCGCTTTCGACCGGTTTTTTTTTCTCCCTTGCTCCTCGGCGCGCAGCCACAAATTTTCGTCTGCGTTCTCGTTTCACGCAGTCATTAGGGCGGGCACGAACTCAGGCGCGCTTCGTTCTTCGCGCGTTCAAAAGCATTTCGCGAAAAGAGCGTTGACTCGCGCGTTAAATCCTCGCGCAAAGGGGATATATCGAGTCCCGAGATATGCACGTGGTTTCTTGATATAATGATCCTTTCCAGAAATGGCCTGAACTTTTGCTTCCTCTCGCGACTCGCGTATATTGCCACGTGTATATAATACGTTGTCGTGTTGGCATTTTAGGGGGAAACTTTTCTCTCCAAATTCGTGGATTAAGCTAACAAAATGACGAATTAATGAATGCGATTACTCAGTGAACGAATGTGATTTGAGACTGAACTTTCGTATTCACGCGTCTTCTGTATAACGCTGCATACACGTTAGGAGCAAAATAGCTAAAAAAAGTCGAATTGGCCCAAGTATAAGAGTATACAAATGGCTAAAAATACACGCATTTTTTGTGAATTGTAAATTACGAAACAGAATGAACAGGAGAAAAGTAGAAATATACATAAACGAGCCAGAGAAATATTTTATGGATATATTGTTTCCTTTAGCTCTAGTGGTTACGGAATTTTAATGGGAAAATACCTACTTTATCCAATTGAAAATCGAGAAAATATGCGGAAACGAGTCGTGAGTTGTAGTACATCAGGATATATATATTAGCTCTATATACTTGACTCTTAAGTTCCTTACGCAGTGAAGAAGCACTGTATGGAAGTGAAAGACCTCTTTCACACCAATGTCATAAAGTATCACTATTCACCACCTGAAAATCCCTTCGAATCCACTGAAAATTCACAACTCTCACTTTCGTATACGGTGCTTTTTGACCGCGAGAATGTTACACGTTGCGTAAACCGAAGCGATCAACTCGAACGACCACACTCGAAAAATTCAGCAACGTATATCGGGAAAAATCAAATTCCGCTTTGCCGTATATCTCACTCTGCGGCCCGTATCGCGTTTAAGCATCGCCAAAGCCGCCGCGGGCATACGCAGCTCACTCGGCATATTCACACGCGCCGCGGATATGTGAGAGAGGAAAGCGGGCGTGCGCGAGAGCACTCATAACCCGGCGAATTTTCCAGTACGTCGCACCAGTGCCTGTGAGGGCGCGCGCACGCCAACACACACATACCCGTTGTATGATAATAGCTGCGCGCCTGATATATATTCAGGGAGCTGAGATCGTGGAGTCGTCGAGCAGCCGCATGCTATATATGTATACGATGCTCGCTCGGTAATCCAATGGGCGTATCTAACGGTGCGCTATTACACATATCGCCGCTGGCGTTACCTTGTTCATGCTTCATCGTACAAAAAAATCAACTCTCAGTGTTAGTTGAAACATATTGATTTATCGAATGGTGAATTTCGGGTGGAAAAATCTTTTTCTACGCCTAAATAGTGAACTTTCAATTTATCTAAGCGTAATCTGAGCACAGTCCTATATTAATGTACAAACTTTTACTAGACATAGATGTAAGGCATACGTCACTCATCCACAAGAACTATATACCTTGATTGTGCCTAGATCACGTCAGCATTTTATGCGTAATTTTAAGCTCAATTCTTGAACATAGTTTATGCATAATTTTCGTTTACTTGGGCTCTTGGCCAAGCCCGACGGTTTCATAGATTTTCTCGATAGGATGTAATCTGTTAAATATTACGAAGCTTGACTATGAATTGCCAAATGGTAGACATCTAACAAAGAAAATACTGATGGTGATAGACAAGTTCATCAACATTAGTATACTTTATATGCATTTTATTGATTCCATATTTCTTCGGAGTCTTTTCATAACCTGATTATTGAATTTAATTTAAGCGCAAATTTTTCGAATTTCTAATTTTAATTTACTTTTTCGTTTCAATAATACCGAAACTTATATTAAATCTCATTAAATTTCACAAGTTTATACTCATAAAAAGAACATTGAATTTAAGGTCATTTCTAAAAGTGTACGGGATGGGGTGGCGAATAGAGTGCAGAAAATATATGAGTTTGCTGGAAGTTTGTTCCGAGACTCGTTTCCGATGGCAAATTTCCGCACGTGGGGATTCGAGATGGACTGCGGAACGCCATGCGGCTATACCCGTACGCGAGAGTTGTTTTTTTGGTCCGAAGCAAGTTCTGCGCGATATACGTACGTCGATTTCGAGGAAAGACTTTTTAGAATATTATTTTTCCCCCATTTTCATGGGATTAAATATACCTCAGAAAAAGTAAAATTAGACGTGTTATATAGAAATAACGTTTAATTAAAACACTAAAATTTGAGTCGTACGAGTATTCTGGAAGAATATGCTAAAAGTAATTCAGTAACGATTTGTGACGAATATTTTTGAGAGGCCGTAGGTCATAGAATACTAGGATATCTGCCCTGATGAATCGTCACTGTCGCGCAAAAAAAAAAGTTAATTGATCAATACGATTCTCTCAAGAATCGGTTGGATTTAGCCATCGAATGAGAATTCAAAGCAATTTCGCAAGTCACAGTCGATAGATTAATTTCTGGTAATAAGAACTGAGCTGAAATAACTTTAAGTTATTTGTTAGGGTCCTCTGAAAATTGTAGTTCTCACGATAAACGTGAATCCGAGTGACATAACCCGACTTTTTACAGGTGACCCGCTGATCAACATACTTTATTAGTGGCTTCTCAATTTTCACTGTTCTCCACGGTAAACGCATAGTCTCAGCTGATGCGCTGACACGTGTATCGAATAAGATACACTATAGAATAAAACAGATGGAAGTCGATTAGATTCAACAAGAATTTGAATAAATTATAATACGGTTAGTTACAAAGCATACACAAAGCACCGAATAACCACTATTTACGTAAACAAAGCTATGGGGGGATCAGCTTTACTTTCAAGGAGATCTGATCATTAGCTCCGGGAGTTTTGTCTCGGCGTATGCGTTAGAATTAGTGTACAAGTTTATATAGACGTACCTCTGTGGATGGAGGTGGCGGTGGGCATGCTCGCGTCGCTGGGTATGAGGAGGAGCCGGGCCGGTGAGGGTCCGGGTGGCCCCTCCCGCGTCAATGGCAGTGCGGGCTGTCACGACGGCGAGGCCTGCTGGCGGCTCCACGCGGCATTTGCCGACCGCCACCGGTCATCTCCCCCAGCAAACTCCCCCCAGAGTCCCAAGCCTCATCCGCATCCTCCGCCCCTGACGTACCTCGATGCACTGCAAACACACATACGTACACGCGTTATATCTTATTATTCATTCGTTGGGTGGCTCGAGTGTATGCCGAGTATCGCGAGCGAGACCCTTTTCGAATTCATTCATGAATATACATGTAACTGTTTAGATTAAAAAGGTATATTATATACGGCCCGTGTCGTGTGAGATAGTTTCAAAAATAAACGAGCTCGTTGTATATGCTTGAAATCCGAAGAAACGTGTGGTTCTTTGGAAAACGAGAGGACGAATGGTGTACACAGTTTTGTCCATTCGAATTTCACTGAAGGAACTGGTTGGTATAGTTGGAAAGGTGATTTTATATGCAATTCAATCTAATCCGCACGCCCACTAGGAGGTTGCTCGTGAAAAATGAAAACATGAAGAAAACATCATTGTACTAGACGACGAACACGATGTTTCGCTCGACTGTATAGAACAGCATTCAGCTGCGTTCAGATTCGAACGTTTAATCCCACCGAGTGATAGAGCTGATAGGATGCAGAACTTCAAATCGCGGCGAAGAAAAAGACATGGGGATCTCGGGGTGGGAAGAAAATTATTCCCCTCTCAGAAAACGACGTTGGCGTCCCACTAAACTCGGCGTTTATCTACTTGCGCGCGTAGCAAATCCTCTCCGGAATCCTCCCGTCTCTTCGAGATTTTCAACGGTTGATTCTTCTCCCGTTCCACAATCACACCAGATTCCAAACAGAACCAATGAATTGGTTCATAAAGATTTCATTGTAGTCTCCATTGTAAAATATCTGGATCGCAATTTCGCACTATCGATTCGTACTATGATGAACGGTCGACGAGGTATCGAGGTAAATAGCATTAGCTCACGATATCTAAGGAACTACAGATGTGCGAATCAATCGACCGCGTCTATCGTCTTCCCGCGAGCTTCCCGAGCAAAATCCATTTCTGCAAAATCTCTGGCTCCACGATAGATCACGCAACGCCCGACGACAGCGTGAAATTCACGGCATATATATACATATATCTCTCGCTCAATCGACACGTGAGTGCCGTAAACCGTGAACTTTCAGCGCCTCGAACCCCGTGCATCCTGCTCGCCGCTATCCGAATCGATCAGCTCATTTCCATCGCGCAAGCACGGGGCTCGATCCGCGGCCGTACAAGATAATGTAAGCGCCGGCAATGTGCCGCAACCCCTAAGGTTTTTTCGCTTTGACTGTGATGAAAATTCCGTGAACGGTGTAACGGATCGTCCAGTGTGAGAGATACAGAAATTAAATGAGATTTTAATTGTAATAGTATGTAATTGTTGTTAAGATACTCAACGAGCAGAAAATCTTTCCTAGGTTGACTACAACCTCGTAATTGGAGGAGATTCTGTCTCGTAGGCCCGTGTCACGATGATCAGTTGTGATACATCGGGGGCATATTTCTTTTTCCTAGGTTGAATACAATCTGTAAATGGAAAAGAGCACGGAGTGAGGAAGTTTTGAAGCTTCTCACAGACGGAAGGCCAAGGAGTTTCGACTCACTTTACTTTTACTTTTCAAAATCAGTCTACAAATTTTAAATGTTATAGTGAAGTTCTTTTAGAAATAAAAGAAAGTACCAGATCGAGATCTCTCGCATTGGGGCGATCCTCGAATGTTTTTTGAGCGACATCTTCGAAGAATTTTCGTTAATGCGACAGTTTCGCAGGAGATTGTTTTGTTGTACCATTGTATTTCACTAAGAAAAATAAAATTCACGCCTTAAAAACTGAGGATCCTTTTTATCTGCGCAACATTTTTGGTGCCGAAACCCGGGAAACTCTTGTGATGAACCGGACTTACGCAGAGGGATCGAAATAACGACACCAAGAAGGGCGGTGAATAATGTAACCTAAAAGTGGGCAGCCGAAACACGCGCGCAATTTGCGGTGCAGGGGTGGAGGCATGCTTGAACGGGATAATAATGGTGAGGATTCTGGTAATGGTGATCAAATCATCGATCAAGGGATTGAAGGAGAAAGTAGGTTAGTAACCTCATACATCAGCACGCGCACACGCTCAAAAACAGTGGAACGTAGCGACAGCGGTGACGTAACCGGCGAACATAACCCAGGAAGATTTGTTCGCGCACCTATTGAATCGTGCCATGACGAGTGCGCTTTAAATGCCACACAATCCTTAGCAAAGAAAAGAAAAATAATACGTTCTGACGAGAATACAGCAAAAACTGTGCGAAATCCAAGAGAACGCGGTGGGATGGCATCCAAATCCACTGGCGCAGGTTATGGACATGACGATGCTATAGATAAACCAGAATTTGAAGATACAGTCGGGCTCAAAACGCAAGGCTGCAAGCGCTAAATCTTTAACTGGCGTTACTGGACGATCCGTTACAAACGGCATCGTAAAAACTAGCTCGATAGTTATTAAAAGATATCGCTGTAATTATCATCCGACTGTTTGAACCGTTTCAAATTATCAATTAACTGAAAAAGCTCGAAAGGCTCACATTGGCTATAAACGTGCAGTCAATGCGGCACTTTTTCATAATCACTTGTTACAGTCTCTACACTCTTACAGATACGGAAAAATTGACATTGAAATAAACTCAAAATAGTCGAAATTATATTTCCATAGATGATTATTAAAAACTTTTGACATCTAATTGAAAAATAAATATCTGATTCGTGACAACGTCTGTAAAAACTCAACGTTTAATTATCTAAATTCGTGTTATTGCAATCTTCGAGGACCAACCCGTGATATGGAGCTCAAATGAAAATTCCATACACATTTAATTATCTACTATAGAGTGAAAGACCATTTTCTACTACTAGCAGAATTTTCATTCACAATAGGAGCAATAGATGATAATTTTGAATTTCTGCTCGGAGGATCTATTTTGAGTTCACTTGAGTTTCATTATAAAAATCGTATTGACAGTGTGAGAAAAATATTTTGAGGAAAACTAATGTGACCAATCGAAAGATAAGCTTTTTTGTGCACGGAATATTCAATTGAATAAGACATTTTTTTGAATAAGAAAAATTGATATACTAATTTGATAGAGGAAATTCCGGATAGAGAAAATTGGATAGACTTAAATTCCGGGTATAACAATCGTAGAACGAAAACAGATAATTCAACGTTGTTACATTCGAAGTGTCCGAGAAACGGCTGGTTTGAAAAAAAAATGTCCGGAACTCTAACGCGTGCGACCAACCATCTTGTTCCAATACTAAAACGTGACCTGACCGCCTCTATGTGCCGCTAGAGCGCATAAAACATTCGAACTAAGGAATATCAAAAAACGTGTCACATCGGATTCACTTTTATTTCGTGCGGAAAAGATGTTTCGAGTGAGATAGAAAATAGTATGAGGAAAAGTGTATTTGACCAAAGGAAAGACGAGCTGTTTTTACATAAAATTGAGTATTCGCATGCGAAGAAATGAGAATAAATACACTTGATTTATGTAATTTAGTTAACAGAGTGAAATAAGAAAAGGAGGAAAGAAGGAGGAAAGAGAGTGGTTGTTGAGGTCTAAATGAGCGAGAAAGCGAGGAAAAACTTTGTTTTAATACCCCCAACATAACCCAAGGGCCACATGGTTCCGAGCGAGCACCGGAAATACAAAATCTGATAAACGCGCCACATTGGCTGCAGCCACCTTACGAAGCGTACGTCCCTCGTACACAACGGCATCTCCGCGCGACAGCGCGAAAGGAAAGTAGTGTGCAGAGTAGTGTAGTGTGTCGAACCCGCGCGGGGCAGACAGCCAGCGTAATAAACAGCCGAGTATATATCCTCGGGAGGACAAATATATATATTTTCGGGTGGCGAGGGGAGGGGTAGGGGTGGAAGACAAGAAGCAGCCGAGAGTCATGCGTCCCGAGGTAATTTCGGGGAAAGCTCTCTTTTATCCGTATAGCGTATATACAGCTGCGCAGCCTCTCGTCTCACTAGTGCATACACACACGCGCTTGTGTATATACATAACCGTCCTCGGCGCGGACGTCGCAAAGGGCCGATTTATTTAATTCATTCCAAGACTCGCGCGCGCGCGGGGCTTTTTATCGCGAGCGGCCCGCGAGTATTTCGAGCGTGTATAACACGCTTATGCAAATTTGATTTCGCTACACAGCGGACGAGAGGATAACGCGAACTGGGTGTATAACGAGATTCTCGAGGCGAGTCTTCGACGCTGATGCTCGCGGTGCTATAGGTGCAGCGAGAGTCAATTTGATTCGGCCTTGCGTTGCTCATCACACCGAGCGATCATCCGATCCGCCCGGGATCGTATGTATATAGACTGGAAAGGTACACACACAATTGTCGCGTGTAAACCAATATTCCTCGAGACGATCGATGCGGAAACGTGTATACACGGTCTATTATTCATTTATTCATCGGCTCGGTTAGCTGGCGAACACAGACGGAAGATGTATAACCTCGCGACGGGTATATGTATCGATACATCCACTCGAGTTACGCGTAGTACACGCGGATCGGCATACGGAGCGAATCGTCGGCGCCGGGCGAAACGCCGAGTCCTGCAGTGCGTGATTAATCCATCGGGACGAGGAATAACTAACGTCATGGATAAACATATATATGTCTCGCGACGGATCGACGTCGGCCGGTCTTTACTCGGATGATGTATATTTACGGGTCGCGCGAGAGAAACATTTTTCACTATTTTTCCTCGGTCTCTGGTTGGATATTCCCGTAGCCCCGCACGTATACACAAACACGAGCATTCGGAATAATATGAATATTATTCCGGGGCATCCATTTTTCATGGAGTGTGATTAGCGCACGGGCTGATGGCTCGGCGCGTGAAGCGTATATCTTTCATCGCTCCGACGCGATCAACTTCCCGTTTATATTCGATGGGCTAAATGCGGAAATGCTTTTTCGGCTCGAGCTGCGATGAATCATATTAATTAGCGTATTAAATTTCGACGTGGACGTGCACGCTGCAGCTTAAATAATTAGTTGATTTCATGCGTGTACATCTAGTGAGAGATGATCTCTTGCGTGAGTATATATTCATTTTTTTTTTAATTCAATTAAACACAGCGCAAAGTTCATTTTCATCAAGTTCTATTATTCTGCCTCTTGAAACAAAACTGACTGACTGACGTCTCGCCAACGCCGAACCATCCCACCCCGCGAGCATTGCAAATTCAACTTTCCCGTCGCTCACCCGACACGGGATGGACCTCGAGGTCGGGTATTCTGAAAACTTCTTAAACAACGGCAAATCCAATAGCCCTCGGACACGCTCCTTTCAAAAACAAATGCTCGAAGTATATGCTCGGGCGAACTTTTCAGTTTTCGGCCCGTCGTGAATCATCTCGAGTATACATCGAAGAGTTCCAGACAATGGCTCTGTATATATATACACACGTATGGGGCAGCGATCTGTCTAACCCATTTGGATTTGTTGAAGGAATTCTTTTAAACTTCTAATTTGACATTTTTTCATATAAGTATAACTTCAATTCTGCACTGTTTAAATTCATGAAATTTTGTTCGTGGACTGAACTCGATTTTGTGGATCAAGGATAGGGCCGAAAATTTTAGGCTTCGAGTCAAACCCAGGGAATTTGGAAAAAAATTTTCTCAAACAAATCTGAAGAGCTCAGGCAGAGTTCATCGCCGCGTGATGTGACTTGGAATATGCTCCGTGTATAGCCTGCTGTGGAAACAGAGCCGATGCCATGTACTGTGCTACAAGTCTGCTAGCCGGAATTCTCACATTGACAAGATGAACCAAAGGAGCCAATGGCCGTTTGGCTATTTGTAACTAACTTGAACGTGGAGGCATCGATTCGGGGATTTCATGGGGATTCAGAGACTTTATGGACTATTGCTTTTCGATAAAGGAATTATTAGTTGTTGTGGCTGATTCCCAGTTTAGTTTTCTTTCCCGGTTGGAACATTCGCACATATGCAAAAGTCGAATTTTTACTTCCAGCCGTATCCATTTCCAATCAAATGGAACGCAGAGGTTTATAATATATTCAACAGTAAGTTCTCGTGGTGATTGCAAGTTTCGTATATTCCACGAGTCAATTTTACATTGAATAAACATTCGAATCAACGTGGAATCAATATTCATTTTTACGTATTTAAAAGTCGAGTACGCTAAAACGACAAGAGGGGAAAATGCGCAAAATATGTAATGAATAACTTTTCGCGCTCGTTTACTATCAAACGAGATACATAGAATAACGAGAAATTCAAAGCCAAACCCGCGTAACTCGGAGGGGGGGGGATAACGCACTCAAACCAGAAAAAGTCCAAATTGCCAAACGTCAGCGAGAGAATCTCGAAAAACTCGTTCGATTCTTCGAGAAATCATCAGAACCAGCCGACGCGTTCCCAACTAAATGTCGAGAAACGAGAGCGCGGCAACGCGTGACGGCTCGGGGGGGGGGGGTAAAAAAAGGAGCAGCGTGCAAAATTCTCGGGTAATGACGTCGATAATCTAAGCCTGCCTGCTCGGGAATGCTCGGAGCAAACAGCAGCAGCGGCTGCATCGCGATTTATCTCGCCAGCTCAGCCGCCCACGAAATTTCAAATGAAGGATACGAGGCTCGCGCGCCAATAATAGCCTATCGCTCGTTCGCGAGTGAGTTATATCCGCTAGAGAAAGAGAGAGAGAGAGAGAGAGCTTATACCCAGGGCCCGTCTACTCCGTTAATGTATTACTCGATAATCCCGCGCGAGCGAGCCGCACGTTTGCTCCCGAGATTCCGCTGACCTTCGCCCAAGCCCGCCCCCTTCTTCCATTTTCCCTTCGCGATCGACTGACATTTTGCAAGGAGGAATCTTCTCGATCTACGAACGAAGCTCGTGGACGAATTGATTTCGGGACCGGTGATCGAGCGAGAATCTTCAATGATTCGGAGGCCTTGGCTATTGGCTTGGGAATTTTTGTGCCAGGATGAGTTCGGTTCCAAAGGCAAGATTTTCCAGAAAATTTTTCATCCTTTTTCCAACGGAGCATCAAGCTATTACATTTTGATTGACTACGAAAAATTAGCAAAAATGTTTATTTCAAAGCGCATTCCAATAAGCTGTGAAAAATGAAAAATCATTTCTTTTTTTTTTCTCAAAGTAAATTACAAAAATATTCACTCGAAAGGAAGCTGATCAAGATGTACGTCCTCTCATAATATTACGACTAATATTACGGTACAGCTACAGTGATCAGTTAGGAAGTCAAATAACGACACGCGTATGATGCCCGAGTAAAACACGCCACACTCGAAAAGTCCAGTCTGAACATGATGTCAATTACCGCGACCAGACCGCGTGGCATTCCATCCTTGGCGAATGAATATTCCAACTTTTTCATGTCCAACAGCACGGTGTACACGATAGCTTGAAAAAAAGTAAACACGCCGACTTTCCGGCAGTCAATTAGGTTGATAAAAAAAAAATACGAAAAGCGTGTGGGAAAACGCGAGACGTGAAAATCCGACAATGTAGTCGCGAGCCGGGTAACAAAGAGCCAAGGCATCCGAGCAATTCGGTACGCATCACACATACATCGGAGGCGGACGGGTGGGCGCGAGCTTTAATTAACTCGCGAAAGCTCACGGCTGGCTGGTCAATCGGTCCGCGCTCTCCTCGAGACATCCACTCGTGTGCACACAAACACCCACGCGCTCGCTCGCATCTCGGCCGAATCCCTCTCGGATCGAGATTTACCGATCGCAGCTTCCGGGCCGCGCGAATTCTCGAGATATACACGAGCTCCTATAACAATGGAAAGTTACGCGCTGATGTGCACGTGTGCGAATACACACACACGTGGCTGTGAACTGTGTAGCCTTGTGTTGTCTCTCGCTCGCTCGCAGCCAATCGATGTAAACGCGAGTGGCTTTTTGCAATTAGCTGTTACGCGGCCCTGTGTGTGTGTGTGTATATACTCGATTTACTTTCGATAGGGGGAAGGTGGGGCGCGATAAAAGTTAACCACGAGAGGAGCCCCCCGCCGCGTCTACGCGCGCTCGAGTGACTGATGGAGCAGACGTGTCGGCTGAACTCCGGGGAGATTGAGGAAGGGAAAAGAGAGAGAGAGAGAGAGAGAGAGAGAGAGAGAGAAAAAAGAAAAGAGTATGTTGATTCTCGTTTGTTCCGACGGTGCAAGGGTGAAGCGGGCAAAAGTAATCCATCTTTGTTCGAAGCGGGACATGCGCGTTGACGCACCGCGCGAGCAATAACCGGAATTAGATTTTGCAATATGTGCGTTACACGCGGGTCGCTGGCGAATTGCGTGCGGTCGTATTGTGCTCTACAAGCTACTACCCAACAAAGCTCGATAATTTGCCAATTTGATATATTCAATTTGTGATTTGTGTCTCACAGAGCGACGAGCTTTATACGATTTGATGGCCGCCACCGTGAAACTTTTCGATTGTGGTTTCTACGAGACAACGGACAATTATTCTCACGAATAATGAATACTTGCAGCAATTCATATAATTATCAGCTCGAACGTAAACTCGAGCAATCATTATTTTGATATGAATAGCATTCGAATCGAATATGTGTATTTATAATTTTTGAAACGTAACTAGCGTTGTTTTACGTGATTCAGTATAGTTTAACACTTGGAAAATTCAGCAGTACTAACGCAAAAATCACTGCGACTATCGCCCCGATTGAGAGAGAGCTTCGCAGTGAAGAGCGTGGCCTCGTAAATCTTTCGAATTTAGCTCGATTGAAAAAAAAAAGTTTTAAAATTCCAAACGGCTCGAATCGATAACTTTCAATTACAGTTTGCCCCCACAGCGCGCGAAAGCGACGATATTCCACGTTACAACGCGCGCCCCGGCGATCAAAGCGGGCAGAAGAGTTTCGATAAACCATTATTATACGCAGCACGCGCGCAAATTCACAATTGTACACAGATTATAAATAAAGCCAATTGAACAGCCGAATCCGCGCGACTCCTCGTCGTTAATTCAAGAGCCGTGATATATAAACGATAGATTTGTTTGGAGATTGAACGGGCCAACGGAAGTTCAAAGAATGATAAGAAAAAAACGAAAATCAACACTACTATATCGCACATTTTTTGGGCATTGATTTCCACCCAGAGGTTGGCATATATACTCTATAGACGAACAGGTGGGTCGGGGGAGAGGCGAGAGAGGAGGATATGATTCGGATGAATTACATTATCGATTCGGGGAGACGCGCTTGATGGCAACTCTCTATGTAAACTGCTTTATGCAAATGAGTAAATAATTTCAAAGCGAGTTTGATGGAACGGTGATATAGCAAAATTAGCCGTGGATTTCAAATGCGCGGAATGTCTCGTGCAGAGAATCGATTTTTAAGCTTGATTTCTCGCGTTGAAAAGATACATGGCTTGTGCCTTGGTTTCTCATAATAGATTAGGAAAATATAATTTCGGGGAAAACATGTAATTCATTTTTTTCGATTTTTCAATTCGTTTTCGCGTGTTCATAATAATTGATTTTTCCCCAATCCAAATTAAGGTTCAATCATCATTCCCTGATGACTTTTCGCGTGTGGCTCTTGGATCATCAGACATCCGAGCGTTGGAGGGAAAGAAAGAAAATTAATCTCCTACGTCACCCGTCGTACAAAGGAGGCGTACACGTGAGCAACAGTTTTTGCGATAGAAAATTGCTCTGACGCATACTCGACGTACATCAGGCGGATTAGAATCTTCATGGCCGTCGAGCAAAAAATGTCACATCGTATACATCCCATAACCATCCGAAAGATAAAAAAAAATACGATTCATCGAAATTTTAGATGTACATCCAGAAACATCATGGAATATATCGACGATCCGCACGCGACGTAGTTAAATATCGCACCGCACAGATAATTCAGAATCGAGTCTTTTTACGAGCTGGCAGCTGATTGAACAATTTCCCTGTACCCTTTCAACGTACTGTTTCATTCGAACCTTTTTTTTTTGTTTTCATCTTCATCGAATATTCAAGCTTAATTGGAAATATCGCACTGTCTTGCCTATATGTCATTTCATACACGGTATAGTCGAACATCAACTGACCTAAATTTCGGCCCGGATATTCCACGCGCTCAAATTCATTTTTATATACGCAAGACACAGAGAGACAAGATCCGCCCAAGTGTGGAGTTTTTTGTTGTTTCGGGCTTCATACAGCCGAACGACATCATCGTAAGTCGAGCGCGGGCGGTCTCTCGTACCAGGGTACACGTCGTCACGGATCTCGCGACTCGATTGTAACACACGTAATGATAATACGTAATGATGTACATCAGTATCTACATAGGCTGCAAACGTGAAAATCGGAACGCTCGCGCGCGTTTGCGGCCATTCTCGAAATATCTCGAAGCCACGCGAATCGGTAGCCGTATAAACAATTTCGGGTATGTAAAAACGGATCACGGAATCCGTTGCGAAACGGCTCGACATTCAAATTGGACAATAAATATTCAATCTTCAGGGGGGGTGGAACCGCGCGAGTTTGGCGCATGGCAGTCTCTCTTTCGCTGAATTTATCATGCCCACAGTTTGGAGGGCTGCTGCGCCCGGAATTCAACTGCGCGCGCGCGCGTGTATACATACGTATCCTCATCATTTATAGAATAATCCCCGCAACGCCCGAGGTGAAAGACAGAGAGAACAGGAGCGAGGGAATTTTCAATCAGCGGGCAATTCCGCCGTGGAGATTGTTCCGTTGCACGTCGGGGGCGAGCGCGAAACAAAATTGCTCGATTCGAGTGGTGGTGGTGGAGGAGGGGATCGCGAGTAGAAAAAGTCGGGGTCCGGTGAGACCGGAAGGTGTTCCAGAACGAAGCTGCGTCCGTATATAAATCAACCTGGGATGGGTACGTTCGTGAGTGTGCGTGTGTGGGGGTGGGGGGGAGCCGCGACTGACCTTTAGCCCGGGCTCGCAGGTGAGGCTCACGAGCTGCGGTCAGAGGGCCACATGGCGCCGCCGCTCGGGGTGGCGCGTGCACCTGTCGCTCGCGCGCACCAGCGCTGCACTGTATCACCCGTCCCCCCCTCCCCCCGCGCGCTTCGAATTCACTAGATTCACACCGAAGCACTGGCGAACTGGTGGTTCGCGGACGATCGGCCCATCCTCGACCGGTCGCTCACTCGCGCACTTCCTTGACACCCCCGCCCCAATCACTTTTTCCTCTTCTTATTCTTCTTCGTCTTCTTCTTTCTTCGGGTTTTTTTTCTTCTTCTTTTTCTTTTCTTCTGTGGCTCGAGCTTGTCGCGCACCGGTGCCACGCGCGCGCGCGCGATCCTCACGGCGCCGAGTCGCGCGCTCGACTGGCGGTGCGCGCGGGGACCGAGTGAGAGAGAGGGAGAGATAGAGCCGGTCGGGCATGCGCCAGCAGCTGACACACGCTCCTCCTGCGCCCGCTCTCTCTCTCTTTCTCTGTCGTCGGACGGGACCGCCCGCGGCTGCCTGCACCGCCCAAACATCGCCGCACCTTCGCACCTCCGGCGAGCATCCGATCTTTCCACGCCAATTGTCGCACTCGGGGTTCTTGTCTAACGTCGTCCGAGCACTCGGGAATCGCGTCATTCGGACGGATAGCCAAACCCTCAATTCGACGAATTTATATGCCACGGGTGATACTTTCTTGAATCTTTACAATGAAAAATTACTATTAGAAGATGGATGAATTATTGAATGCAACTGCAGTCATTTTTTAAGTAACTAAACTGTATTTTCACTTTATTTTCATAAGTTTTGTTGGCAAACATTTTCACAATTCGCAGTGATTAAAGTAAAAATTCAGTTTATACCCTACTTCAAGAGAGTATGGTCTCGCTGTGTAATGCTCGCGAGCGCGACGACTTTATATATGTTAGGGCATTGCAGAGCGCACCGAGAGCGCGCTTTGCGACCGACCCGCCGAGTGCAATGAAATTCGCCCCGGGGGACAGCCTCGCAGTTTATGAGTCTCGCGGAGATTAATGATCATTTGGATGATGAGAAACAATAACGTTGTCGATGAATTTTTTTTGAGATAAACCATTGGAAAGATGTCTCCGTGATTATTATCTATCGATTTACGCGTCGTGTACATCTGTGCCACATCGAATGTCTAATTTTATTTCGGTCGAACTATTATTAGCCAAACGTTTTGTGAAGTGCTGTTTTCAACTGACTATGGAATATAACTAGATTCAATCTTATTTGTGCTGTCGAGGAGTTATACTAACCCAGGCGCACTAAAAACTATTAGCTTTTCGGGTTTTTCCCCGATTACTATATAAGCAATTTTATTCTACGTGTATCGAGGTGTACAAAAATATTCTCCATTTATATTCAAAACAAACAAGCGTCGTGGCACTAGGTAACTTGAACACACGTTTTTTCCTAGGAAAGAAATTTACGTATTTCAATTTTCGTCTGATTGATTTGGAATTTCTTACATGTATTATCTATCAAAGTACACGCGAACATTACCATTCATTAATAATTGAATTTACAACTTCCCAAAAGAAAAATAGAAGAATTATTAATAAACTTTTGGGAATAATAGAGTATTATGATACAATTAATGAAACATATATTAATAATTTGTGCTATTCGAAATACTCATCTTCTTATAATCGTCAGTTTAATTTCATGTGAAAATGTCATTATGAAATTGTAAACAGTTATTTTTCATCGGATTCCAATCGAATGTCATGAACCACAACCTAGAAAAAGCGCACATTATAAGGACATCATTCTAAAGGATAGTCGAAAACTCGTGGATTTTTGTTATAGTAACTTTAAATTCATTAGATTAGGGAGAGGGACGGAGAAAGGGGCAGGTTGTCAGGATGAGTAAGTTGGCAAACCATGAATATCTCCAGATTTTCGTTACCCGCAAAGATAACGTTAATTGCGATTTGTATACATCAACATAATACATATTTGTCCTGATTTTCAGCTCTATTTGTAGAGAAATAAGATAAGTTTAAAATGTTCAGCTGATCAAAGAAAAAATAGTTTTGGAAATTCAGTTTTTCTTTGTGCCTAATTGGTAATCCATAATTATTTATAATGTGCCATACAGAGTCTTACAATCTCTATAATTCTGTAAAAAATATTTTCTGATCGGTCAAATAGTCCTTTTAACTATAATTTATTGTCATTTTATTTAATGAGGGCACGTTGGCATACTGGGTAAAATTAAAATTTTTTCAGAAATGGTGAGAAATCGTACACCCTCGACGTCTAGATCCACTGATCGGTCTACAGAACGGTCAAGCAGTTTCTATATTATTTTTTGTTATTTCATTTGATTGGGATTAGTTGTCAGATACCCATGGTATTTTCCATTCTTTTCTCCGTTTTTCTGTATGGTGCATTAGAATTAATGATTGCATACCAATTTGATTTAGAAAAAAAAAACTAAATAAAATAAATATTTCAAACTTACTTCTTTCCTCTATGAGAACAGTGCTGAAAATCTGGTACTCGGACAAACTCTGCCTACACCCGCCCACATTATTTCGGTACAATCTTCGTCAACGACTTCTTGATCTTTAGAAGTTACGAGGTATCTACAAATTCTGATCTGCGGAATAATTCATATTCATATCTTTATTTGCTCGAAAAAAATTGATCTCAAATCAGTGTTACATACGCTCACGAAGGAAGTTTGTCGAAGAAAGAACGTTCGGCTGCTGATTATAAAAGATCGTTTAACTGGAATCGTCAACTACGACTTTCCGGTTACCTATTCGACTCCAGGGAGTCAGAGTTATTTTTTCCTACTATACACGAAATGTAAAGACGCTGTTTATCTTTATAGAATTTACGTTTAGAGTTTGAATCACTTTGAAAAAGAAGTTAAAGGCGTTTTTGCGTTGATAACGCTCGACGCGTACGTCTTTTTCATTTCCTCTTCAGCGCGCAGCAATTTCGCGTGCACAACTAATGTTCTTCTCAGTGCTCTTTAAAACGATTTTTCTGAAAAAAAACGTTATATGTGCTTTTCTTCTCCACGAGATTCTGGGATGTGATTTTCTTCGCCGGGAGATTATCAAGTAAATTTTCTTCACTGGGAAATTTTAAATGTGCTATTCTTTGTAGGAGAAATCGATATTATATTCATAGATAGAATAATAGTATTCTCAATCGATACAGTACTAATGCTCATTTCATCAAACTGTCTTATTTTTCATTTTGATGAATATTTTGTTCTCTTCTTGGTAATGAAAAATGTATTGTAGCTATCAAATCGTCACATTATTTATTCACAAATCAATTCAAAATCATTATTTTTGTATTTTTTAAAATTTTTATTTGATTTAATCATAAAGCATACAAGACTCTTTTTCAAACGACTTTGTGATGAATAATTCACTTGCCGGCATTATCGCGCTGCCTCTTTACTATTCGTACAGCTTATATTTTGTACGGCTGTTTGAGTCAAGAAAAGTGGTCGACCATTTCGAGTGAGAATTCATTCTCATTAGTTGTATAATAGGATAATTCGTTTTTGTACCTTTTGATTGTGTAATAAATAGTCAACCTTGAGAGTACAATAAACAAAGGAGTTGTTTTTTTGGCTAAGAGAAATTGGATGTGAAAATTTTGTAAAGTGCCCAAGAAATACCAAGTTCATTGAAATTTAGAGATTAGCCTTCGTTCGTGTTTCACTGCCTATATTCAAACATAAGAATAAGATTTTTCTTCCAGATTTTATATTTATATTTCCTTCATGCTACGCTTCTCGGACTTAAGAGAAATCGAAATCGATTTACTTTTCAATTAAATATAAAAGAATTGAGTAAAAAATCGAAATATGGCTGCATGTTATTAGTATACAAGTTTATTTGAAGCACTTAAGGCAAATCATTTAGTGATGCAGTACACAGAAACTTTAATATGCTCAATAGAATAATAAACTGCTATAAATGTACAAACCGATAATTTAAAAATAATCTATATATTAAAACAAGTGAATTATGATGATTCGAGAACGAAATTCTTGTCTAAATTTTGCTGGCTCGATTTTTAAAAGAAGACCGCTTTATTCCAAACTTTCGTATCGAACATTGTCCTAATAATGAAGTTTTAGTTCATATCACTTTTCCACACGTGTATAGACATGCTACATCCACAAAAACATAGTAGAGCTAGTTGAATATTCCATGAGCTCAAGCTGTTTTCAGGTATGTTGTACATACCTATATATACGTAGCAACGCTTGAGCAGCGCATTCACGTGCACAGTGAACTTTAACTCCAATATCTTGGATTCCCCTGGGATAAGGAACTTCGTAATGAATTTCCCGAAACCCCAAGTACGATCAGACGGAAATCCGTCAGAGATATGAAATCAAAAAATTGAGACGAGCTAAGTAATAGTGCAAGTTGTATGATACAGATTTAATCTCGAGTACAATGAATTGACATAGTTCTTGAAGGGGGTTATATTTGGTCTGGAATTGTATGATCAATCACCTCTTTCCCCTCTACTTTCATGTTCATTTATCCTCATTAGAAATTACAACGAGCGATGATATAGACATTTCCTCATATTTTCATACTTTATTAATAGAGTTATGAATAGAGATGAGTATATACATATATAATATTAATTCGGTCATGAATTCTACGCGTTATAGTTTTTCTATGAATGTCCAAACAACATTACTTACATAAAGTGAAGAAACATAAATCCAGCTGAGGTAGTATATTTTTGTATGAAAAAAAAATGATCAATTTCTTCGTGAAAACGCTTTACTTGCGCAATAATCAAAAGTTCAAAATTGCAGGAAAATATTTAATTTGTCTAAACATTTCTCTCACAATCAATGATGTAGTGAAACAATCATAAAATAGTTTGCTGTTGGTTAACATATAGAAATCCTCGATGTTAAAGCATTATTTGAGAAGTCTCTGCGTATCTTCAGGAAATCAGTTTCCTTTATGCTAGAAACTTAGGCCTTATGGCCTTTAGATACATCCCCGGGTACTATATTTACAATATAGACACTGAAAATCTTGCGCTTTGATATGGGACTCCCATACTCTTATAAATAAATGTATATAACAATAAGATTATTTAAAAAATGTTTCTTTATCAAACGATATACTTGCATACGGACTCCTGAAAATATACTGTAATGTAAAATTTAAATCTACAGTACATATGATACAATGAATAAATTTATCCGATTCTCAATGACTTTTTATGAAATATGTTATTTTTATGAAGATGACTCGAAATCTGTATTTGGGTACATATACATCTCTTAGTGAGAATAACTACTGGAAGAAAGAAAATTCCAGTGTAACATGTCAACACGCGGTGAAATATCAGACTTGAAGGAAGAGTGTCAGGGTTGCGGGATTTTCTCGAAAGTTTCCAAGATTGTTTTTGGGTAATCGATAAGTCATTTTTACAGCTATTCAGCCTGACATTGTGTTTTCCCTAAATATATTGTTCAATCATTTTCATTGATATGATGTGTGAACAATGTATATCTGCAAATACACAGAAGCCCATGGGTATAGATTTGATGTATAATATACACGCATAAAATCAAAAGTGACCCCCGAAGTCTAAAGAAACGAAACGTTAGGCCGAACGGCTGATGTAAATGTTATGGCTATTTGGGTACCCATAAACAATCTCACGGAATTTCAGCATGACCAGAGATCCAAAATTATGTTGGAACATGGAATGAAATTTCACGAACATGAAAATAAATATAAAAGTGCAGGGGCAATTTCGCACTGTTTATACTGCATCGCGCGGAGTAGAATAGCAATAGCACGACAAATTCGCCAGACTTTGTAACAACAAACTCTTGGATTCACCAACGACGCCGACTAAAAGTCTCGAAATGAATACTTTTTGCCCGAGTTCTAAATCATGGCAAGGAGCAGCCCCCGCACGTTGCGGGAAAGAATCGACACTTGTTCTAATTCGATATGCATCACAAATCCGTCGCCGCTGCTCTGGGACATGCATCACAATTCAAGAATCCTAGATCATATCAATATAGGTGGAAATAGGTGACCGCCGTATTGTAATGATGAAACAGAATTCGGAAGACTATTCGAATTCCTCGGAGTATCGAATTGACTGTACTGATGAGACGACTGCATGTATCGAGATCGAAGAGGCTTATTTTGCGAGAGATTTGAAACTTCTTGAGGAATCCTATTCTTCGGGAAGTTGATAAGAGATTATGCTAATGAAATCGATTTGAATAATTTGAATGATGAAAAATGTATCTATTTTTTATGTAATTTGAATTTTTAAACAAAATAAACTAAGAATATTTATATTTGAATTATGTTTCATTATATCTAGCTGGGCCGCACACTGACTTTCGAACTCCTGACTAGACGCATCCACACACTCAAAGCAAAAAGTTGAAATAAATTTATTCAGATGTTACAGTATTGCAAATAGATTTCAAAAAAGTGTTTCTAATTTCTATACTAAATGTTTACGGGCGTCGATAAACAAGGAAATTTTCTCTCAGCTCAGTTCTATCTTCTCTCTCTCTCTCTCGCCGCGCGTGCGCACTGCGTCAACGCCCCCCGGTTTCCTATCTACAATAACTCCTCTGTATCGATGCTCCTTCCCTGTCCTTTTTCGAATCTGGGCAGGCACGTGGACGTATAACATGTGAACATGTGCCGCTTGCTTGGCCTATATTCATTATAAAAACAGTGTTATCGCCTAGTGCGAGGTGTTTCCTTCTCCGGATTTGTAAATAATTAGTTCAGCATCATGTCGACACTTTACAATTTCAAGAAAATCGCCGTGGTTCCTACGTCAAAGGTGAGCTTTATGGGTTATGTTGATGAATTATTTCCTCATATTTTCCGTACTCACAACAACCATCGTTTTCCCAATCGAATCTTTATTTTCACTCATTAGTGTATAAGCTAATTTTCTTATTGTTTCATCATTGTTTATAGGACTTCATTGACATAACTCTGTCAAAAGTTCAGCGAAAGACACCAACAGTTGTCCACAAACATTATGCCATTTCACGGATACGTGCTTTCTACACAAGGAAAGTCAAATTCTGTCAGCAGACTTTCCATGACCGACTCAGTCAAATTATTCAAGAATTTCCAAAGCTTGATGATGTCCATCCATTTTATGCAGACTTGATGAATGTTTTGTACGACAAAGATCACTACAAATTGGCATTGGGTCAAATAAATACGGCTAGGCATTTAATTGATAAGTAAGCACATCTTACAATTTTCCTCAATTCCATACCTCATTTCTGATTTATTAATAAATTTGATTAATTTTTTTCAGTGTTGCAAAAGAGTATGTTCGTTTACTTAAATATGGAGATTCTCTTTATCGGTGTAAACAATTGAAAAAGGCTGCCCTTGGTCGCATGGCTACTATAATGAAACGCCAAGCAACAAACTTGACATATTTGGAACAAGTACGTCAACATTTGGCAAGATTGCCAAGCATTGATCCCTACACAAGGACAATTATAATCTGTGGCTTTCCTAATGTTGGAAAGAGTAGTTTCATCAATAAAGTAAGAAGCAATAGGATTTTGATATTTATTCAAGCACTTACCAAATACGATGTCACTGACTAATAACTGAATTCTTAGATCACTAGAGCTGATGTTGAAGTACAGCCATATGCCTTCACAACCAAATCATTGTATGTTGGTCACATGGATTACAAATACCTGAGATGGCAAGTGATTGACACACCCGGAATTTTGGATCATCCATTAGAAGAAAGAAATGTTATTGAGATGCAAGCTGTAACTGCCTTGGCACATTTAAGAGCAGCTGTACTATACTTTTTCGATGTTTCTGAGCAATGTGGTCATTCTCTGCAGGAACAGGTAAAACTACCAATCTAATAATAAATATGGTATATAGAGCGAGCTATTTTGAAATCATTTATATTAATGAAATTTTTATTCTCCAGATGAGTTTGTTCGAGTCAATCAAACCTCTCTTCCAAAATAAACCATTACTCATTGTTGTGAACAAAGTTGACGTTTTACGACTGGATGAACTTCCTAGTGATAAGAGGGATATTTTCAAAGAATTGGAAAAAGATGAGAATATTCCTGTTATTGAAATGAGTACTATCACCGATTTTGGAGTAATGGATGTTAAAACACAAGCTTGTGAAAAATTGTTAGAATTCAGAGTTGACCAGAAAATGAAAACAAAGAAGGTACAAGTTTTTTTATTAATATTTATCGAATTCTTTTCAATTGTCGAAATTACTGTAATGAAATTTATCATGTATAGGTTGAGGGAATCTTGAATCGCTTACATGTTGCACAACCAACACAAAGAGATAGCAGAGCTCGACCACCATGCATACCTGAAAACGTACTCAAAAAGAAATTATTAGGTGCCATTAAGGCTGAGAGAACGAAAAAATTGGAACGCGAGATTGAAGAAGAACTGGGTGACGATTACGTTTTGGATCTGAAAAAGAACTACGACATTGAAGGAGAACAGAAGTTTGATATCATTCCGGAAATGTGGGAGGGTCACAACATTGCGGATTACATCGATGCAGACATATTTGATGTAAGGATTCTTCTGAAATTATATATTCAACGATTGTCAAATATTGTCGTTATATTATGGATTTGATTTTTCAGAAATTAAATGAATTGGAAAAAGAAGAGGAAATGAGGATAGCTGCTGGAGCTTATGACTATAAGGTTCCGGAATTAACTGAGACCATGAAAGAAATTCAAGCGTTAGCAAAACAGATACGAGAAAAGAAATTCATCTTAAAGGATGAATCCAGAGTAAATAAACAGTCAACTAAACCCGTAGTACCTCGTACCACAGCTGCTAGGTCTCGAGATCGTTCTGTATCAAGACTTCGAACTGAAATGGAAGAGTTGGGAGTGGATATGGAAGACACAGACAATGTCAGTATACTATCAATTTAGAGAATTTTAAATCTAATTGAAATATACCGAGATATATAACTTGAATGTATTTTTACAGGCGCACTTTACGAAAACGAGAAAACGAAGTAGATCAGTGTCGCAAAATATTGATCGAAAGAAACAACGTACAGAATCGGTATCACGTAACCGTAGTATTTCAAGAACTCCTAGAAATGAAATGGGTGTTAAGGACAAAGCGGTAAATAATGATTCTGTTCAATCGATTTTGAAAATTGATTTTGAATGCATTTTTCAACCTGTAATATTATTTCAGATGAAGACGAAACTCCACCAGATAGCTCACAAAGCTATTAAGAAGAAGGTGGCTAAGAAGGGTCTCAAGGGAGAGGCAGACAGATTCATTGGAAACAAAATGCCGAAACATTTGTTCTCAGGCAAACGAGGATCAGGAAAAACTGATAGGCGATAAGCTGTTAAATGATAGTTATTGTAATATAAGAATTTAATAAACTATATTTACGAAGGAAATCAATTTAAAGCTTATATTTTCATTTTGTAATTTTTCGAATTATAAAATACGATATGATATTCATAAAGTTCAAATTAATGATTTTACAGTCAATACATGCGCACTTTATGCGAGTTTTGTATAAAAATTTCTTACCATTTTCAAAGAATATAAATAAAAAGATTTACACTGTTTATGATATAAATAAAAAGATTACAAGTTTTAGAAAAGATTAACACTGGGGTTTGCTGATTCACTTAGAGAACTAAGATTGGTGCCTTTTTTCCTATTCTTCATATGAGCTTGTACAATTTTAAGAAATGCGTGTCGTTCAAGCTGATTGTAGGCAATATCAAATACTGCCAGGGCAGCATTTTGAACATGTACACAACCAGTACTCAATAAATCGTGACCTAATTCAAGGCAGGTGCCAAAGTCACATTCATCACCAGCAATAGTGGCTAGTCTCACAACTTCTGAAAGTTCGGCTCGAGCTGATGCTCTCTCGTCTTCACTTGATCTCACATTATCAATCTTCTTCACGATCTTCAGCAACTGATCTGCAAATGCAATAATACAATTTGTATTATCATTCCTTTATAGGTTTTCGAAAATACTCAAATGTTTTAATTTGATAGGGTATATCTTTTCTTATTGAATTTTGAACTTAGGACAAGCTTATAGTAGTTCATGGAATGATACAAAAATAAAAATAATCTATCTAGAAATATTTGTTGGCAAAAATACTCGCAAATCACAGCATAAAGATAACCAAATAGAATTATATGATTAACAATTAGTGACTCTAACTTTGATTTCTTTCAATTGACTGCGTAATTTGTCTTCATAATAAAAACAATAAGCCCCAAATGAAGCAAATATAATTTAAACTTCTCCATTATGAATTATTAAATCGGTTTTTTCCGTTTTCACAAAAAATCATGAAATTAATTCATTTTGTTACTGATTCTAGTAGCTTAAGAGAAGATAGAAGAATGCATAATTGATGAATTTCATATTTGTAGATAGTACTTACTATCAGTAACAGAGAGCTCTCTGTATCCAAGTTGTGATTTTTTGTTGTAAGGACAAACGATGCCAGCACCATGAATTGTTCTCGATACTACGTTTTTTTCTCTTGATTTCATTTTGGGTGTCAAAACATCAAGAACTATATCATTTTGTTTAGCAAATGCTTTCAACTTAGCCAACATATTATTGTAACTACTTTTTTCGAAAGGGTTTACTCTCTTTACTCTGTCCTCTATGTAAGCTCTGAAATTGTAAATAAATTGAATAAATCTCAATTCAAAATATTATCCAAATTCAATAACATTTCAACTCACGCTACAGCAGCAAACAGATTTTCTCCTGTGGGTTTGAATTTATGACTAACATTACTACTATTTAATGCTACAAAAATAGGCTCTGAACTTGGTCGGTCTCTCCAATATCCAAAGTGCAATCCTTCTTTATCATTTCCTTTCAGTACAGTCTGTTGAAAAATTAATTAAATAAATGTTGGAAGATAATTTGATATAAAAAAACTCATCAACAAAGCTTACCTGAAATTCAGGAAGGTCATAGAAATATCTCCAATGTGTCAGTATGTCATCTGATGGAGGTGTATCTTTATCAATTAAACCATTTAATACATCATATGGCCCGACTAATTTAATATCTACGATTTTGAGTGCATTTGTAGGATCACTGGGTTTCAATTCTTTGCAGAAATCATAAAATTTGAAGAAGTCTTTAGGCATTGGGGCAAGAAACAATTTGGCAATTAACTCATTTGCTTCGGTATAATTTTCCACAAGCCTTCTTTCTGTTGGGGGTTTTTCAGTTAGCACTTTTTCATTTGTAACCTCCTTAGGAGTAACAGTTTCAACAGGCTTTTCATCTATTGAATCTTTTACTTTTTCTGGTTCTAGTATTATATTCTGCTTTTCTTCTTCAATATCTGGAACATTTTCTTGTTCTGGAATTGTATTCTGCTTTTCTTCTTCAATATCTGGAACTTTTTCTGGTTCTACAGATTCAATTTTTTCTAGGTTTGATTCACTCTCAGTTTGCTGTTTATCGGAGGATGTTTCTTCATCTGCTTTTTCTTCATCTGCTGTTATTTTCTGCTCAGATGAGTCACTCTGCTCTGGGACTACAATATCTGTAATTGCAACATCTGCATCTGTAACATCTGCAACTGCAGCATCTACAACTTCAGCATCTGCAACTGCAGCATCTTCAACTACAGCATCTTCAACTGCAGTGTCTTCAACTACAGCGTCTGCAACTGCAGTGTCTTCAACTACAGCGTCTGCAACTGCAGCATCTGTAACTGCAGCATCTGCAACTGCAGAGTCTGTAACTGCAGCGTCTGCAATTGCAGCATCTGCAACTACAGAATCTGTAACTGCAGCATCTGTAACTGCAGCATCTGTAACTGCAGCGTCTGCAACTGCAATGTCTGCTACTGCAGTTTCTGCAACTGCAACATCTGCAACTTCAACATCTGCAACTTTCTCTGACTCTAAAGGTTCATCTGTAACCTGTTCTGGCTCTGGGGATACCTTTTCTTCATTCTCTGGCTCATCAACTACATTCTCTGATGGATCAGGTGATAAATGTTGTTTCTTGTTTGGAGTGTCAGATGAGTTTGAGTCGTTAGGATTATTACGCTTCCTGTTGTTCCTGTCATTATTTTGGTTGGAATTCTATAAAAAGACGTCGATATTCAAGTTATTCTGATTCTTCTCCATTGCAAAATGTAATATTATGAAAGAAATCCAATTTGAGGTTATAAAAAACTCACGATGGGTGGATGCTTGAACTTCTTGGTGTGTTCCGGATTTCTTTGGTAACATTTTGCCCCGTACCTGCAGATTCGTCGAGTGTCTCTGTCGCTCATTGTCAAAGTGTGATATAAACAATTGCCAAAAGTTGATATATTCGAGAGTAAAGTGCGATAGTAAATTCAAGGCCGCGCTTGTGCGTGGTGCCGGCGATTTTTGCTGCTACAATTTTATTGATATTCCGGTGTGATGTCCCGGTCGCATCCAGTCGCATCTCGAACAGGAAAATCGCCAAGTGCCGTGCACACCTCGTGGGGACTTCGTTTATCGACCGAGTTGCATTTGGAAAAAATGATTCGTGGATTCGCGAGAGTCGCGAGAGTTGGAAACTGGACCTTTTGACCTTTGTGAAGCCCGGCAAAGTCGGCAACTTTTGCGCCTTGCACTCGAGTCTTGACATGCGATTCGCGGGGTGACTATATAGCGCCCTTTGTTTTTTGGCTTTTTTTCATGAAATTTGCTTTTATCATTGTTTTTTAATTATTCAAAATTATCAAGTAATTCAAGATGTTGCTGAACAAGGTAAAAGTCTACAGAAACGTTTTTCTCAGAGAATACTTTGCATGATACACATTCCACCGACATGTGGAATATTTGAGGTTATAGTTGTGGTTACTTTTCAGGTGTTTACCAACGCGTGCAAGCAATTGCGTGGAATTAATTATGTTGCCACTCGAGCTTACTCTGCAAATGAACTAAATGAACCAAACAAAATTGAGAAGAGTAAGTTGAGCATATATATTCAGAATTTTTTAAAACTTGTATTTTCATTTTGTTTTGCTTTTGTGCATCTGCATCCAATAATTGTTGAGCAAAAGAATGCAACCAAAATCTGCTTTATTTAGAAATTATCATGATTATGTTGAAATCATTCTATTGAGACTCGAAAAAAGAACTTGATAAAAAAAATTTCTGTATAAAATTAAAATTTTTTCATTGCTGATGACAAGAATTATCCCAGAGGAATATTTTTTTTAATCAACTTTCATCCTTAGCAATAAACCAAATTACACTCCTTGGACGAGTTGGTGCTGAACCTCAGAAGCGAGGAAATGAAGAACATCCAGTAGTTGTATTCTCTATTGCAACACACATAAACTACAAATATGACGGAGGTGAGGATCTTTGAAAGATATTATTAGAAATACAAATTCTTCATACAATTAATAATCAAGTCATTAATCAAATAATTTCATTCCAGGCGATGTCATGCAGAAAACTGACTGGCACAGGGTATGTGTATTTAAGCCAAGCTTAAGAGAGACTGTATATAATTATTTGAGAAAAGGCCAGAGAGTTATGGTAAATGGTAGATTAAGTTATGGAGAACTCAAGGATGAAAAAGGAAATATAAAAAGCACAACATCTGTTATTGCAGATGATGTTGTCTTCTTCCAGTAAATGTAAAGTGTAGATATGTAATTAATTTAAATAAAGCGTTTCTATTAACATTTTCAATACTCCAACATGGTTTATTATTTTAATTGAATGCTAATGATCCAGGGTCTTTCATGAAGATGAGGTTGATGAAAGGGTTAAATAAGTTAATCCAGTATTTATCTTAATAAGTAAATGAGTCTATATTTACAACATTTGTATTTATCATCTTTCAGTAACAATTTATATAATATAATAAAATGATTCTAAGTCTAAAATTTTACAGGCATAAATTTTATACACATTTCTCACTTATTTTTACGCAATATAAATTCTTTTCACCATATTTCACCCCATTGGGGTTAATTTAGCTTCTCTAAGATCTATAATATATGCCAAAGGTGTTTCTTCTTGCACACCGATTCTCGAGTATAAACTATTTACACTTTGTAAACAAAAACTAAAGTTAATTTTTATTTGTCTATATACATGTACGTATGTATATTGTATACACGTATACATGTATAGTCTCTATATTAATTATTTAGTATTAGACTTTTCTAGAAAGGGTTTTTCCGTTTCTGAATCAACATTGTTTTTCAATTTAATTATATACATATTTGCTCATTTTAACCTTACAGAGATCACAGTATACAAGTAGCCAGATACAAATTTGAGTTCTATAATTATCACTCGAGGCTCTTAACAAGAATTCTTCATTGTTGTTGTCAAAGAAAACTTACCAATTTATTAGGTAAATAAAAAATAAAATTTCCGTATCACATATATGCCAAATAGAAACTTTTCCATTAGATGAAAAAAGAAAAAAAAATAATAACCGTGTCGTTCCTTTATAATCTTTGCTTTTTAAAATTTGTGCTCCAAAATCGAAAAATTTTACAAAGACTATTTTGAGAGAAACGTCCTATGACAGCCGGATTTAGTAGACCTCTCTTGAATTTCCAAAGAAAACCTCATTTGTACACAAACTTTCACATTTGAATATTATATATCTTCCTCGCGAAAATCAGTGAGCACTCGTAAAAAATACGATAGACAATTATATTCGAAATGTATAACTATGGATTGCCACTAAAACGCGTCATCTATTGATTTTTCTGCACCGAAGTAGTTGGTCGAGCCAGTGCAAGCCTGGTCGTGGAATGTAAGCCACACAATCACACACCCAGCATCGACGTAGAAATTTCGATTATAAATTTTGGTATTAAAATATATCGTGTATTTATATATCCATATTTATATAAAGACAATATTTACGTTTAAATTTACGTTTAAACTCTGGCCCCAAATTTCCATTAATTCCTTCTATATTCCATTTCCTTCCACAAGACATGGATATATATATATCCATCCATATATCTAGTCTGTTCCACGTGATTTCTTTTACAACAAGCGACTTATGTACAACTTATGCATCCGCTAAGAGTATAATCGGCTACAGATATAAACACGCACTTGGTGTGTCTCGACCTCTTACAAAATTCGCACCATTGATCGAAGATCGAATCGGATGATGTCGCGCGCACGAATTATATATATATATGTATATATGTGTCCTCCCGTCCAGTACAATTCCCTTACACAGTAACAACAAATTATTGTTCTTGGCACACGGATGATTTTCATATTTTACTTTGTAAATTTTCTCTCACGATTCGCAATTAAATCCTACTTAATATCACTCGTCGTTCGTCGCCCGGCAGCGCACTTTTTTTCACGTCCCCACTATATATAATATATTTGTATATATATGTATATATATATATATGTAACACCAGTGTCCAGTGCGGGGCGCGCCGGTCGGAACAGTTTAAATAATTTACGAATTGTCGAACACGAACAATGGCTGAATCTCTCTTTCTCATCTCTCCGACGAGCACTTGTTTACGCGCACTCATCTGCGGCGCGTATCTTTCTCTCGCCTGTCATTGCAATTACAAGTATATCAACAAATAAAACGGTGCAATCGTAGGGGGTAAAAAAATGAGAAAAAAAAAGAAGACTAAACCAAAGTCTCGACTCTCTCCGATGAGCGAAATAAGAACCACGTGTGTCTTGTTCTCGTGATGAGAATAAAAAAGAAACAGAAACAAAAAGAGAATAGCGCACGAGCAGCTCGTCTTGCTGCTGTCGCGGTTCGTTGTAACGAAGAGTATATACGTATATGTATGTATGTATAATATGCATAACGCGTACTCGCAGCGCGTCTTGCCGTACTCGGATAATGTTTATAACGATGGCAGACGACTCGGCAGCAAAAAGCGCGAGCATATTGTCGCGCACGTGCTCTCCGTCTGGCCCCGGCCGGGAGAGATGGAGACGCGTCTGTGTGTTGTGGTATACATATAAATATATAATAACGCGTGTATAGAGAGAGAGAGAGAGAGAGAGAGGAGAGAGAGTGAGAGAGAGAGCTGCTCCCCCGCAGAGCCGTCGGGGCTGGCGCGCTACGCGCTCGCGTCACTGCACTCTCGCAGGCGGGAGGCGTCGTCGGCCGAGGAAGACGTGGATGGGCAGGCTGCGACACAGTCGGGGCTCGGTCACTTCCTGTCGTCGAGTGCCTCGTGGGCGGTTGCCGTCGCTGCCGCCGCCGCCGCCGCCGCCGCCGCGGCTGTCTGCTGTGGGGCGGGCTCGCTCTTGACCAGGCTGTAAGCGTGGCTGCGGAACTTGGCGGGCGGGTCGTGGAGCGACAGGGGCTGCAGGTGGGGCGTGGGGCTCCGGTGGCCGTTGGACAGCTGGCCCTGCAGGCTCGAGAGGGACAGGTCGCTGGGCGAGGGCTGCCGGCTGCCGCCGGGCTCGCCCGACGACGGCAGCATCGACGGCTCGCCCGACGACTGGCTGCTCATCGACAGGTCGCTGGCGAGCTGGTGGCTCGAGCTGGCCATCGACAGGTCGGTGGGCATGTCGATCTCCGGCTCCATCGGCGGGAACACCTTCTCCTCGATGAACTCGTCCTCGAGCTCCGACTTTATCCGCATCTGCTGGCGCAGCAGAGATATGTTCTTTATGTTCTTCAGCTCCGTCGGGTTGCGCAGGAATCTGAAAGTTAAAAAATCACACGTTGTAGTTTATGCACTTGGAGAAGAAAAATCCGGAGAGACAGCGCGTCGCTTACTATTATTCAATTCAGACACTATTGACAATTCAGTTTGCTATGTAAATCATTGTAAACTTTGCCGTCACTCGTCGTACTGTTTTTCAACACTCTACTTTGTACTTGTAGCGAATGCAATAATGTACGTTATTTTTTCTTTCTCTCAACGCGTAGTAAAGATATGGGATACTCACTGGTAACAGTGACGCTCGCCCTGGACCTTCCTGAGTATGTTGACGCGGTAGTAGTAGCGCAGGGCCCTGCTCATCTTGTCGTAGTTCATGGACAGGTGGTTCTTCTGGATGCCCCAGAGCCGAGCGAGTCCGGGCGGGTCGACGATCTTGAACACGCCCGTGTCTCTGCACTTCCACGCGATGTAGTGTGTGTAACGTTGCGACGGGTCGTTGAGCAACTGCTGCAGAAAGTCCCAAAGTAGTCTGCCGTCTGTAAGTGGAAAGCGAATGGGTGAGCTCGAGTTGTATGTAGATTGGGAGTAAATGAGAATGCGAGGCGGGACTCACTGGTGTTGGGAGACTCGGGCGAGTCGCTGGGGAAGAAGGCGGTCTGGCCGTGCTGGGGGGTGGCGCTGGCGCTGGCGGGCCTGAAGGCGCCGGGCGTGAGGGGCATTATCTGGGGCGGCAGCGTCGGGCTCGGCTGGTCCTTCATGCACACCTCGCTGAGCCTCTGGGCGGTGAGGGCGGTGGGCGTGGCGGGCGGGCTGTGCTGCTGCTGCTGCTGCTGCTGGAGCTGGTGGTGCTGTAGCTGCTGCTGGAGCTGTTGCTGGTGCTGGTGCTGCTGCTGTTGCTGCTGGTGCTGCTGGTGCTGTTGCTGCTGCTGGTGGTGTTGCTGGTGCTGCTGGTGCTGGGCGTCGTCGTCCGGGTCGGACTTGTAGTGGGGCCCGGGGGCGGGTCCGGGCTCGGGGCCCTGGCTCGCGTGGCCCGGGCTGCCGGCCTGGCTGTCGACCGACGGCGCCGGCGACAGGGTGACCGAGTTGGCGGACATGAGGCTGGCGAGGTTGGCCGCGTACGGCGAGTCGGCCCAGGTCGGCGTGGGCGGGTGCGAGTGCGGCGACAGCGGGTAGGCCGAGGGCCGGGTCGGGGTGACGGGCGAGCCGGGCAGGCAGCGCTGCAGCTGGCTGTAGTCCCTGGCGAGCATGCCGAGGACGTTGTGGAGGACGTCGCCGGCCCCGGGGCACCGCTCGCCCAGGTCCGACTTGGTCAGCAGGCACAGGGCCTTGCCGTTCATCTGGAACATGTCCATGTCGAATTTGGGCAGGTCGAACTCGCGCTGGGCCCAGCGCAGGAACGCCGCTACGTCCTCGCGCGACCACAGCCTCGGATCTGACGCTCCTGCAATTGCAAACACACACTTCTGTTACAAACTCACTCACCTATATAACAATTCGATTTGCTTGGCTTTCCTCCCCTCGAGCTTTTTTTCCGTTATTTCTCGCGATTTAACGAAAATTACATGGGATCAGGTAGAAACGTCGTCGATTCGATGTACTACAATAGTCTTATACAAATTGCATAACTGATGAAAATCAGTGACGATTCGACTAGGATATTTTATTAAAATTGTACTAATTTTCAAACGAATATTCATTATTATTCATTCATTTAATTCTCACTCGAATCGTTGCCGATCTATACACATCGCGGGGAAAGAGTGTAAAATCGTTATGGGAACTTACCAAGCGACGCGGGCAGATGAGTCTTGAAGTCGAAGAGCGGACTTGGGGGCAGGTGGGTGGTGGGTGAGAACGTCATGGCCGGTCCGTACCGCCAGAGGAAGTCGGTCGGGCTGAAGGGCAGCGAGATGCCGGAGGCTATGCGCGACTCCATACCGCTGCTCGCCGCGGCCGACACCGGCGGTAGCTGCGGCAGCTGGATGTTCGGCAGCAGTTTCATAACACGACGGCCGACGACAGGTCCGGCCGACGAGTCGCTTCCCAAGCTCGGCGGCTCAGCTCCCTTGTCCTCCTCCTCGTGCTTGCGACGCCGTTTGCCTTCTCTCTCGCCGCCACACTGAAAAATCACAAACGTCACCTCGTTAGCATCGCTATTCAAGCTATACAATCGTATATATGTATAACACTCGGCATTTCGGCCTCGTAAACATTGCGGATCTCGCACACACAGACACACACACACACACACACACACTTGACGGTGCGGAAATGTAAAGTGGAGCGTGTCGTGAACTTTGTGACCCCCGCGATCGAAAGTATAATATACGCGCGGATCACAACAACAACGTCGTCGACGACGACGACGCGCATCATAGACGCACACACACACACAGCTCGGCGAAGCAGCGGAAGGAAAGAGCCGATTAGCATGTACGCGAGTGCGCGCGCGTGTGTATACACACACACGAATAGCGCGAGCTTGAATATTCACGGGGACGGGGGCCAAATGAAAAATCTCCATACAAACGATGAAACCCCAAGTGTTGTGTTTGAACAATCGTCCGTTTGCGAGCTCTTTGCTTGGGGAAAAACGCAGCCCGCTATATATACAGATACACACGTGCACTCTGGAGGAAAGAGAGCTGCGAGGCTCCTTCGCGGTTCTTGGTGTATATGTATATACGCGCGAGTAAGCGGACTCGAGAGAGAGAGAGAGACAGGAAGGGAGTATCCGCTGGGAGCTCGCGGATTTACATAGCGTATTTCCATTCGAAGAGAGCCGGGCGCGACACTTCCGCCCGAGGAGCGGATTCCTCGCGCGCGCATTTACCTCGCCGCGGCTCTCTCGCGTGTATATATACGTATATATACACGTGTGTGTGCATCGAGAAAGCGAAGAGCCGCGCGCGCCAAGGAAACGCCGCCAGTCAAAATCCATTAAGCCGATAACGCGTGCGCACACACAGCGGCCGAGCCGACTCGGGGCTCTTTCCCACGCGCGTTTCTGCGCGCCCCGATACTCACACACACACACACACGAGAGCGCACGTGTACATCGGCTCGTATACATAATACCACCGTCGCGGCGGATAGCGAATTTCGAAGCGCGTCACACCCGCGGTAATCGGGTGTGAACAGATTGGAACACGGGGGTGGGTGAAGAGAAAAAATGACGCGGAAGACAGTTGGGAGAGGGTATAGGGGATGGGCGCGCGTTGGGGGGATAGGCAATACGGAAGCCGCTCAAGTGAGCCGCGCGCCGAGAGCCGAGAAGGAAACCCCACGAATTTCATCACTCGCGCTGCAGCTCGAGCGAGCGCCGATTGCGCAACGCGGATAATAAAATCGGGCATCAGGTGGGCTGGGCCTGGGGAAGCGATGCACTTCCGAGCCGCCGTAGCCGCCGCGGCGTTTCGCAAGCGGGCTTTTGCCCCGCGGCGGCGAAATCCATTTCCACACTCGCAAGCGAGCGAGCAGCTGCAGCGGCGGGGCTCGTGAAAGTGCTGCAGTCTCGCGCGATGCCAGACTCCGCGTAATCGTTATCGGCCGCTACGTGTGACGCAACCGCGCTCGCCGCGATCTTTTGTTTTCGTCTCGGCCCCATCCCGCGTTCGAGTGTGTGTTTATACACAGGGCGTAAAATCTCACCCCCGCGCGGTTACGACGCGGCCGGTGCTCCAGATTCGGTTTGCGGGATTCGACGTTTTTCATCCCGACGGTACAAACTCGTGTTTCGGGAGTAACGTCACTGGCGGGTTGGCGTCTACGCGAAGATGAAGAAACGGTATTTCGCCCGCGATAACTTCCCTCGGTGGATATCTTCTCTCCGCACGGGATCGAAATCGGAAAATGAGGATCATCGACTGAGTGAATCGATGCCCACACACGTGACATTCGATCGCTGTATACAGTACCCACATTCGGCCCCGCACACACACACACACCGTTACGTATATAATACCCATAAATAGTTATAAAAGCCATAGAGAAAGAGAGAGAGATTTGAAGAAGTCGTGTGTTGCGGCTCGGCTCGTTTCCCATATATACCGCAACACACAAAATCGCTTGAGCCGCGAGCTCTCTCGCGCGCGCGCGCACGGCTTGTAATTTCGTCAGAGAGGACGCGCGTCACACACACACACACACAAACATAGGCAAAGAGGCACACGAGCGTTCAATGAGATAATGGAGCCGGCGGCTATCTGACGCAAACGTTACTTTAGCTGGAAGCTGCCGGCGGCGCGCACGAGAGAGAGGGAGGGCGCCGGGGGGGAGAGATTTCCTGGTGCGGCTCGCGTAGAGAGAGAGAGAGAGAGAGAGAGAGACAACGGCACATCGACCTTCGCGTGCCTCGCGCATTTTCTTTCTCCCGCGCTCTCGCGTTCTCGCGCCTTCCGCCGCGCAGCCGACCTTTTTTTGCGCACTCGGCCACCGTATATATAAGTATACGCGCGTGCGACCGGTTCGATTTCGGCGTGTTCAACTTGTCGTGTCGCGAACGGCTCCCTCGGGGATTTTCGGGGGTCCGCGCATATAAACACACGCGTGCGCAACTTTCTCGCTTCGTTATACCGCGCGGCAGCCGTGCGAGCGTCGACTTCGCTTGCGCAAGTCGCGCTTCCTTTTCCTGCTGTATGTACGGCATCTTTTGTCTCTCCCGAAGGAGGAGGAGGAGGGGGACAGCAGACACACTCATATATACACGTACAGCGCGTGCGTTTGGTTGGGCCGTGAGCCGGTGAAAGTGTGGGTCAGTCGATCGGTTGGAAAGCGCGGTCGGTTGGCTGTTGTAACCGCCGGCGCGCGTACGTTGAATAATTGGCCGCGGCGCTGATTACGATGAGCCGTATATCGGTGACGCAACCGCGCTCGATCCGCTCTGCATCGGAGCTAACTCTCGAGTGACCCACTATGTGCGGTATACGCGTATGTGTGTGTGTGTACACGCACGCGAATGAAAGCACAAAAGCTCCGTCGCACGCGTCAGGTGCGTGCGCTCGCACACTGCCTCACGAGCTCCCCTGTACATGTATATAATGCTCCCCCGTACGCACACAAACGTATATACGATCGCGCCGGGGCGTTAAGTAATCGCTCGCGCGAACACAGACACACGGGAGCGCTTGCAACAGCTCGGTGCACGCGTGCCCGACTTATACACACGCCGTTCCATTCCCAACCGCTCGCTCGAGCTCGTGTATATACACACATGCACGTTTGTCGGATTTTCCCGCGCTGCTATACGTGTGTATCTCTCGCTCTCTTTCGCGCGAGGCTGCGTTTCGAAACTGCCGCGCGCGAAGCCGAGAGCCGGAAGTTCCGCGCCGCGACCTCGACAGCCGCTCGCGAGCGGATAGTTTCTTTGTGCCGCGCGCGCGAAGGATTCGGCCGGCGGATGCTTCCGGGTGCGCTCGCCGGGCAATTCACCCACGCCCCGGCTTGCTCTTGCAGTAATACGATTGTGTGTCAACTTTCAAATTTCGCGCGCCCAACGTAATCCCATTAGGCTATTTCATCACGTGACTAGCAGACGGCGCGAACCCAAGCTGGGGGTACAACACTCCATAAGAGAGCATGGGAAAATTTCTGTAAATAATTTTCTTGCCGTAAAAAAACCGTGGATTTAAAAAGTACACCCCGATTCGAAAACCTTGAGGCACCAGGTTCCATGTAAACATTATTTGAGCGAGTTTAGAAATTGAATTTCTTTGTAAATCGAAGATCAAATGAACAGTCCGCACGTTCCTCAACGTTCCGTCCAGTCAGCTGATAGAAACATTTGTTTTTTAGATATTAACAATAAATAAAAAAGTTTAGAGTGATTGTAAGTTACACATTAATTATAATAATTATTTTAGATGTAAAAAATATTTTTTTTAAATAATTATGATCAAAATAATTTGGAAAATTATTAACAATAAATAACATGATGATTGATGTGTACCACTCTGAAAACGTTTATTATAAATGATAAGTAACTTACAATCACTATAAACTTTTTTATCTATTGTAAATATCTAGAAAACTAATTTTTCTATCAGCTGACTGGACGGAACGTTGAGGAACGTGCGGACTGCTCATTTTATCTTCGATATACAGAAAGATCCGACTTCTAAACTCGCACAAATAATTTTTGCATTAAAGCTGGTGCCTCAAGGTTCTCGAGTTGGGGCGTATTTTTCAAATTCACGGCTTTTTTACGGCAAGAAAATTATTTACAGAAATTTTCCCATGCTCTCTTATGGAGTGTTGTACCCCCAGCTTGGGTTCGCGCCGTCTGCTAGTCACGTGATGAAATAGCCTAATACGAGATATACGTGTATATACCGTCCGATGAGTCGCGAGAGCCTTGTGTATGTGTATCCTACTCTTCGGGATCATCGGACGTTCTTCTCTCGTCCGGCAAAAGTCACGCGCTCGAGATGAGCTTATTATCCGGTTGCGTATATGCGTATATGCACACAGACGGCTCGAGACGCGCCTGGAAAAACAGAGCCGGAGGATACACGGGTGTGTTGAAACAAGTGGTGTTTGCCGGGCGAACGCACTTTTCCGTGTTTGCGAATACCCGTAAACTATGTACGTATATACGTATGTGTCGCGGAGAGAAAAATCGTGTACGCGAGCGTCCATTGATCGTCTGCGCTAACGAACGGCGAAAGCTCATGCGCGTATAACTGGCGGCCGAGATTTTTTTTCAGTCCGCGGTTCAACGGCATTATACACGTTTAGTTTCGACCAACTGTTGGCATCGGATGTATACCCTCGCGCGATTCTTATTGCGCCTCCCCTTTCACCCATTGGACTATAATACGCGATGCGTCACCCCTAAAACCCGTCCGTTCAACATCATCGTTGATAATTAATATCTCGGGCATTTCTCGGTATTAAGGTAACTGTACCCAATTTGGCACTGTACCCAATTTGGCACAATCGTCAGATTTCGTATTTCCGGTGCTCTCTGAGCATCAGTCGCTCTTGGGTTATGTTGGGGGAATTAAAAGAAAATTTTCGGTATCTTCCCCGCCCATTTAGCCCTTACAACCACTCTCCTACAACACTTTGAACTTTCACTTACTGATTTTTTCACCATTTTCTTATTTCACTTTTCACACTCAACCTCAAAAATCAGGTATCAATAATTTTTATCTCTCAAAGTGTCATTACTCTTTTTTGTGTAAAAACATCTCAGCTTTCGATTGGTCTCATCAGTTTTCCTAAAATTATTTTTTATCCTACTCAAATTGCTGTTTTTCGCATCAAAAAAAAGTGTACCCAATGTGCCCCTCTACGCGTTTTTAAATGGGAAGATTGAGTGAAATCATTGAATATTTGTATAGACATATTACGATGATTTAGACGCGTATTTTTGAGTTGTATGTTAAAAATTTTGTATAAATATCACTGGGAACATAATTGAGAGTTTATTTCAATGCCAATTGGATCGTCCCTGTAGGCCTATATAGGCTGTAGCTAATGATTAAAAAATTGTGCCAAATTGGGTACACGTTTTGTGCATTTAGCCTTTTTGCGTTTTTTTTTAAATTGCGATTTTCGATAGGTTAAAGTAGTCGAATGATGATTATGAAGATGGTTTCTAATAGGTATTGAGCTAAGCTTTGAGATGCCATTCACAGAATTTTAAAATTCGAAGTCTATCATAGTCAAATTCGCGAAAAAACCCTTAGGGGGGGGGCACATTGGGTACAGTTACCTTACAACTGCGAAAAATAAACCAGTAGTTCATCGTCCCTTCCAGCTATTATAAGTTATGTATATTCGCAAATCACCAGGCAGGCTTCTACTCTTAGGTTGAATGCAGAGCGATCAATCAGTCGATCAATTATTAAAATCCGCGCGGCGAATAGAGAGCTCGCTCGAATCGCGCGACGAGCCAACCTCAATGAGTTAGTTCGTGTACACATACACACATACACAGTGCGCGAGCTGTAGCGAGGCTCGATCGTGATCCTCCGGAAGAAAACGTACTGTAATACCAATAATCGGTATATACACATCGTCGGAAATAAACGCGCGACACCGAGACGCGGAGAAGGACTGTTCATATCCCCCCAATCCCATCCGTATACGATATATGACATACGTGGCTGCGCAAACTGCGATAGCGCGGCCGAAACTAAGGCTCTCGCCAATTATATACGTTGGCGACGCGAGATTTGCCCCGACATCTCTCGCGGCAAACATCTTCAGCCTCGCGACAAAGCGCGCCGCGGATAACGCGCGCGACGTGTCTTGTATATCCATCAGCGTTGTGCGGGGAGTTCGGGAGCGCGCGCGCGCACCGAGGCTCGCGATTGTTTTCGAGCTCGCGCTTTATCTCGCACGCGCGCCGCCAGATATACATATACACACACTGCACGTTGTTATTATATTTTCCCCGGCGGATAACCGCGGTACGTACGCTCGCAGTGCACCAAAGCGCAGATAGTACACTGCAGCCAAGGCCGCCGAGTCGAAAATCACGACTCGCGTTATACACACAGACACGGGCGATCGGGTATAAAAAGCGGCCGAGCGGAAACCCCACGCGGTCCCACGAAGCGAGAGAGGCGCACATCTCGCGAAGGGCCGAGAGCGCGGATAAAAAGAGAGGAACGACGAGCGGACGGACGGATGGCAGGTATAATTTTCTGCGGCCAGGGGGGGGGGGGAGGCAGTGGAAGAGAGGAAAAAAAGAACGGGGAAAAAGGCCGGAGCCGCGAGCGCGATATCGCAAAAAGAGGAAGCCAAAGCAGGCGCGCGCGCGACTCGATATAGGAAGCACCTTGGGACTCGAGTAGCGCGCGAGATTTATCTGCGCTGCCAGGATTGTATAATCCTTTCTCCGGGGCGCTCGCTCGCGCGCGAGAGAGAGAGAGAGACACTGAGAGAGGCAGTCCGTGAAGGCGATCGCGCGAGACGACACACCCGGAAGGGTGTCTGTAATGATAATCGACGCCGCGCCGCCACCGCTTCTTGCCCGCGAGAGCTATACACTCGATGGATTATATTCATGGGACGCGCGTGTGTGTGATCTCGCTCGCCGAAGTGGCCGAGCTTTTTCCCCCGGATCTGCTGTTACGCGAAGCTAGGAGATACGGATACCGGAAGTATGTCGGTCCGAAGTTGTTCCTCGAGGAAAATCGAGGGTTTGTCGCAAATTGAATTGCGAGAAGAATCACACACATCTCGTAATCTTCTGAAGGTAGCAACGAAATATAGCAGAGTAACAACTCGAGACCAGTGCGCATAACGATACATTATAGAGGGACCATATTGACTGACACTTGGATCTATATGTGCTTATAAGGATGTAAGTGAAGCGTAACTCAGCGACGAGGTGCACTGAGGAAGATATTTGGGTTTTCGCACATCGACGATCGTGGAAATATTCTAGTGGCAGCGCGGCCGAGTGTGCAGTTAGTGCGTATTGATCGGTTCACGTGAACCGATAATCTTGGGGAATTAAACACTTGAGCGGGAGATAATGTTGTTACAAGAACGCTTTCCGTCAGCCGCGACTTACTCATCGAGTAAAGCGTCGAATTTCACGTCGCGAATAGACAGTCGATTCGTCATCGCACTGAGCAGACACACACACACGTACATACATACATATGCATATAAGCACGTCGTCCTAAATTAAATCCTCAACAGCTCGATCTGTCGAGAGGGGAAGAGACGCGCGCGCGCGCGTCAGCGGTTGAATAATACAATGGACAAATTGAGTGTGCGGATCAGGAAACGACATGTCCAAAGCTCATGTATGAATAAACAGGAACCTATAGCTGCACGAGCGATCAGAAATATGAACCAATCGCGCGAGATCCGAGAGCCGCACAGCTATCGATCGGATCTAAATTCGTCCAGACGCTCGTCGCCAACTTTTGCCCCCTCCTCCCTTATACATACGCGCACGTGTACTCACGCGGTTAGATTCGCAATGTGATTTTCGCGCACGCCCAACTTGGCGACGTGGCGAGAGAGGAAAATCCGATTTCCCACGACGTCGGTTCATTTTTTCCATGCCACGCGCGCGAGCTAAAGCTCATGAATATTCGAGAGCGCGACGAGCTTTTTTCGTGATTTCGAGCAGCTTCGAGTGCGCGCGTTTAGCTCGGCGTGCGGAATAGGGTTAGACGAATATGGTATGAGTACGGGGAGAATAAAATGGGTCGAGCACCCTTTAAGATTGAAATAGTAGAAGTTGCATAACCGATGGAAAATAGTGTATATTCTGCACTAAACGATAGTTTTTCTTATATACTGTTCTAGATTTAGATTTTTAGATTCGTTTTTTTTTCGTTAAATTGCAATTTTGTCAAAAATATACGGATCGAGGGAGGCTAAAAGAAGGAATACAATTTTTCCAAGACTGACAAATCAGCTGATTCTTCCCTGTCGCGTATATACACCAAAAATCTCGTCCAATCGCCGATTTCTCTCACCCATCGAACGCTCCTCTCAACATTCATCGTTCCAACGCCGAATATATTAAATCGCTCGCGTCAGCTCAACAATCACTTTGTAACGGAGCGATCTCGATCATACCTGGGCTGCCCCGCTGTCGCATAATCGGCAACAGATCGCTTTTCACGAGTATAGCTATAATCGACGTGCGATAAGCGAAGAAGAGAAGAGGAAGAAACGCCCACGCGGCGGCGTGTTCCACTTCCCGCGAGAGAGGCGGCGAGTATCGGTTATATCAATTTAGACGCGAAAGTATATTTGTGTATAGATCGCCGCCGATTCTCGGCCAAGTTATTACGCATGCGCGAGCGAGCGAGCCGTTACGCGAATAGACGATACGTACATAACAGGCGCTATATAGTAGCCGGCGGGTTACGCGCCCGCGCGCGAGCTCCTGCAGCTATATCATATTTATGTATATATCCATGTGTGTGTCTGTGTATATACACACGGTGGGAATCGTCTGTGAAACTGCTTATAAACATATATACCGGGGCTGTAACGATAGACTTGGGCCGCGCCCGCGGGAGAAAGTCAAATTTCATCCATAGACAGATATATCTGTATATATATATATATATATATATATATATATATATACATGTATATGCGTAAGATCCGCCCACCGATGTTATCGCGGCGCGGATTATGTCGCGCCCGGAATTGGGTTACCAACTTTGATTATGGTATACACACCAGTGTGAAATCGACTAGGAGATCTACGCTTGTTTTCCATGTTGCTTCGTCGCTTACACGTGCGCGCGTGTATATATACACGGGGATTCGATGCGGTCGTTCGAGACAAGTCGCATCCATGGAGCTGTGCGTCGAGCTTCGCTTCCGACACCCGGTATTCATCGAGAAAAATAACTCGGGGCTCGAGTCGTCGAGTGCACATTGCACTTATCTCGCGCGAGATACAATCAATTAGGCTGCCCGATAAAGAGTCGTATATGAAAATATATATATATGTATATAAATGCGTGTATGTGTGTCGAAATCGTTAATCTACGCGTATACAGAGTGTCCACCATCGCGAGAGTATAGGAGAATAACGACCCGGACTGCACACACACACGCATTTATACGCGGGCATCTCGTCCGATAATTACAATCGGATGTATATATAGCCCGGCGAGAAAACAAGCTCATCGGCTCTCGCGGCTTCCTCCTCGCTGCACGTGCTCGCGTGCATTTTACGCGTGTATATATAATAAAAAAAAAAGGAAAAAAAAAGCGATGCAGCTTCCCAGGTATAGTCGGCGCGTAGGTACACCGGGCCGCGGGCTATACAGCATCTGCCGACGAGAGAGTTCGTCGACCAAATCAAGGCCGCTCGCGCGTCTCCGCACTTCCTCCTCTCACTCTTCCAATTTTTCGCCGGGCGAATTCGATACGCGTATATATATACACGCGAGCGTCCCGAACATACACATGTATACACGCATACACGCACCTGAGGAGGAAAGAAATTCAAATACTCACACACACGTTTGATAACGAATCGAGTATATGTGTATATAGACGCTGGGGGATTGATAAAACGGTTACGGCTTCTTTTTCTTTTTTCCCCTTCGCTCTTTTTCAATCTGTCGCGCGGATTTCGAAGCGAACGCATAAACATACACACATAAGCACGAGGGGAGGAGAGAGAAGAGTCGGGGCCGAGAATAGCTTATCAGACCGAGTTCCGGAACTCGGCCGCTCTTGTTTGCGCGCCGCTGCTTTTTCCTCGAGAGTCCCGATCTTATCTCGTGTTCACAATCTATATGTGTGTGTTCGTATGTGTGAGCAAGTAGGTGTAATGTGCTGCGCGTATTGTGCGGCCCGGGGAGAAAGAAAGAGGTGAGAAATCCATCGGTATTGATGGCTAATTGAGCGTAATTGAGCTTTGCAGCCGTTGCGCTTTATACGCGGGCATGTGTATACGTATACATATCGTGTGTATTAGGCGCGATAGCGTGCGCTCACTAGACCGTGCAAAGCGTCTCTTTTCACATCCAGCCGCGGCCCCATTTGAATTATCGCTCTTTACATCGTGATCCCGTCGTTTAGATACACGTACGTACGTACAGAGCGCGACCAGCACCGGAAACAAAGTTTTATAATCAATTACGAGCGATTAGTCCCGGGCTCGTCCGGATCGCCGGCTCTTTGCTCCTGACTCACACACACACACACACACACACACACACACACACGCGTGTGGCACGTATACACGTAAGCACGTGTCGAGATTTCGTCGCGAGTTGCGTATACAGCCGACACAAAAGCGTTAGAAAGTTATATGCGCGCGAGAGAGCGAGTCGCCCGCGCCGCCGAGATAACCTTCCGCTTATTTATAGAAGCGATTGTTGTGTCTTCCAGAGCAACAAAATCGCGGCTCTCTCGGCTGCGCGCGCGTTTATGCAAAGCCGCGCGCGCGAGTGACACCCGGAACTCGCGACGCGTCTCGAGGAAATAGGAGGGAAAAAAATACTCGGGCGCGTATTATACACGAGTGTTATACATACGCGCGTCGCGAAGTGAAGAGCGAAAAAGGGCCGGCACTCGTATGTATACACGCGTATACTGTTTTACTGCACTACTCGGAATTTCACAATCATTTTCATAAGCATAAAAATATGGATTCCCCCCGCTGGCGCGAGCGCGAGAAATCCGCTTCCGCGTTGCGCCGCTTACGTCAGCTGCCAGTATATGTACACACAAGCGCGAGCGAGCGCTCGTGTGTGTGTGCGCGCCACTCTTAAATGGCTCTAGCCGCCATCTCTATCTTCATCGACGATCTTCCGCCTTCAATCAGTTTCAATTTGATCGGGCGAGCACCAGCGCCGTTCTCACTCGGCGCGGACGCTTCTTCTCTCTCTCGGCTGGCTCGAAATATTGTTCGACGAAAACAAGCCCTCCGGGCTGAACCTCGTCGCTCTTTCCGTCTCTAAGCCGCGCGCACCAGCTCACGCGAATATTACATAATAATTAATCGGGCGAGATCTCCGAGGCTCGGCTTTTTTTTAGCACTACGCGCCTGCACGTGACGCCGTATTTTTTTTCCTTCCTCTCGTCATTTCGCGCCCATGCTAGTCTGCCCGCTCATGTTTATTTAATCCTCCGCGAGGACGGATCGCGAAAACACCACGAGTCGTCCGTGCGTATATACGAATTGCCAAGCTTGGAGATATATATCCGTTCGATTTCCGCTATATGCGCGCGCGATAATGACTGTCGGATTCTTCCTTCAACTTTTTCCCCTTCCTTGGCTCTCGGAACGCAGACACCGCGTGTTTCCGAGTCGCAGCAGTATATATATCGTTTCGGGTGTCTGTAATAGACGCGTCGACGAGTGTCTTTTCCTTCCTCCGATTGTACAGCGAGGATGGCACTGCAGCGGAGCGATGATGTATACGCGCGCTCTCGGCGTGTGCAACGATAAAACGGCCGCTCTTGCCAATCAGCCGCGCTCGAATTTATCGTTCGCTCGCATGTGTGCGTAGCGGCAGCGCAGCGGCGCGGCGAGTAATCGCAGATGTGTTTTTACGCTGCCGGGGACCGAGGCGCGCACATCGCACGAGTGCAGTGACACACTGCTTCTCCGGGCGGATTTTATATACGTATATATTTCCCCAAGGCTCTAAGCCGAACCCAGAGAGTAGCTTGGCTCGATAAGGGAATCTCGGAGGCACACGTGCGATATAAGTCGAATTAATTTTCGGCTCGCTGGCCGCGAGGCAGATAATCATCTCTCGGACGTTGCGAGCGTTCGCTGATATTCCGATGAGCGAGAGAGAGAGAGAGAGAGAGAGACACTTCCGCGTCGAGCGCGGGGGCCACGTGTACAGCTGATAAGCTCGGGCGCACCGACGACGAGGCGGCGGCGGCGGCTGCGAGTGTCAGTGACCCGGCGGCGGCGGCGCCGCAGTAGCCCCCGGGGCTCCGTCATCAGCTGCTGCAGCCACTTGCTTCTCGATCGATCCTCGCAGCTACATACGTGACCTTTGCGTTCGCGCGCGTGCCTCGTAATATACGAAAACGATCGCCGGAGTCGCTACAGAGAGAGAGAGAGAGGAAAAAGTGGCGCGGAGACGCGGAAACGCCCGCGGCGCGGCATATTTACTATACGGGGGCCTATGAAGCGCGGAGAAGGCCGCGCGTAGCGGTACATACCCGCGCTGTATAAAATCGCGCTTCCGGGCCGGGTATACCTCTCTGTGCAGTGCACTGCAGTGTATATATAGATACAGTCTCGCTGAACCTGCGCGAGAGCGGCCAAGTAACAATGGCCCCCGTGTGTTTCGCGCGCGCGCGCGCGCGAGAGAGAGCCCATTAGCCCCTGGCGCGCTGCTAATATCCGGACTGACCCGCGCACTTGTCGCCGAGTACAGTTAGCCGCAGGCCCCGAGAGAGAACGAGCTCTTTTCTCCGACAAGACGAGACCGCCGCCGCAGCTGAGCGAGGACACCTGGTGTATATATATATATATACATACGTATACGCGATCGGGCGATTGCGGTCGAAAGCGTGAACCGAATGTGCGCGCCCGCCGCAGCTTCTCTTTTTCCCCCCTTTTCAACCGCGAGCCGCGAGTCTCGTATCTCGCACGTGTATAATTACACGATTCTGAATAAGTCGGCGCTCGGCTCGAGAGATCCGAGCGATGTTGAGGGGCGGTCGAACCGTCGAGGGGGATAACGTAAACGCATTTTTGCAGTGCGCCCCCCAGTTTCGAGCTGTTGACGTTGCGGTCGAATGGAAAGACGATCCGCGGATGACACGATTGATACTTTTCTACTTATACACAGAGTCAATCGATTATCAGCGCGTCAAGTTCATTGTTCGCGAGATCATGTTACCCTTTTGGTGCGTATATGCGACCCCACGTATAACCAGGTGTAGAATCAATTCGCGAGTAAGATCAGCAAGATTGGAGGGACGAGCTTGGCAAAGGCGCTGGCGCGGTGTCACCTGTTACTCGGTAGCGGGCCGCTCGAGTTGAGAACCCCTACGCAGAAGCGAGAGCGCAAAAGAGAGCATCTCTCGGGCTGCTGCTGCTGCTGCACGTGCAGCAGCAGCAGCAGCAGCCGTTCGACCGGAAGTCGATAAAAAGGCCCGGCGGCTGCTTCACCCTCGTCACTCTCCTCTCTCTCTCTCCGTGTATTGCGGGGAGGGAGAAAGGCTGCCTCGTCATGGGAACGGTCCACATCCACGGAGCTCTCGTCGAGTGGGCTGCACACGCAGAGAGACGCGCCTTTTGACTGGCCGCTGCACTGCAGTGCTTTCTTTTTCCCGCATGCACGTCTTTCTTCCGAGACATGTTCCTCCAGCTCCTTGGCGATCTTTTCCCTTCGCCCCGAGCTACCCGATACATCATCATGCGTATATAAAACGCGTCGCGTCCGAAATAATGCGGAATAAAAGCAGTCGTGTCGTCGTCGCTATGCGGTATGTATAGTATACGCGGCTCTCTGGGGCCGATCGTTAATTGAGCCGTTTCACGCGCTCGAGCTCGCGAGAGAGAGACAAAAAAGAGAAGCAGGAAGAGAGCCGAACGCTATACGCGCGTGTGTGTGTACGTATGTATATATACAGATGCGCGAGAGAAGGACGAATCGACGAGGGGCGAGAGAGAGAGCAGAGAGCAGAGACCGCGGGAGGAGGAAAAAACGAGCTGGTGCGGCAGCGGCGGCGGCGGCACTTGTTGCTCGACGCGCGCGAGCTATGACTCCTCTCTCTCTCTCTGCCTCTCTCGCTTCCCTTCCTCGAATCGTCGCGCCGCCGTCGCCGCGGTCGCTTTTTATTTGCATCGCGCGCGAGCAGCTCTCTGACGCTGCGGATTCCTCGAGTCGCGCGCGAGCCGCGGGGCGAAATTCAACCGCCTCGTGCGCGCATATTATGAGCTATAATATCGTCAAATCCCTTGCGCCGAGCGACAACGCGGAAACCCCGCACGAGAGAATAGCCGCGCCTGCGTCAACAAGCGGATAATCGACTGTCGAATAATCCCGTTCGTCGGGGGAGCACACACACACACACTTGATCATCGCCGTATGGATATAGGATATTTATGCGTGCTCTCGAGAACTAGAGGCGGCGGCGGCGGGGAAAAAGAAATCGGCGCGTCACGGCCGAGAGTAGAAAATCGGCCCGCGGACAAAGCCGCGTCTCTCCTCGAGGAGTGCGCGCACGTATAGGTATATATATACGCGCGGGCGACGAGGAGTGCAGGAGGACAAAAGGGCCGCTGTACGCGAAGAAGGTGGGAAAAACACGCGCCGGCTCCCAGGTATATATATACGTGCCGGGGAGGAGCGTCGATTAATGTAGGCGCATTGTCCGCCCGGGAAAACATTGTTAGCGGGGCGCATTGTCGAGGGGGCAGGGGGGAAGGGCCGCGCGCCCCCGAAACTCTCGCCGCGGGCAACAATGGACGGGGCCCCGCGGAAGTCCGCGACCCGGGACGTCTCGGACTTTTCCGCGAAGTCGCCGTGTGCCGGGCCAAAAAGGAAAAACGCGCGGCGCTCGAGATGGGTCGAGCGCGGTGCGGCGCTCGAGTGCCGAGGATGAATTTCGGGGGCCCTTTGTCCTCCTCTCCCGAGAGAGAGAGAGAGACTGGGCCCCTCTCTCATGGGAGGGACACGGGCAACCGCCGCCGCGACTCTCGAGAGCCCCGCGCTCGCTATATGGAGAGTCGGTTTTTAAGTGCTCGAGTGCACGCGAGAGACCTGCTGCTGCGGCTGATCCGGACCGCGTGCGTTTGAGCGAACAAACTTTATCCCTCCCCGTGCAGGTTCTTGAAAAATTCATCCGGTCTCGAGCGCCTGCGGCATTTCTCTTTGGATTCTTCGTTGAATCGGAACGAAAATTGTCATCGACAGCCCGCGTGTGTATCGATAATACGCGCCACCCGTATTGTAGTCAAATGCGGAAGGCTTTACGTAATGCTATTGCGCTGGAGGGGGGTGGGGAATCGTTAAAAACATCGCCGCGACGTTGAGTTCGTGCGCTCGGCAAAAAGTTGGTAGGCGATAAAAAAAAGTTCATGCTAATGTATATATACGAGCAGAACGCTTTACGACGTGGTAACACTCGACAATTTTTTTGCCGCGCCAATACGCGCGCACAAAACACACACAATGTTTAATATCACTCGTCGAATCTCGCGCTAGATACTTCCGGCAGCTCGAGTCTCTCTCGCGCGAGAGAGAGAAACGCGAGATAATCGATCGGCGGATCGTTTTCGATTCGCTCCGCTTCTTCCCCCCCGAGAGACGCTCGCAAGCACACACACACACACTGTAATTCACTCCAATCATTATCATATCTGTGTACACTTACGTCGCGCTTCACGCGTACGATCCGGGCAAAGTAGCATCGGAAACTCACCTGAAACATACAAAGAAGAGGAGGAATTAGTCACTACAGTCGAGGCGAAAAATACACGGCTTCTCGAAAGTCGGAAGCTCGATATGCTGACACATACGAAATGGCCGCGTGTGTGTATGTGTATCGACGAGTTGCTTCGCCCCCGCGGCGCAAGCCCGCCAAACGAACGGCAACGAGGAAAACGTCGAATTCCAAGGAAAAAAACGGAAGGGAAAAAGAGAGAGAGAAAAAGAGCTGGCGAGCCCCTACGCGGTTGCGGGGCACTACTACCCTCCTCGACGTTCATCGGAAAAAACATTCCGTCGCCGCGCGCGTCATCGCTGGAATTCCTCGGAAATTAACAGCCCTCGAGATTGCCCCTCCCCGTCGCTCCACAACACACACGTCGTGCGTGGCGAGTCATCTCGGGTTGCGCCATGTACGTGTGTGTGTGTGTGTGTGTGTGTGTATACCATGAAGTAAGAGAGAAGGAGAAGCAACTCCAATGGGTCCCGGACGTCAAAAGTGGACCGACTTTACGGACAAAATTCGGTGTGTACGCTCGGAAGAAGACCGACTCCCTAAGTCTCACTCGCGCCCCCAAGTGGCGACGTCAGAAGCTGAATATCAAAATGTGCCTAATATCAGGCAAAGTACGGAGGGCTGACCCCCCACCGCGGCGGCCGCGCCGCTGTCCCGCCGAGCGGTTTGGCGATTATGCCGCGCGTCCACAACACAACGAGCACGTGCCGAACACAATATTTTTGTTGAAATTATGATTAGGTGGGTGGGTGAGAGTTGTACAATGAGCACTTAGTACTCATTTTCAATACTTCAGGCACCGCACACAGCCGATAAATAAGTAAACCCCTTTCAGGGGTCACAACTTAAATATAACATCTGAGATTTATATTGTAAGAGTACGCGGTGGTCTCATGGCAAAGCTTTTGCTCCGCGACCCAAGGATCGGTGGTTCGCGCCCGACCTCACGAGTTTTTTTTTTCTTTTTTATCCAGTTGTATCTGATAGAATCATCTGATATTTTGCCTTTATCTGATGCCTTGAAAATTTATTTATTTAAAATCGTATCAATTCCTACCTGCAGAATAAATTACCCCATGTGATCTGAGGTCAAGTAACCTTAAAGAAACTTTGAACATTATTTCTAAATATAAAAGTTCTACATTTTGGTTAATGAAGAACTTTTATATTTAGAAATAATATTCAAAGTTTCTTTAAGGTTACTTGACCATGGGGCACATGGGGTAATTTATTCTGCAGGTAGGAATTGATACGATTTCGAATAAATAAATTTTCAAGGCATAGTTAACATGCCAAATCACTCAAATACAATTTAATGAAATTTGAATACAAAATCTACGTTAATATGTATGATACACGTGTAAAAATAATAATCTCCTTAATTGCTGATAGATGCAATTACATGAATATTTTCATAAAAGATAATTGAATCTATCCCTGATGAATAATGTTATTTAGGATTTTTGTATCATTGTTATTGTAGAAGAATAACAATGATTTTACACATGAATATGATTACTCATGAAATTATAATATATTGTTGATAGAATTTTAAGTTGAGTAGATAATTATATCGGGTGAATTAATCTATTCTTGTTCATTATATTCATTTTATCCAGAAGATTTATGACATAAGATTTATGACATACACTTGTTAAATTCACTTAATTTGTAAATTCAATAAGTAAATATATATATACATATATATATATTCTCTGGCTCACCAATTTATGAAACTTCTGGATAGAATCAATCTAATAAACAAAAAATATGTAATTTGGCATGTTTACTATGCCTTGAAAATTTATTTATTTAAAATTGTATCAATTTCTACCTGCAGAATAAATTACTCCTTGTGCCCTAATCAGATGATTCTATCAGATACAACTGGATAAAAAAGAAAAAAAAACTCGTGAGGTCGGGCGCGAACCACCGATCCTTGGGTCGCGGAGCAAAAGCTTTGCCACGAGACCACCACGTACTCTTACAATATAAATCTCAGATGTTAAATTTAAGTTGTGACCCCTGAAAGGGGTTTACTTATTTATCGGCTGTGTGCGGTGCCTGAAGTATTGAAAATGAGTACTAAGTGCTCATTGTACAACTCTCACCCACCCACCTAATCATAATTTCAACAAAAATATTGTGTTCGGCACGTGCTCGTTGTGTTGTGGACGCGCGGCATAATCGCCAAACCGCTCGGCGGGACAGCGGCGCGGCCGCCGCGGTGGGGGGTCAGCCCTCCGTACTTTGCCTGATATTAGGCACATTTTGATATTCAGCTTCTGACGTCGCCACTTGGGGGCGCGAGTGAGACTTAGGGAGTCGGTCTTCTTCCGGGCGTACACACCGAATTTTGTCCGTAAAGTCGGTCCATTTTCAGTACACGCAGTTTCCTCTCCTTCTCTCTTACTTCATGGTGTATACGCGGCCGGGCAACCTGCTCCGCTTACGCACGTGCGCGTCGTTGGCGGCGCCGCCGCCGCTTTCGGAAGACGACGGCGGACAGCCGCGGCAACAGGAAATGCGGGATAATTCAGGGCCGATACACACACACGCGAGCGAACGAGCGCACGTGTACGCGTATACACACACAGACACGCGAGCGGACACACGAGCTGTTGCGAAGCGTGAGAAAAAGAAAAGCAAAGGAGGGATTAATCCCGCGGGAGAGAAACCTGTTCGGCGGCTGCGCGTGTTGGTTGGTATATACTCGGCCGGGGTGAGGCGTAATTGCGCAGGCGGCGGGGGCTGCTGTGTGGGTCGCTGTATACACGTCTCTCCTCTCTCCTTCGCTCGCGCGTAATTGTAACGAGTTTCAATGTCGTGTGTGCCGGGGCTGCTCGTTGCACAAGCCAACGAGGGAATATGTGTATACTCGTATACTAATGAAGGTGCGCGAGTGTGATTTGCGATTTAATGCTACGCTATTGGCGCAAAACGCCGTCTCCGTCTATATACGTGTATCCGTGTGTGTGTGTGCTGCAGCCGGGCTGAGGAAGGTCGTTTGGCGCGGAGTGCGCAAAGTAATCAGGGTGTTTGTACACGGCCGGATCATACACGCTTTGCGCGAGCGTCGTCGTTTTCGAGATGCGCGCCGCGCGGCTCGTTATATCGAACAAATTTCCCCCCGTGCGACGACGAACGGGATAATTTTTTTTCGCGACTCGGCGGAACCGTGCGGTGTACGTACAACTCGTTTCGAGACAAACGACGACGACAAAGCCCCGGGTATAATGGACAGGGCCACGCGACGGCCGATTGTTCCGCGAACACCACCGCACGCATCCCCGATCTCTCTCTTGGGAACACCAGTACGACCGGATCGGCAAATTTGACGGATTCTTCCTTTATATACTGCACGCGCGTACGCGTATCTCGTTATCCCCGTATAATTCAGCTGGACGACACATCCGCCGGGTTTTCGACTGCCTCCTCCGAGCGAGTGCAGCATCGATTACAAAAGATCAAGAAGCCGGTGCGGGTCGGCCACTTGCCGAAAGTCGCGCTCTGGCGCTCTTATATATATACATGTATATACCTGCGCAGCCGCCGGCTCGGCGGCGGCCACGTAGGCCTCGGAATGTGCTGCCGCGGGGACCGGTTCTGCGCGCGCGGATTTAACGTCCGGATTATATTTGCCTGTGCGGTGCTCGCGCGCGCGGGGCCAATAATGAGCGATGGGCGTGGCGCGACCGACAGAGAAAGACAGAACGAAAGAGCGAGCTGTGTGTATATGTATATATAGCGGCCGAAACTGCAGGCCCACGCGCTAAGAGGATGTATACAAGTGAATTATTGGCCTGTGCGCGGAACGGACAACGGATATCTTACGCGCGTCTCGGCAGCTGTAAATAATCGACCTTTGCGGTTTTCCCCTCCCGCCCCATAGCCGTTGATTCCCCCCCCCGCCCCGTGTCGTCACTCGTATATATATGTGTATCCACGAGCGCGAGTAAATTTGCGCGGCCAAAGCGCGGTGTAATCGCGCCTCGCGACGAGGAAGCGATAAGCGCAGCGCGGAGAAAAAGCGCAAAAAAAAAGCCCAGCCGCAGCGCGTGTATTATCAGGAAAATACATATAGGAACTCAGCAGCGATAGAATCGTCCGTCTGTTCCGACAAAAATATATAACAAACACGCGCGAGTGTGGTACGCGCGTTTATAAAAGAGAAGCCGAAGCAGCCGCTACTTCCTCGCGCGCGGGCTCGCAGACGGTCTCGCGCGCGAAGTATTTATATTTGTCCGGTGACGTTTGGCGTTCCGCGTTCCTCTTCCGCGCCCTCCTCGGCCGTGTTGGTGCTTTGCTCTCCGCGCTCGAGAGACCCAGACACGCGCTCTCCCTCTCTCTCTCTCGATTTAGAGACGCGAGCCAATACAGAGCCGATAAATCCGGCCGTCCGGGACTCCTCTCTCGTATACACACTCTTTCTCTCTGTCTCGCACTGTCTGCGCGGCTCGCTTGCCCAATTCGTGTATATAGCCTACGTCGAGCCCGGCGGCGGCCAGGTTCTTCGCTTTTATTGATCGGGGAATGCGATCGCTCGCGTTGGGCCCCCGACGCGCAAACAATTAGACGCGAGTGATTGGGTCGTTGAGGCTCGTCTCGCGTCGCGTCGAATATCAAAGCCAATTTCGAATGTCCAAATGGAACGAGCGAGAGACGGTTCGCGGATAGCCCAGAATAAAGCGGGCGAACTCGTCGATAGTGCGTGTGTTATTTCGGCTGTTGCGCGCGCGCGCGAGCAGCAGCGGCTGACAAAGGAGCGGCTGTCCGCGGGCCTGAGCTGCAGCGTTCCGGCGGCAGCGGGGGCCGTGTTCTATTTATCGCGAGCGAAAGCCCTGGTTGGTCGCGTCGGCGAAACCGTTGCTCTCTCTCTCGCTCGCGCCTTGCAGCTATTATCACGTGTCTGTGTGTGTGAGCGTCTCGGGGCTCTGGTATTATTTGTACACCTGCCAAACACTGCACAGCCCCGTTACTTCCGTCTCGCGCTCGCTCGCACCCGGACGCGCCAGATTTGGGAAGCCCCCGCGAGCGAGCGAGCGAGACGTGCGCTTTGTGTGCAGCCGCGGTCGGCTCTAGCGCGAGGCCGCGGGCCAATTTCCCAGTATATATTCGCGCGAGCTTATGAGCTTTCTCTCGTTTTCGGCTGTGTAGCCCATCCGCGAATCAACAGCTGATTCAGGGGATTATTTTAATTGGCGCGTTTGGATGCATCGGTGTACGACCAACTTTGTATGTACAACCGATAGCCAATGGGCACTGTAACTATTCTCCTGGTTTTGATTAGTCGAGATGAAAAAGGAACGCGACGTCGAATCGAGCTCGCGACGAGCCGACGCGGGGTTAACCAATTTAGACTCCGCGCGGGATTCCCGATTCCGTGTCCCGGGCGGTCACACACGAACAAAAAGGGGAGCACTGCAGAGTATAGCTGGGCTTCCTTTCTTCTGGCAAGTCCGCGTGTCGCTCGGGAATCACGCGCGGGGAGGTATATATGCGCTACGAAGGGAGGAAAGAGACGCGCGCGCGCGAATCCGCGTGGCCGCGCGCGTATATAAATATGCCCGGGAGGAAGTGTGCGCGCCGCTCTGCGGGCGCTTGCCGATAATAGATCACCTCTCTCGCGCCCCGCCACCACACCGGGTTGTCCCCCCCGTCAGCCGCGCCGGCCGCGAATATTACGGCAGCCCGAGCGAGCGAGAGAGGAACGATCTAGCCGTGCAGCGTGTGGTAGCTCTTATTGTTTCACTGCCAGCAGCACCAGCAGCACAGCCAGGCTTTTTCCGGCCGCTACCGTTTTAGATACCTCGGGGATCCGCTCTCTCGGCCCTGCGCGCGGCTCATTGAAAAATCCGCCTCGGCTCTCCTTTCCCGCGCGCGGATAGACTGTGTATACACACACACACACAGGGAGAGAAACAGAGACGTTTGCCGCGCGCGGGAGCGCTCGAGTATGCATAAAACTGCTCTCTCTCGAGGAGGAGGAGGAGGAGGAGGGGGACGAAGGGTCGAAGAAACAGAGAGCCGCGGCCGCAACGCTCCCGGATTCGATTAGTAATAACAGTGATCTCGCGCACGGCAGGCAGAGAAAGAGAGAGAGAGAGTAAGGCCACGCCGAAGCGAGATCTCGAGCGAGGAAAGAATATAAGGAAGAGCGTGCGCGCGAGCCGGAGCTGCGCGGCGGCGGCGGCAAAAAGCCGCAGCCGACACCGGATGCCATCCATCCCTGCGCACGCCCGAGAGCTGGCTCGGCCCGAGAGTCGGCTCGTTTTGCTCCGTTTTTCAAGAAGCCTCTCCTCTCCTCCGTCCGTCCCTCCGTGTGTCTCTGTCTGTGTGTGTATTCGCGCAAGCCCACCGGAGAGAGAGAGGGACGCTGTCCTCGGACGCTGCTGCAGAAGGACGAGCCGCCGCCACCGCCGCCGCAGGGATCTCTCGCGAACGCACACACTCACGCTTCCGCTCCGGATACTCTGACCGGTTATTCCCTCGAGCTGCGGCCGAACCGTTACCGCGAACGCCGCGGCTCCTCTTCCCCTCGAGCCCCTCCCCCCGCGTGTACTTTTCAACGTACGCGAGTGTGCGTGTATTTTATATATACACGGGGCAGCCCGAGCGACAGGGAAGACATCGTATATACCGATTCCCGGATACGCGCACACAGCCCGTATAGTGTCTTTTCTTCCCGGTCGACCTCGGCCGACGATTTGGCCGCGCCTGCGCGTGTACATACACGTACGCGCAAAACGAGGCGACAAATCGGCTTAACGAGGGCCTCGCGCGGGATAAAAAGATCGCGCCGGAGGACGAGGAAGCGCAGGCTCGAGATATAGACACGGCGGCGGCGGCGACGAAGGCGGAAGCGAGAGGGAGAGAGCTTGGCTTATCGCGGCGCGAGCCCGAGAGCCTAACGATCGATCCCCCCACCCCACCCCCGACGGCGGCGGCGGCGGCAGCCTCGGGCGCAAAATCCTCCCCTCGCTTCCGGCTTCCGGGTTGTTCCGGCACACGCGGAATTGCGCGGCGCTCCCCTCGCTCGCTCTATAGCTGTATACCCCGCAACCCCTCGGCTCGGCAGATATATCCGTGTGCGCGTGCGGTACGCACACGTATACGTATACGTATACGTGTATATACACGTGGGCGTTATCCGGCATTGTGCGGATGCTGTGGCGCCGCGGGAGTCTGTTGTTGCGAGCGCGCGCGATTCGCCGAAGGATCTCACAGGTTGCTCCTTCTCCTCTCGTCGCGTCGCTCGCTGTACATAGCCGATGGGAAAGTTTCGCCGCGAGAGAAACGTGCAGGTGAAGGGCTTTCTTCTGCCGCCAGCGGGGGCGGCTCTCCAGGGACAAAGGGGGCGACAAACTGGCGCGCGGGGGCAAAAGTCTCACTGTGCGCCGCCCGTGTATGGCTTTTCCGTTGGTCCCTCTGGCCGTCGAGCTGTGGATTATACATCCGTGCATAGCAGCCCGGCTAATTGACATCAACGACGGAAAGCGAGACTCGAGAGCTGGAAGCTGTGCGTACACCTGTGTGTCTCGTTGCGCAACTTACTTATTGAAAAACAAAAAAACTTGATTTTTCCTCTTCCTCTCGCCCTTATTACGATTTGTAGCAGCTATACGTGGCAGTGCAGCTATACGTGGCTCTCGCGAAAATGGATCAGCGAGCACATGAAGCTCGAACAATGGAGAGGTCGCGGCGGCGCACGCGGAAGAAGCTGCACGCGCGCAACGGGACCGATCGCTCGACTATACACACACACACACACGTATATGTAACCCATCCAACGATTGATTTACCCCTGCGCGCGCGTATATACGAGGTACGGAGACACAGGAGTCGGGTCGTCGCTGCAACAGCGCGATTATGCAACGCGACGAGAGCTTCTTTTTTTTTCGGTGACCGGGCTTTACCGAGGGAAAAAGAGGGACGACGGTTAATGGAGAGGAGGGTCCATTTGGTAAAAAGCTCGCTCGCTCCCGCGCGAGTGTGTGTTAACGCGAGTCAGGGCAGCACAAAGGGCTGCTGCAGCTTCCAGCATCCGGAGAGAGAGAGAGAGACGAAAGTCCGTGCGCGCGTAAACACAGAGCAAAAAACGCGAGATACGGAGCCGCCGAGAGATGGCAGCAACGCCCCCCTCCTCCCCTCTCCTCTCGCTCTTTTGCCAACACACACACACACACACGCATCTCACAAAGGGGACCCGGGCTGATGCACTTTATCGTCGCGCGGGGAGATGCTGCAACGCTTTGACTCTGCCCAGTGTATGTATGATGCTCGAGCGCGCGTATCTTTCTCCCTGCAGCAGCCAGCTAGAGGATGCAAATGCTCGCCCGGGGGGCTTGTTTTTATTTTTCCGCGCGCGCGCGCTTTTCGAAGGCTGTTTCCCCGCGCGCAGTTCACCCGAGACGCGTATTTGCGGCCAAAGGTTTTTCGAGATTATGTATGTAAGTACGGACGGGCGGAGCGGCCGTTCCAATTAGTCCGCGTCGGCGCGTAACTCCAATTTATTTTTTCTTCCACCTCCTCTCCCACCCGGTATACACAATGATTGCGCAGGTTATCCGGTAATCGGCGCACGTTTGCACCTCTCGACAACTCGTTGTCTTATGTCATCCAACCCGTTTGTGTCCGCGCGCGCGCGTCTCTCACACACACACTCGCGGATCGAAATCGACGCTCGAGCCGAACCAAAAATGATACATATACGCGGGCTCGATCGATTCTCTCTTCGAAAATCAACGAGCTCGCGTAATCGCGCCGTATATACAATTACACCGTGCTCGCGGGATATTATGGAATTTACTTTTTTTCCTTCGCGCGTGTGTGCGGAGCCGTGCAACGAGCTTTACTGATAACGCCTCGTTACCCGCCGCACACGCGCACATATAGCGAGCTGAGTCACATCGCAACAATCGAGCCGAATCGATCGAGGAACGATTCCGGCTCGCGTATATATATAGATCCGAGTGTATATGGCCCGCGGGAGGATTCGAAAAAGGCGACAACGCGGAAGTGGGCAGTTCCTCCGGTTTCTACACGCACATACACAGGCGCTGCACACTCGAGCCATACATCGTGTCCTCTCGACGCGCTCACTGATGCTTATTGCTTATGCATGCGCTGCTGCTGCAACCCACGTATAGCTATACGCACACGTGCGCGCACACAAACTCGCGCCACTTCCCGACTCGCGCGAAACATTCGCCCGCGTAATTGCTCTCGTGTGTATGTGTGTGTGTGTGTGTGTGTGTATACGTATAGCTTCTTCTTGTTCTTCCGCGAGCACAGCATCATCGGGGCCTGTTCGACGGCTCAATTGCGCGCGCGCAAGTCTATACAAGCCGCGGATTAATATCGGAGAAAGAGAGGCGCCGCGCCGTTGTTGTTGATCGCCGCCGCGATGTTTTCGGACCGACTTTTCCTCGTTTGGTATATGTCTACACGTACGTACACACACGCACTTACACACAAATATATATTTACACTTTGACGTTTTTTTGTTCTCACCCTGCGGCTGCGGAGCTAAGTGTGTACGTGTACCGCGAGCGTTTGTACAATATATGTCGCGAGTGCGCCCCGGAACAAAAGTTTCCGAGTCGCACATGTACATATCTATACGTACGTGCGCAGCCCGCGAAGAGCTGAGAGCGCGCGGATTAGTCATTTAATTCCGCGTACGGAGCACAGCTGCAGCACATGTTGTGCGTGCGAGCATATACACACACGCGCTCGGTGTCTCACGTATATATAATCGTTAGTATTATATAGCTGACGAATGCGCTCGCTCGTAGCCCGACACTCTCGCGCGTATATAAATGCGTGGCAAGCGCATCAGCGACGGATATACGTGTGCACATCGCGTGATTCGCGAATACTTCGACGCGACACGTTGTATCGGATGGACCGAGGCGAGCAGAGCAGCGGAAGAAGGCGAGGTCGAGAGAGAGAGAGAGAGAGCTGCAGGCCGCGTTGAGGAAAAAAAAAAGTTGGGCGGCTATTGTATGGTACAAAGAGCCGGAGTCTGCGGCGGCGCGTCGGGGGAGATACACACAGATAGAAAGTGTGCGGGTCCGTTTCGGGTTTGAGAGCCGGAGAGCCGCGAGGAAGGAAGTGCCGCGAGGCGATTACGCAACTACGCTCGCGCGGACCGACTCTCGAGCTGCCGCGCGGCGTGTGTAAGTGTACATGCGAACGCACACAGACACACACGCGCGTATGTAGACGCGAGAGGCCCGGCCCTTTAAAGGGTAGTCCGCAGTTCCGGGTGTATATACAGCAGCAGCAGCAGACGGAATCTCGGCATTGTTTACGCGCGTGTATGCGTGTGTGTATGCGTGTGTAGCGGCTGGTGTCGCAGGCGCTTGCGCGCGCGCGCGCGAGAAAGAGAGAGAGATGCGATAAGCCGCGCAGCAGCAGAGCGCGCGTGTGTCCACTCGGTGCTTGGGTGACTCACCTAAGCTCGAGAGCAACTCGATGTCTCCGCCTGGGAGGAGCTGCTCGGGCCGATCATTGGGTCTGCAGCAGCCGGGACGACGCAGCTTGGACGGCTCTCACGCGGCCCACACACTGACAACACTGATATATATACTGGTATATACTGCTGCGCGTATGTATGCGTGTATACGGGCTTCGAAGCAGAGCTTATCGAGACAGACGGACAGAGATATATAGTCGCGCTATAGGCAATCGAGCCGTCGGAGCGAGTGCGCACTGCTGCCGTTTGCCGTGGGGGCTGCCGAGCGACTGACTCTGCACCGCAGCTCGCGCCCACTCGGTAGGCGGCGAGCCGGCGCGAGAGGGAGCCCCCCGCGCTCCCAGCCCCCGCCGCCCGCAACCAGTGCCGCCTGCAGCGGGGAGGGGAGAGAGAGAGAGAGCCGCGCGCGCGCGAGCAAAGGGGAGAGATGAGCCGTGCGCCGAGATAACGCAAGCCGACTCCGCACGCACACACACACTTGCGCGATCGCCAGCCTCGGCTGCTCTCTGATGCGATGCGAGTTTTCGGGGCTACGCCGCAAAACCGTTCCTTTTTTTTTTCTTTCATTCTTTTTCTTTAAAGCCCAGAGTGCGGAGCTGGATGGGATGTGGATCTCGTGGACCCGCGCTCGACATTCTCGGTTCATGTATACTTTGATTTTTTGGGTGTATATGTCGAGGAGTGGATGAATGTATATGCTGATTGGTTTTAAATGATTTTACGGTGGATAAACGTGAAGGAGCAGATGTTTTCGAAGAGACCTATATATGTACGATTCGGAATTGACGCAGGAGATGGTATTTATTGTCATTTATTTGCCAAGCGCATACCCGATCTTGAGATGTGATTTTTTTCGTCGAGTTTTCACTCATTTTTTTCCCTGTTTCTCTTTTGATTCGTCCTCGCATTCAGTTGGGTGTAGATTTCTCACACCTATGTATCGGCTTGTGTCGAGTCTATGTAAATATGTAGGGAAGCTGTTTTCATACACAATCCCGATTTCCATTCATAGTTTTCCAAGCGTAACAGATAACAGTTTTATGAGTCTGTTGATATTTGAAGATGATTTGACGGCACACCAAAAATATCAGACAAATGAAGGGATCAATTTATGTCGAGTTTTTCTCTTGCAGATTTCTGACGTAACGAGTTTCGGTCTCTAATATCGACCAAACTCGATTGATAATAATGATTCGACGTAGCGAAATGAACCGCACCGTTGCACAGGCCGTTGAAATAACAAATTAACACGAATGTAACGACGCGACGCACACACACATTGGAGATTTTAATTCCCTCGACAGACGGGCGACATTAGGTGTGTCGATCGATTAATGAGCCTTGATTCCCATACCGACTAAACGACCTCAAGAAAAAAATTACTGTCAACGAACTGCCAATAACTCGAACGCCGCGTAAAATCGGTGAATCGGGAAAATTTCGCCCCGATACATTCGATATATATATACCCATCGTCAAACAGCCGCAACGCACATCGTTATTTGTTTTCGAGCGTCGAGCACCATCCGTTTGTGTCAATTCGTGACTCAATCAATATATATTCTCCAAGATTAATGAAAAATAGTTCCGGGCCGTTGATAAGATTCAGTGTAACGTGGCCTAATCCGTCTAATCTACATGGAAACTCCGAGAATAGATGCTCGGCTTTTGTGTGATCAGCGATAGAGCACCAGAAAGAGGAGGAATCACAAATCGATTGATGCGTGCGTCACGTATTGTCACACTTGTTCTGCCGCGCATACATTCACCTCCGCGCGCGCTAATGTACAACTAGTTCCAGTCGAAATCCACCGATTTATCATCGAACAAAAGCACATATTTGCTTGGTATTATTCTAGCGCTATAGCCGCACAGTCACGGCCTTTTTTCCACGATTTCCGATAAACCTCGATTAGTATGCTCAGACTGTGTGAAAATTAAAACTCGTACGTGATCACCGGAGCATCGCCTCTCACACGGAGTCTAGTCGAATCCAGACGATCTTTTATATTCGACGCAAAAACATCAGACACGAGTCTGAATCAATCTCACATGTATTATATGTATAGCCTCGGGAGGGATGTACCGAGGCTCAAAAAAAAAAATAATACACTCGAATCGTTGAATAACCGCGAATCGAACGCCCGCGTCGCTTATACGAGTCTCGTGATTTTCGCGCGTTTGCGAAAGTGCGTTAAATTTTTTACGGTACACAAACCCGCGCGCCAGTCCTTGATCGGGTCGAAAAGTTTCCGGATCTCATAAAAACGAAAATGAAACGAAAAAAAAAGAAAGAAAGGAGAAAACGTCACCCTCCATAACTCATCTGGATAACGAGGGCCAATAAAAAATGCGACGTATTCAAAACAAGCCAAAGATCAACGTGGCGCCGCCGCCACCGCGGCAACTCCGCGCGTCAGCAGCTTCTCTCGCTGAAATTCGTCGAGACGCGGTTCGCGCTGATCCACACACACACACACACACACATACACACCCACACATGTATATACACGCACACACCTTGTAATCAGCGGTAATCTCGGGACTCGTCAAAAGCAAACAATTCGCTGCGTACTTTGTCTCCCGCTGGCCGTATCTGCAGATGCCGATCGGCCGAGGAATATCACGCGTTCCGCGTACACCTCGTACCGGTCACGAACGGTATACTTATATGTATCGCGCTCGGGAGATTTATTGCGCCGCGTCAGTGAAAATTATTTTCACCTCGAGAATATCACCGCTGCTGCGTTGTTACACCCCTGCAATGCCGATCTCGACCCTCTATAATATCGAGTTTGATTGTCGTGCGGCCTCTCGTATATATGTATATATATTGTCGGGCTTCTCGCTGTAGAATCCAGCAGCAGCAGCAGCAGCTTTTTCACGAAAAATCTTTATCTTATCTTGGCCCGTTACGTCGTAAAAGCCGCGAGCTCCAATCTTCGCGATTCGTCTCTCTCTCGGCTCGAGTGAGCCGCGGCGACAAGTTGGACTTGGCGGCCGAGGGAAAATGGAAGTCAAGCTTGCTCCCGACCAGCGGACACCCGGGAATTTTGCCTTCGGTGGGTAATAAGAAGCATACAGACGTTGTTACCGGTATTTGTTGCTTAAACACGCTGGTCCCGAGGAGATTGACAAAATTGATTCGCTGTTTCACGTCTCTCGATTCCAAAAAAGGTTCTTATGAAAATGTTATAAATTTTTCCTCTGGGTCCATTATTTACGAAAATCTTGGGACTAATTCACAAGGATTCTCTGAATTTTTTTACTCACGGGACGTGGAGTTTGGATTGTGAAGCGAGTAGTTCATCTCTAATCGCGCGCGAAAAACTTTTCGGAGAAAAAGGTACAATTTCGTATCGCTAAATATAATCTTCAAAAATCGAACCTTATCCACATCGCGAACTTTAGTGTATGCCCTGGTATGAAATTAAACATTCCTTATGGTTAACACAAGACTAGTTTAGTAAGAGTTGGCTGAAATCATCGCAACTAAAGGATTATCTGAGTCTCTTCATCAGCGGGATCATGGTGCAGTATTTAAAGCTACGAAAGCGTCTCTTCTTCAGCGAGATCTTGGCAGCATTTACTACTACTTTGACGAAAAGTCAGCTGAGCACATTATACTCCAAGCGATTCTCATATACCGTGGCTCCTTCATGAATCGCTCGCGCATATTCACAAAAGCACGAGGGAAAAAGGAGAAACGCGCGCTGTTGTCAATCCGCGCTCGTATCCGGATAATACATTTCCAGAATTCCAAAATTCAAACCGCAAGCGCAACAACGCCGGGGCCGGGCCGGCCGAGTGTTTTTTGCGGGCTCGAGACTCGCGCGAGCACGCGATACGTCCGCTTAAATTACAGGCGAAAAAGGATCCAGCACGAGTAAAAAGGGCGTAATGCGCCGCTCCGGAGCGCGCGGTACACATCTCATCCCGCGGGAGCTAATGGCCGGCGCATAAAGCACGCGGGCCCGGCCGAATTTTTCCCGCACTGCGCTGTAACACACACGCACACGTGTATAGGGGAATCGCGTTTGCCGGGGAATTATAACAGTAGTAGCGTGCAGCGGCTGATTTATACACACCGCAGCGGCCGCGTCGCGCGGCATATGTATATGTACATACAATACGATTTCGCGGAGCAGAGGGAAACGAGCTTCTGCAGTGTGGCCTTCGCCGCGCGGTGTGTGCCTTTCCTTCGCGCGCACTTTGAATTCTCGAGACCCGAGCTCTATAATAATCGATCCGAGTGTCTCTCGTTACGCGCGTTGGTATGACAGTCGCTCACGTGCTGAACCTTTCCGCTCGATTTTAATCGCGACCCGATCGCGCAACCGTCGCCCCGCCCGGTATATATATATTTATATACACACACGCGCGACTCCGAGAGCTCACTGTCCGCGTTATAACCTTTGGCTCTCTTTTTCTCTATATCTCTGCCGAGTCCAGCGTGATCCTCTTTTTTACTCTTTTTTCTTTCTTTTTACTCCGTCGCTCGCGCGCTACTCGCGAGATCGACGCGGATAGCGGCTTTTTTTTCTCTCTTTTCACCCGTGGATCTCAGGAGAGACGAATGCTTCTGCATCTCGTTTCCCATTCGATCGGCCGGTTGAGATTCCTCGCGGGCCCGAGCGGCAGCAGACGATTCGACGCATATGTATTGTATACACACTCGAGGAGCGGAATTATTCATTGACGCGCGAGTGGCGCGAGAGTTAGTTTTCCACAGGATATCGCGAGCTTGGTGTCGGGAAGGTATATAGTGACCGGGTGCGACAGGATTTCACGCGAGGTCGGACGGACTTTTGACTTTTCCGACTGTTTTTTGCCCGACGAGGTTGGAAACTAAAGAGACTTCCGGGTAGACTCTCGGAACTAGAGTTTTTGCCGTGTTTCTATTTGATAAATAAAAAAAGCTGGGTTGAGTATAGGATTTTCTTCATGATAGCATATAATCTCGGAAAATCAATCGCTAAAGTTGTCAGTTCCCGGTGTTATCCAGCTATACTTAGGAATGGACAATCAATATTTCTGTAGTCTGAAACTCTTTCCTTGTATATATTTCATGTGATAAAGAACCCATTTCTATCCCCGTTTTTTCCCCCCGCATGCTTGATACGTATGATACCTACTGATAATAATTACCAGTAATAATTACCAGTATCATACAATTATTGTAGAATTTATTCTCGTACAAAACTCGAGTGAATCTACCGAGTGCAAAAAAAAAACGTATTTCGACTTTGCGGACGACTGCACACTCTTCCGAGTCTCGATCTTTACGAAACAAGATACCAATCGGCTATGCCCAAATGGAATACGATTATTCCTTCCAGATCAGTCTGTTTCTGATCGTAACAACTATGTATTCGATGCAACAAACAAAAAATAAAATCGTGCGTGTCAGATGAATATCGCATGTTCATACTTGTAAAAAACATAATTGATTTGAGCGAGATAGGATCGGTGATGTGGATGTAGAAAAATCAAATTATTTCCATTAGCTTACTCGGCAACATTTGCCCAACAACTCGCCGTGGAAAGTGTGTAATTGATACAAGAGGCTTACCCAATGAAATAGTATTTATCCTGAATAATCCGAATGAGCTTACATGTACATACGCGGCTGTATGTTTAAGATTCGTCGAAAAAAACAAGGATGAAAATCAGGACCAAAGTTTGTCCTCGTACGCAAAGACATCAATTCGCTTTAACCTATTGATGAAAAAACTTGTAGCATATACTTCAACAATGATGAAATTATTAGACGAGAGGAACTACTTCCCGTCGATACCTACATTTGCAATGACTATTCCCAAATAACAAGGAGCCAACTATAGTGTTTCAGAGCACAATAATTCAATGATATTCAATGAGTCGTAAAGTTCAGTGAACAGAGTCGCAAACGAACCCTATTTCGTATTTCAATCCATTAATTCTCACTCCTTTCAGAAAATTTTTCATCTATAATCACTCAGATACTCACTGGCTTACCAGCAGCGAAGGAGCACACTCTCTCCTTCGCTCCGTGCTCTCCTCCTATTATCGATTACGTATAATTAATTATAATTGTCCCCGGACTAGCCACGGCGATCACCATGACACAGCCTATACGCCGCACAGACTTCAATGTATCATCCGCACGACAAGTGAAGCATTCTTTTTTTTAATAATAATAGATGACACTTGATAATAAAACGGATCATTCTCTCAGCTATAGTAGCCATTACGGAATATTGAGTAATACATATAAGTATTACTAAATAAATGAAATGACATACAAATTCAGTGAAATAGTTAATGAGTATTAAAGAGGATGTATATTACACCGGATATCTCCTGATGATGATTTAAATTATTATCATTGTCAAAGGGAGAATGCATCAGTTATAGCTTCTTTACCAGCACAATTCCGCGGCTCGCTATCGCTCAATCTCTTTAGTTACAATCGACCAGATGTTGACTGATTTCATCACCGAACGAAGATGAATTTTGATTTTCAATATAAACATTGTCAAAGTCTTTGCAAGTAAAAATGTCGTGATATCACAGATCCTGTTTCTAAACGGCATGTCACATTCTTCTTTTATCCATTCGTAATATCACTGACGGCGTCGGATATTTCAAATTTCGTTTGGGTTGCGCTATTCAAACGAGAACAAGTATATGTAACGTGTGCGCATTTAGCGATTTACCAAAATTCCAATGAGCAAGCCAACGTTGAAACGTCACACGTGTCGTTATACAAATGAGAAACAGATAATCTAGAAACTGTGATTGTACTTTCGAGTAAAGGTGTAGATGCAGCGTAAATGACCTGTATATGTATATGCTCCGTCGACGATTCTACTACTATATGGGCGAGTCTAGCGAGAATAATTATCACCACAGTCAACCGCTCATTTCGAGTGTAGATTTCAACTTTGATCTCGCCAGCGATAGTGATCAACTTTTGATAGGATTTTTTTTTCGGCAAAAGTGCGGCTTCAACCCTACATATATTATATGGTATAGCACTATTGATGCAGCTTGTGCAAGATATCTTGAAAATGCCCATTCGAAAACTCGTGTATCATACGGTTTTGTAATATGGCCAGCTTATGATAGAATAATATCAGACAAAAAAGTACAATTCACTCTAATTATTGTCAATTTTGTTATAATTTTCTTAATCCTTAACTTAGATCCCATGAAATCAGTATAAAAATCAAACGAGTAAAAAGTAACTAGCTTCCACTAACTTTCAGGGATACTAGTAGACACTTTGCCGGTCCATTAGCATTTACTAAAAATTCACACCAATGGCTATTTTATTGGATATCGAGATTCTTTCCAAATCCGCGGGTCTGAACAAATTACGAGGTCGAAATATAGAACAAATCAAACAAAAATTGAATAGAAAATAGCGGGTCCCTTTAGCTCACTGTCACGTAGACAAATCAAAGCAGATGAAATTTCGCGACTAGAAATGCACGACGATTTGTTTCACGAGCTCGCATACGAACCACGAAAAGGAAAATTCGATCGGCCAATTTGGAAGATTACATTGGCGGCGTATCCATATAGTTTGATGCCGGGAACACTATACACACACGCGCGCGCGCGTTTGTTCCTTGACAATGGCACTGATCGAAGGTCAAAATCATCAATTTCGTGGATGCTTCGGAAAACAATATTTGACAAAAAATGATGGCGAGGGCAGATGTCGTGTCTGCCTGCGCGATTTTTGATTTTGCATCTGTAGAAGTCGGCAGAGGTTGAAGTGACATCGTGAATTACGATACACACACACACGCATACGCTCTCTCGATTCATCCCGGGTGAGTAATTGGCGTGTCGTTTAAAAACCAGCTCGAAAAAGCGACTCACATATGCGAGTCGGTGATGCCTGGACGAGCAGTCCCTCGAACGATTCTCCTCTTCTTCGTTTTTTTTTCCTTTTAAATCTTATCTGTTAAATCACCTGTTACGAAATTGTGTAATCAGCGCGTTGGTTTCACGACCAAATTGCCACATCCTTCTCCAACTCCTGTGTGCGCATCTCGTGCGACCTAAACGGGGAAAAATCGAAGCGGTCTTGGTTGGCGGACGAAATCAACGCGGCGCGATTGCCGGAGCGCATAATATGCACCGCGAGCCGCGATCAGGATGGAATAATTTGCTGCTCGGATGAGCTCGAAGCAGGAAAAGAAGCTGGCTTTTAATCGCGCGACTCGACCCAGACCTCCATTGTCAACAAGCGGGGTAATCTCAATAACGAACACTCGGAATATCGCTCGTATGTGTGTGTGTGTGTCAGGTCGTTTCGAAAGATAAGGCGACGTTGAGTAAACAGCCAACGGCGGCGGCAAGCTCGGGGAGGAAATATCTTGTAAAAATTACAAGACCCGCGTATATTGATTGTCTCTCAAAAAACAAGCGATTTTTCGCGATTTTCAAGAATCGCCATGAAGCGAGACTCCTCTGCACGTTGCTTTCCCCCCCCCCCCGGCCTGCGTTGGATATCGGCTGTGCAATAAGACTTATTGTGTATACCACTTCTCCCTCGATAATTTCAATCGATCCCCTTACAAGATTCATGGGAAAGTACACACGCGCGTGGGATAATTCGTCAACGGACTCGAGACTTCGGGCCGTTGGCGAACGCATAAATGGTCCCGTGGATGATTTTCGCACGGTATATCGATGATTAAGCGCATCGAGCCGAAGACGCGGGCACCTTCGACTTGTGTACATACGTATGTACGTCTCGAGGGGCCTTACGCGCAAACAATAGAGACTGGCGCGCGCGCGACTCCATCCCCGCAGCGGTTGCCACCCCTCGTAGTCGCCGAGACGTCTGCAACGTCTTGGATCCTCGTCGCACCTGCGCGCAGCCAACGTCTGGCCTTGCTCGTACGCACACACCAACAACCCGTTGCGTAACGACGACGGGGGAGAACTACACACAGACACACTCGTATATATATATATATATGAATAAAGTCACACGTCGAACGTGTCGCGAAGGGGAAGAAGAAGAAGAAGGAGCATCGGGAGCAGTCTGCCCAATAACGGTCGCCTACTCGGGCTTTTTCCCACACGATCGCCCCGGAGAAGTTGGGGACGCACACACGTGCACGTGTATCTCGCTCGAGCATCTTGGGGCCCCATAATATTTTCGTCATCTGGCGGCCGGATCGAGACTTGAGAGAGAGAGAGAGAGAGAGCAGCAACCCCCGATTGAAAAGGACGCGCGATGCAGGGCTCGCTCCTTGGAAGGAGCAATACACTAGCCGCGCGGCATTGGGATTTTCCCAAGCCGGCTCACTCGGGGTGGAATAATCCGCGTCCGCGTGCGCTAGTCGCAGGTATATAGCCGGCGAGCGAGCGAGAGGAGAGCGCGATGTAACAGGTAAAACAGGTTTGTGGGCGTCCCGGGGAGCTGCGGAAGAGAGCCGGGGCCCCGGCCGAAAAAATGAAAGGAGACCGCCGGGAGATGGACGGAAAGCAGATCGTCCGCCGCAGATCGGCTCTCTCCCTCTCGATCGCCGCGCTCGCGCGCCCGCGCATTGTGCCCGCGTGAAAAAATTCCGGTGGGCGGCCGCTACCTGCCGCATGATTAATGTCGCGCGCGTTATGCGCGTGTAACTACTAGCTCCTCTATGTGCGTGCATATATCGCCAGCGAGCTTTTCGGCTTTTGTTTAGAGTCCCCCCCCCCTACCTCTACAGGGCTACTTCTTCCGTGACGCGCGCGCGCGCGAGCAACGAGAGATCTTTTTCCTTTCATCCTCTTGGTCATTCTTCTTTCTCTTTCTTTTCGTTGAAAACGTTTTTCAGGTGTTTTTTTTCTCTTCTTCTCGGGCGTATCCATAAATGGGTCAACTACGGGCGCGCCCCCCTTCCCTCGTTCCTAGCCCGACTTTTTGATTTCTCGCGGAGATGAGATACATATATATATCCGCGGGTCGTTCGAGTGAAGCAGTGTATGTATATTACTAATTTTTCGCACACCGAAGCTTCCGCGCACTGCGATGTCGGGGAGTCTTCGTTGTGGCAAGTTGATTTTCAAATTCGGGCCAGTATGAATTTGGCGAACCGCCGCGCGAAGGAAAATATCGTTTCTCGCGATCCCTCGACGATTCGGGGCCGCGACGAGGAGAGAGAGAGAGAGAGAAGAAAAAAAGAAGAAATACCTCGCCGAGCTTGGTAGATGAAGAGCCGATAAGCCTCTATACCATATTCTGCGGCTCGGCCATCTTTATTGTATCTACCGCGTCTCATCGGCACTTGGCAAAATTCGATCTTTGTCATTTATACCTCGCGGGGATCGTGTCTGCGGCACAGCCCGAACGTCTTTTCGTCGTAGGAAACAGTACGACAGTCCGGTATACGCTACGATACTCGGTAATCGTTTTTCAGTACTCCGTCGTACTATAAGTTTGATGCGACGGGCGTGTCCTACTAGATTTCCGTAAAATCCGCCTTTTTATTGGATTTTTCAAAACTTTTCGTCATCACATTGGTTTCGAATTTTGAAATTTGGACTACGGATTTGCGTTCAGCGACCCAAAAAACCCTCAGGTACCAAGACGAATCTATCTATTCATTAAGGATTTTTCCTCGTGAATTCTATGAAAGTCATACACAGTCAAGGGGTTGATATTGGCTGCAAGAATAAATAGTTCTATATAGGTCCGTAAACCCGCAGTACTGCATAAGAACCTTGCGTTACTCCACCAGGGAGTACTAGGGTGAAAAGCCCCTCGGTCTACACGGAGGAAAAATCAGGGAAAAAAAAAATCGGCGGAGTAGATTTTTCCCCAATCTCTACTCGCGACATTTGATTGTGCACCCAAAATACCCGCGAGTGACGAATCAGATCGTCAAGTGACTCATGTATCTTCGGGCGTACGCGTCACGTATTCGAGAAACTCGAATCCGTCAGTTATATATATACATGCAGCCGATCACACGCCAAGGCGGTGACTCGGGGCTAGCGATCATCGACTCGTTCGGAAAAAAAAACAAAGGGAGGAGAGAGAGAGAGAAAAGAAGTGTTTCACCGGTCGTTAAGCGCCTGCCATAGGATCGAAAGCACGCAGCTGGATTTCAGAAGTGCAATTGAAGCGTCGCGTCAATCCCGCGCGGTATATGAACTCTCGCGACGAAATATATCTGCAGCCGCGCCGCTGCTGCTTGCTATGCCGGGCTCATGCCCCTTTGCGCGCGTGTGTGCTCGCGCGACGTCGTGCCCGGCCGACTTAACGAGCCTTTGGTCGCGTAAATACGTGAAAAAATCCTGCTTCCTCCGCTCCCACAACGACACGACACGCTGCATTCGTACGTACACGCGCGCGATACCCTCGCGGCTTATCAATTCGTTCCTTTTTCCTTTTTTCTCCCTCTCTCGGTCCCGATACACCTCCGCCGACGCGTTTGTTTTGGCGAAAATTCAACGGTGTGGCTCAGCAGCCAGTTTATATATATTCCATGTCTGTTCTCGCGCGCGCGTGTGTGTGTGGGTCCTGGGTAGGACGATAATTGCAAGCGACTCGTCCGCACATCACTTAAGCTCGTTTTTTTCCAAAACTCATATCGGATATAGAGGAAAGATCGACGCGGTTGTGTGTGCCGAGTCTGAAAAAATCGCAAATCGACTTGAGTCGGTAAATATTTTGTGTGGAGCTCGCTCTACATATTTCACGAGTCAACGAACGGAGAGAACATTTTTTCGTCTGTCAAAATAGTGGTGTACACAAAATTTCTCGTTGCAACAAAAAAATTGGCCTACTTATTAAATGTTCTCTTTCACGTAATACTATGTGACGCGTTTAGGTAATGGTTATTTTTGTTTTAATACATTTGCAATTGAAATATTCATTTTCTCTATAAAGTTGAATTTTCTTCTTGAGGTAAATTTTCCCCATGGGCCCCTAAAGGTTTTCTCGCAAATTCGACTATGATAAAATTGAAATTTCGAAACTCTCCGAACGACACCTCAAAGGCTAGTCTAATACCTACCAGAAAACATCGTTATAATTATCATCTGACCATTTCAGCCCATTCAACATAACCGAAGTAACTCAAATGGGGCTACATTGGGGTTGGTGCTCGGAGAGCACCGAAAATACGCGAAATCTAAGAAAAATGCCACATTGGGTACAGTGCCAAATTGATTCCAGTCATCTTCATCTACTTTCACGTTCAGCATAAATATCGTTCCAAAACCTGCCAAGTCCATAATCTAAATAGCTGTATTATCTAATGTAAAGAACCTTCCTTTTCCGAAATCTTACAAAACGTCTGTTTCCCATGGTGCAAACGATCCATATCGATATAGTTTCTTTTCCCGTCATATTCTATAGTGCAGGTTATACGGTTTTTGCGTTTTTCTCGAAATGCCACATGAAAGATTTGGCAGCTTTTGAAACCCAACGCCATATATATGGTGAATCTCTCCGGAGCGTGTTAGGTTGTTGCGTATATTATATATGAAAATCAATGATCGGAAATACTTATGGGGAGACGATTTCACCCGTGGGTGACCAATCGAGATAAGACTTTGTGAAATGCGGTTGCTGATGGACACCAAAATGGATGATGCAACGTTCCTAACGTTTAGATTTCCCGGAGATATCTGGCCAATGAATTCTGATGTTATACACGGACTGAATACCTGTGATACAATGCTACTAATTATTTGTTTATGATGACTAATTTATATTCTTGAATAAAGTGTACGTCCCGTCAAATATGGAGTAAAGTATTCAAAACCTGTTGATTATATTCCCCAGTATAAATTAACAATTCACATGGCTGCCATATTAGCATTTTCATTTTTCAGATACGCCGAAGGAAGTTTTTTTTGAAATTTTGTTTTTGCATTACTCAGTGCAGAGTTAAATCTTCGGTCAAATTAGATATCGATCATCAACAATCAACTAAAAATGCCAACGGAATAATGCAGCTACATGAAAAGTTCCATCATTATCGTATGACCCTCGGATTGAAAATATCTCGGAGCAACAAAGCCATCGGTACTACGCGTATTGTTTTCGGATCCATCATACACAGATCGTAACCTCTTGATTCACAGTCCGCGGTCGATCGCTCGAACGCGAGTTCACGCGCAACCACATCCCTCGAGTATATTTGTCCGTGGGACCAAGCGTGTAACGTCGAAGCGCGAGAACAATGTATACACGCGACATCGACAGAACACAATTGTTATCAGGGGCCCGGGGAAACGAAGATTGGATAACGCGATTGCGCAACCGAGAGAACACCTCTCTCTTTCTGTCGATCCGCGCTCGCGGCCCAATATTGCCGCGATCAATCATCGAATTTGCGCTTCGTATTTTTTCTTCCCACCTTAACGCTCGCGCGCGTCACAGCCGCGGTGTTGTTGCTCCCCGCGCTTACGTAATTCGCACATCCGAGCGGCGCGCGGATCAACCGATTACTCATATATACGTATATACACACGTATATCGACGCGATCGGTCGTAACACCTCTGCCGCGAGTATAATTCGCTATCGGCATAAATCATATCGCGATCCGTATAGACGCGACACGGGAGGGATTGAGTTATCGGCTCGTCCGCGTAAGATCTCATTATAGATGGTACACGCGGCCGCGGGGTGAAAGTTTCGGCCGGAAATACTTTGGGCCCGATGATCCTCCGTATATATATATATATACGCGAGTGGCGATCGCATGGATATATCATACCGCGCGTGTGTGTGAGTGTATAATGTACGGGAGGAGCTGGTCGGCCGACGAGAGAGAGCTCCGCCCCTCCGAATTCCAGTCACAAAATCAGCCGCGCGCGCGCACCGGATTCCTCGGCTATCTTCTCGGGCTCTCTCTCTCTCTCTCTCTGACCGCTCTCGAGCTCTCGCACGCGCGCACACACACGCCAGGACGGCCATTTATATCGCCTTTTCATGACTTGCTTGCATGATTCTCTCCAAGGGCATTGTCCCTATGATTCGGGGGAAAGGAGCTTTTTTTTCTTTCTCTCTTTTTCTCAGCTCTCCTTCGTGTCGGATGTGCTCGAGTCGCGCCCCGCGGGATCTATTCGGAACACGCGAGACACGCAGTTTGTCCGAGTGAAAATTCGCGCGTTTTGTGAATTTTCAAAACTTATCGTAAACGAAACTCTGCTACTTGATCGTATATGGAAACTTTCGCTTGTATATAGAGTCCGGGGAGGATGAAATGGTTTTGCGGAGACGACTTGTTGTTGTCGGTTCCGGCGGAAGTTCAATCGCGCGTGTCCAAAAAGTGTCCGCGTCAACCTCAAGACTCAAGAGCTGATTGCGATTGTTACGCTCTCCGAGAAGATTACACACCGCCAACTCCGTCGACGACGTTCGACAATTAAGTATTTTTATTATAAAAAACAAAAAAGAAACTTCGATCACAAAGACCAAAATGTTGGAATACCGTCGCGCTCCGGAACACGCACAACTCGGTCGAGCTTATACACTCCACAGCGATTCTTCGGAATTGGTTCGCATTGTCATGCATAGCAAACGTTGACGCCGATATACCGTTGCTCGTTCGATCGATCGAGAGACAGAGAGCGAGCGAGAAAAAAGTTGGTATTTCCGGATTACACGTGCGCGACAGTTATACTCCCGCTCTCGCGCGTCATCCGAAAACTATTCGAGAAGCAGCCGCGACGAGCTACCGGACACACAGAGTCAAACTGTTACGAATTTCGCTGCAGCGCATCGATCGGCCCGCGTTGAAATTTTTGCGCTCGCTCGAGATCCCGACGAGATATTAGCAGCTCACTAATATACGCATATATATACATCTGCCCGACGTCGCCGTCAATCCGATGATTCTCCGGGATGAAAAAAGGACGCGTCCTTCTGGTCCGCATAATTAAAGGAATACGTGTGCTCGAGCGCGTGGCTTCGGAGCATCTCCTCGATCATTTATACATATATCCAATCCTATCTTGGGATCTCGAGCCGTTCGGATTCCAGCAGCTCCCCGCTGGTGCCCCTACTTGTACACTTTATATTGATTCCAGGTAGATATAATTCCGGGCCCTCCGGCCCGCCCGCCCGCCCGCGCGATATTCCACAAAAATATACACACACATATACATAACCGACAACTTGGATCGGGAACAATACGCGCGACCTGTTGCTGGACTATATCTCAAGTCGCGCGCACGTGCTGCTGTTGCCGCGCGCATTTTCACACGTACAACGCATCGAAATATGTGTGTTTGGCTTTGGGCAATCGAGGAAGAGCCAATGTGTTTTTGAACATTCGTTTTTTTCCTTTTCTCCTTCCTCGAGAGACGCCCGATTAGGAGGCGCGCGCATCGTTTTCCGGGAGAGCCTTATCATCGATCCCGGAGATACCGCGCGTTCTCGCGCCGTGATAGCGACGACGCGCCGACGTATAGAGAGAGAAAAGGAAAAATCAAGATCCACGCGCACGAGAGACGGATATACACACACGCGCGTGTGTATGCGTGTACATGTTAATTATCCGAGTCGAGCCGCGGACGATGATTCGGACGTTGGATGAGTCACGCGTGGATGAATTTATGCGGATATCTACGCGTGTATTTATATGTGTGTGTGTGTACAGCTATGAGCGCGGGCTATTTAATGAGCGATAAACTTCCGCGCGTCGGAGTTTCTCTCTCTCTCCAAGTCCAATATATAACAAACTCTCCAAATTGGCCCCGCGCGCGTCCTTCCGAAAATTATTCTACGATGACTTTGCAAGGTCGCGACGCGATTCCTCCGCAGAACAGGGAATATACGGAATTGTGGTGTCGTCACGCATAACAGTATACCAGTCGCGCACGTGTGTGTGTGTATACCGATCGTGTGTCACGCGATCGTCCGTAGAAATCTGCTAGATCGAACTGTGAAATTCTTCGTTGAAATTTCGCTCGACCTGCGGAAGCTTCGGTTTCCCTCGTGTCCTTGCCGATCGATAGATAGTTGAGAAGCAAAACGCATATACACACCATCGTGTACTTCGTGAAAGGCTTACAGTGAAAACCCGATGATTACAGTGAAAACACTGTGCGGAGGTGGATAGGAGCGATTGAGTAGAACTGCGGTGGCATTTTTTCATGTAACTCAAGTGAATTTTTACTTTAGTTCTATATGACTATTGACAGCGAAAATTGATAGTGGAACATCACTCTATACTCTCATGAATCTTTACAGTGAAAATCCACTGCATTGCAGTAAAAAGTCACTGTAAGAAGGTGGACGACAAATTCACTGGATTACAGTGAATTTCTTATGTTACTAAAGTGAATTTTCACTCAAGTTCCATGAGTTTTTATGGAAAACATTTTTACATAAAGTTCACAGTAAGTAAAGTAAAAATTCACTTCACACCATATACTTACCGCAAATCCTGATATAAAAATGTAAATTTTATGTAAAAAATTTTTCTATCAAAACTCATGGAACTAAAGTGAAAATTCAGTTTAGCTGCATGAAAAATTCACTGCAATTCTAGTGAAAATGTCACCCACCTTCTTACGGTGATTTTTCACTGCAATGCAGTGGTTTTTCACTGTAAGGATTTAAGAGAGTAGTTACATGGAAAAAATGTTACTGCAATCCAGTGTGATTTTTCACTTTGATACAGCGGTTTTTCACCGCTAGATTTCGAGAGAGTACATACACCACAGCGCGACGAGAGGAAAATTAGCGTGGCCCAAGTACCCAGAGGGTAGCTGGCCAGTGCTTCACAATACGCGCGTCAACGACACGAGGGATATCCTTCCCGCGTATACATACACAGACCAGAGGCCCCGCCGAAATATGTATGGTGTATATACCGGACCCAGATAATGGCGGAACGAGAACTCGCGCGCGCGTGTGTGCGCGAGTGTCAATGCGAGCGCGGGTCCTCCAGCCGCGCGGCGGCTTTTTTATATCCCCCTCCCCCGCCCGTCCCGTCGGGGTTGTTTTGGGTCGCCGGGGTTGGTGAGCCGCGCGAGCGAGCGAGCGATCTGACGAGGAGAAGAGAAGAGAAAAGAGCAAAAGGAGAGGAGGGCCACGAGGAGGCGCGGAGGTCGGGGGAGGATCCACCCGGAGGAATGTTAAAAAACCAGTTTGGCCCGCGCGCGCCGCCTCTCTTTCGCCGCGCGCGCGCGCTCGCGGATCGACGTGTTGTGTGTGTATGCGCGGCTACGGTTGGACCGCGACGCGCCGCATGTGTAATTGGCCGACTCAATTTCCTTCCGTCGAAACAATGAATTTCTGCCCTTTCTCTTTCTTCGCTGTTTGCTAGCGCCGGTTAATGGAGAAAGAGAGAGAAAGAGCGAGGGGGGAGAAAATTAGTATGTGTATATATACTGGTTGAGCTTCTGTGCCTGTGTCTATACAGCGCAACACGAGGTTCTCCTGTCTTATATAGCGTGTCATTGTTCAACGAATACACCGCGCGTCGTTCGCTTCCAGCCCGAAGCTCCGACGAGACGGTCCGGCCGTCGACGGGGAAATATTAAATCAACGAGATTTGACGAGATCCGTCGATTTGCATCGCGGCGCTTCGGCCAAATTCGAATCCCGCTCAGCTCGTTGGACCATGTGTAAATCGGAACTTTCGCATATCTATGTATCGCATCTGCATCGCGAGTTTAAGTGCACGAGGGGGTCATCGTACCGTGTATTTTTGGGACGCGATATACATCTTCCGAAGGAATTATCCTATTTTCTGGAAATCCCTGCAAGCGAATCGGCGGTGGCGATGGGACGAGAGCTGAATTTTTCATGTATAGCAGTCGCTGGTTCGTTTTGAGGACTTTCCGCGGCAAAAGACACGGAATATTCATAATTTTTTTATAGTAAGCGTTACGGAGGGGAAGAAAAAAAAATCAGTGTGGTGAGGTCCAGTGTAATCACTTCTCACATCCCTAGTAAACTATATAATAATAATAATAAGAGAGGGAGAGAAATTGAGTGTAAGGTGCAGCATTTTCAAGAATCGTCAATTCACAAAGCCTGAGAAAGCATATACTGCTTATTCACTTGGCAGCAGTTCTTTTAATCTGCAAATACCGTCTGCCGTTCTTTTTCTTGCTATATGGAATCGATAAGAGAAATAACGATAGAGTTGTGCACTATTTGTCGATTATTAAGTATACCAGTTCCTTGAGACTTTTGCGTTATGTAGGAGACAATTTTTCCATCAAGTTTTCACGAGTTCAACGCCGATCTGACATGAACATACATTCATTGTGTGCACAGGTGTTTCGGATACTCTTGAAGCACTGCGAGAACAGACGCAAAGTCGAAATAAGACGAAAATAATAATTTGATAATCGAGTCATAAATTAATTATATCTAATGTAAAGAAATTGAAGGTGCCGTACTGGAAGAAACATTGACATCAGATTCTGGCGTTTCCTCGTATTTACCGTTACGGTTTTGTTATCAACGGGGATGTCGGGATTTCTGAATAATACATAAGTATGAGAATCTCAAAAAATTCAAATAAAATATCATAGTTTCTCGAAAAAGTGAACGATATACACGTGAGTACATACCGTTTAGTAGATTATAACCCTCCAAAAGAATTTTGAGATCACGCGAAATTAATTACAAATTAAATTTAATCAGTTGCTGCGTGTATTTTTGATATCATAAATTGTTTTATGCTAATTGTTGTCGGCAAAATAAATCAAATAAAGGTATATTCATGATCATCGCAGGTTTTAAAATAACAATAAATATTTGAATTTTGGGTGGATATCAAAGTGTCAATCATAACTTCTATTTTGAATTTATGAAACAATTATCAGATTGACAGGAAGTAACATTTATACGGTTGAAATGTAATGGAGACAAGATCTAATGGGAGAATGCGCTCATGGATAATTTCAAGTTCAAACATATTTTTTTCTCATATATACTTCGAGTGCATTGGTTTATACACAAATGCAATCGTCGATTATTTTCACTTCCTCCAAGCTTTGTGGTGATGTTAAAAACCAACTTCCGAAATTACGAGCTCCTATGCGTCAAAAAGTGAACTTTTCCCACAAATTTTCAAGGATTTTTGGTATTTTTCAATGAGTATTCAAGATTTTGTAAACTTTTACATCCAAATTTCGCAATCATCCGATTATCTTCAGAGTTTGAATTATGTTTCAAGACTTCCGGGTCCAATTGAATTTTTTGTGAAGTAGCACCATATGATATTGAGTAGGATTTTTTCTAGTTGTGTGGGCATGTTCAAAAAAAACTTCTCAGTCAAGTTTTAACTTTATTCAAGAATATTGACCAATTAAGTATCGGTTTGAAAGGTGAGTAATACACGAATCATTACGAAAGAAATTTATTTATTTTCAGAGATTTTACACATAATCAGACGTTATCTATGGTCGTAAAGTTAAATAAGGAATTTTTTCTCAACATAATGCCTCTTTGAGGAAGTGTATTGCCAATTTAATTTTCAGTTATAAGTTAGCAATGCCGATACATTGGCCGAAAGCTTCCTCTTACACTTTTTTTCCTTATCCTCGAATAATCATGAATAGTAGCATATTATTAGTTGATTAAACTCTTATTACTCGATGGAATGATATTCAAAGTTGTATAGGTCTGTATTACGCAATGTAATGTAATGTACTTGAAGTAAGTATATATTAACATCATATTTGATTTGATCCTTTATGATTCAATCATGACGTTTTGAATTTTCTTTGAACGATTTCTTTGCGCGTTGTTTACACTGACAAGACAGCGGATTATTTATTCTCTGTTTCTCGTTATTTCGAGATCATTTATCATTTGTCAATAGATAGGTAAAGATCGGTAATTATAAATGACCAAAGATGATAGAATAAATAATGAAATATGGCAGTAGATGAACTAAACTAGTCGATAAATAACGAAAGATGAGACAAATTAGCGATAACTATAGACAATCAAAAAAATAATAATAGATAACAAAAGATGATGAGAGATGATCAATCGACAGCAACATGAAAAAATGATCGAAAATATATTAGGAAGAAAATGAGATGCTCTATCACACAAACTAGATGCAGTCTTTCAAAGTTGAATCTTCTTAGACGCGTTAGGGTTGAAAAATATCGTGAGCAACTTGTGCTCGACTGGTGATACTGCACTCTTTTCTCTATTCGTTCATTCGTCAGAATCAATTCATTTTTGATTCTATACAATATTGGAAACTCGAAAAGATGACAGCCTGCACTTGTGCTGGATGCACTTTTTCAACATAAACACATTTTACTTGATCAAAAATCGGACAATTCAATATGGTTTGAAGTGGTTTTGACAGAGGTAAAAATTATATGTTACATACACTCACACGCATACCAGTATTTGCAGAGAGTAATTAAATGCGATTCGTACTTCACTGTTTATTGAAGATTAATATAGTACTGTGAAGTCTTCCAAGCGTGAAGTCACATATTCGCTAAATGTGACCAAGCAACATAAAATTCTCATCAAATAGCTCCTTTTGGAACGGTTTGCATCTGTGGGCACTCAAAATGTTAATCAGTGTGACCGGCGCGGCGGAACTTTCCTTTTTCTTTTTCTTCAAAACCAAAGATAACGAATTTTTCTAAATTCATACCGTCAATTCGAATGCACGAAGTCAAAATTCATAACTTTTCGTTCGTAACTTTTAAATTGACGCAGTTTTCGAGGATACAGATCCCGCAAGGCTCAGACCACCAGATCACCGGATCATCAGAAAGCTAAACGGGAATCAAGTGTACCCATACATGTGTTTTCTCGCGAAGAAGCCCCGTCTCAAGCAAACGCAAAAACTGACGAAATTCATCCCCGCACAGGCTTTGGCGGGATGGGAATTTTGTGATTCGCGACGAGACAACAACACACGGGATCTGTCCGAAGTATCAGTGTATTTTCCCCTCTCCCCGAGGAGTCCGAACAGTCTATTGGCTCGTGCCATTGGTCTATCGCACGCACAGCTGCTTTACATATCCTTGGGCTATCGAGAAAGTCCCGCGCGCCTCTGGTCCGACCAGCATATATACGAATCGCGGAATCGGAAGCTATATTGCAACTCAGTTTCCTCCGCGTCGGTTCCATATCCGAGTGGAGCCGAAAAAACCAATTGGCTCTGGAGCTTACGCAATCGGGCCTCGATATACGTACGCGATATAATAAAAGGAGAGCTGCCCGGCGCGTCGTTGTGTCTATCGGGCGGAGCGAGAGGCTGTGGGCTTTCGCAACTGTGCCGTGTCGCAACCCGGCAACTTTTCCGCGAGATGCTGCAGGCGTGCGCGCACACACACACAGGTATAGGAGCGCGGGATGGAAAAGCGTGCTTGGGTAATTCGCCGCACCGAGCATAATGCAGTTCCTCGCGTGTGTGCAGCGCCGTGAGCCGGGCCCCCTTCTCCCGGGCTCTTCCTTTCGAAAAGACCAGCCACTCCTCGATGGGCCTTTAACTTTCGCGCACACCTCAGATGGTGAGCTGCAGATAAGCCGCCGGGACCCCTCTCTCTCTCTCTCTCTTTCTCTCTGCGTGTGTGCAAGCGCGCCTGGATCGACAGACGATCCTCAAACCGCGCGGGGCTATATATTATAGCTGGAGTTTGGAAGATCGATGTGTATGCAAGCCCGAGTAGTGGCGTCTTTCAAAATTCTCTCCTGCACGAGGAATTTATGGCTTTTCATCCCCGCACGCTCAAAATCGTCTCTGGTTACGCAGTGAATTTCGTGCTTGATTTCCGTGGAAATCGCTTGGAGGGGATTGGATTCACCCGATTTTTCTCCGTCTCGGTGCCACCAAATTCGAATATTGCAATGTCGGTAGATCAACGATCCGCAATTATTCAGGAAACTGAATACGCTGTGATTACATTGATATATCTTTTATTGGCTTGGTTTGTAAACTGGATGTTAGGGCTTCCGCAAGACGAGAAAAATTTCTCGTCTCGTCTTGGTCTCGTCTCGAAAATCGAGACGAGACCGAGACAAGATTTTTGAAAAAATTTCGAGACGAGACGAGACTTTTCTCACCAAGAGTACGAGATTTTCAAGACTCTCGATTCGAGATCTCGAGGAAAAAAAAGTTTTAGTGAGTTAGTTAGTAATTTTTGAGCAAATATAAAAATGCTGTTTTTGTAAGGAAAACTCGACTGAACCCACAGAACGATAGTAAGTAGATTTCGTATTTCCGGTGCTTTCTGAGCATCAGTCGCTCTTGGGTTATGTTGGGGGAATTAAAAGAAATTTTTCGATAGCTCCCCCGCCCACTTAGCCCTTAAAACCACTCTCCTACAACACTTTGAAGTTTCATTTACTCATTTTTTCACCCTTTTCTTATTTCACTTTTCACACTCAACCTATAAAAGCAGGAGTAAATAATTTTTATCTCTCAAGGTGTCATTACTCTTTTTTGTGTAAAAACATCTCAGCTTTCGATTGGTCTCATCAGTTTTCCCAAAATTAGTTTTTAAGCCACTCAAATTGCTCCTTTTTGCATAAAAAAAAGTGAAGTCAATGTGGCACTTTATGCGTTTTTGAATCGAAAGACTGAGTGAAATCGTTGAACATTTGTATAAACATATTACGATGATTTAGATTGAAATATAATAAATATTATGTGCCAAATAATTGGGTTGATAACTGATTTTTCATTTTCTAATTTTCTGCTGCACCAACAAGTTTAGACATTTTTAAAATTCGAAATTTCATTTGAATTTTGGAACTTAGTTCATTATAAATTAAGAGTTACTTCTTGATGTAATTGAATATTAATTATGGAAATTGCGTTCTTCATTTTTAACTTAAAATTCTTCGTTTAAATAAAAAACTTAATCATAAAGATTATAAATTTTCTATGACCAAGAGTCTTGTCAAGAGTCTCGGTTCGAGACGAGACCAAGACTAATATCCTTACATCAAGACCGAGATCGATATGAGGCGAACCAAGATTTTTCGAGACCAAGACGAGATCGCCGAAAATATCGTCTTGTCTCGTCTCGCGGAAGCCCTACTGGATGTTCAACATACATCTTTTCCCACCTCCTCAGCACTGATTTTTCTTCCTCAAAGTCACATGCTGTATCTATACCTCATTATGATCCGTATTATTGTTTAAATTGAATCTAATCACATCGGGCAAAGATTGATACCGAAAATAACTCTTTTTGTTTATTTTGAAAAATGCTCGTTGCGGTTTATTTCTAAAAATAATCCAATGAGGAAATACCAATTCTCAATTTAAGTGCTCCAGTCGTACTTTAATCCGTTAAATAGTATCTTGCATCAAGTAAAATTTCATACTTAAATCGAAGTATCGTTTTTGCAGTGCAGATATATATTTTTAATATTTCCGGTGACAAAATATCGTCTCAATTTCACCGGAAAATTCGAGCCATAGAAAGTAGCCATTGCCGTCGAGTTATTAACGCGGTTATTTTGATCTTAAGTTTGACGAAAACACGATGTGAACTTGCGGATAACTTTGCAACCGGGAGCATCTAGACTAATCTATTCGCAAGACTTACCAACGTCATACGTTCAATTGGTGCTAAGTTTTACATAAGAAAGCTTATTTATGGATCATTAGATAAGAAAGTCCATCTTAATGGCAAATATTAACCTTTATCGCCAGGATGTTAAAGTTCTGACGTTACTTACGCTATTAATTAATATGAATATTTATGTTTCATCGATTTCGAATGACCTACTTCCAATTTCTCGGAAAAATACTATCTCAGTTTTTTCAAATGTCACACCTCGGTTACGGAACTCGCGGGATCGAAATAATAGGATAAAAACACTTGTTGATTAAGTATTATTTTATACAGTTCAATACGTGCAGATGTTCGAATTTGAAATGAATTCTAATCTTTGATCAGAGTTTTTTTATACCGCGTCTCTTCCTAAAATATTTTCGCAGTTGAGCAATATTGGAATTCATCATTTTCTATCGAGCTCAACCTGTCTTGATTCCGGCTCGAGCCACATGTTATAATGACATGTATTTTCCTCGTTACCGCTCGCCTTCGCGTAAATTTCCCAAATAACGCGAGAGTTTTAAATTCGCAAGCCTTCGAAATGAATGTCTCCGCTTGTAATATGTCGACAAATCACTTGGATTAGGACACTCCTAAAATTAGCTTTCGAGAAAGCAACAAAAAAAAAGGAAGAAATTCGGCCCGAAGCTCTCGCGAGCGTACAACAGCGCCTTTCATACCTCCCCCCGAGTGCATATTAGCGTGTGTTCATCTCCCATCACGGCAGATCGCGAAAGTAACAAAGATCGAAAGTTTCCTCGAACTCTGACATCACTCTCTAATAAAGGGACGCGAAAAAATGCCAACCCACCCACTCTCCTTTCTACTCGTGCGCTGCGCGCTAAGCCACGTCAGGTGATCCTCCCAACTCAACACGTCCCCTCCAACGAGTGTATGGCGCGCGCATACACTTTTCACCACCTGAACTTGTGAACTTTTGCTTCTCTCATTATTGCGGAACGAGCCGCTCGTGCGAACTAGGCTTTTTAGACGAGGAACAGGAAAAATTATGTATCGCCCCGGCGCAAAGACATATGTATATAGGTACATTCATTTGAGTGGAATAATGAAATCTATTGTGTTTCATTTCGTAATTTGGGGGATCGACTCGGTCACGGTAGTATGTACCGCTCTTGCGAAATTTTGCACGGTTCAATTTTACGATTCGGACGATTCGGAACGATTGTTATGAATGAAGCCTTGTGTCGATTTAATTTGGGCGGTATAGCGCGAACTTTCTCAGACCCTATATCATGACAAGTGGATATAATATTTTATGAGCGAGTAATTTCATGTCTGCAATCGATTCATTCGTGTGTATTTAAATTAATTTACCAATCAATTCAGGGCCTATAGGAATCACGGCCCGTCTGATTCTTCTTGAGTTTACACTTATATATTGCATTACATTTACAGTAGTAAGTTAATACTAAAGTTTGAGATCGAGAGTTCAGATTGATTAGCGTAGGACATCGGTACTTATTGTAAATGATAAATATAGGTAATATTTGAATATTACTGTATCATATTCAGAAGTCTTTCTTGATTCATCACGTGACATCATGTGTGATTCTTCTATCATGATTGAATTCATGATCATATATTGGCATATAGAATATTATATATCAATACTAATAATCATCGAGATACGAAGAGAAGATATAAATATACTTTTTTGTACTGTATATTAGCATGCGATGAATAAACATTCTATGCGTACTTGATTGTTGGATTCATGAATGACCAGATGAAATATAATGCTCGTAATCTAATTGATTGAACCGATCAGTCATTAGCATATTCACTGATACTGCATGATATAATCGAGATTATTTATTCTTAATCGTGCTATACTAAGCTGCACTGAATCATGATATTATCTCTACTACTTTCGATATTGCATACAAATATCCAATATAGAACTGCATGAATTAAGATTTTCAAAGTTGCATAATGATCTTTACTATCGTATAGATTAGAACGTCTATCACCACAAACGTATTGACTTCGTATATGTTACTTACGCTATGGACTGCTGACAATTCAGTAATCTTCTATTGAAATACTAAAACCAATAATAGAAGCTGAATTAATTGTTTCAAGGGCACAGCTTCTTCATAAGTTTCAACCAATGAGTCGATGTTTGAGTTTATTGATGATCCGATTACTCATACCAATTGATTTTCAAATACATCTGTTATCTTCATTTTTAAAAGAATCCAATTCTCATTTGCGACACTCGTGATCTGATAAATCAATATTAGACAACCAAAGTTCTGAAAAGAAGAGTGAATAATAAAATAGAGCATTCGTAGACGTCAAGAAAATCGATATATTATAAAATTGATTATTCACACATTGGATCCAACATCATGTTTGCCCACTAAATCACTAAACGTGATTTGAATAATAAGATTTAGTACATGTATTTTCCAAGGACGGGAATACTAAGGCTTGGACCTTTTGTCAACATCAAATACTCTCCACCACAATTTTCCTGGATACATGTATTTATAGATTCGGATCACGGAATCTATTTTTGTTACGCTCTCATAATATTTGATGGAGGCTGATGATAATCTAACCGATCTTGATCCAAATAATAAATAATTCATGTGAGAGCTTGAGATGGAAGTTCTGTGCCTTCTGTGTAAATGCGAATTCATTTTCAGCCTGACGAATTTCGAATCTTCATCCGATTGCGGAGATTCAAAATGCTTATTCAATTAAGAAATTGATTTTGACACTCGCTCCCGATTCTAGGAATATTATCAACAAGCGATGTTTGAACCATTTTTTCAATTTCAAAGGTTGAACCAAATGTTTGAAAATGATTTGAATACCAAATTGTTAGCCAGAATTTTGAGACATTTTCTCCTTACATATATCAGAGGTTCAAACAATAATTTTGATATTAAATTTCAATAAATTGCGAGACCCAATTTTAGATATAGACCATATCATCTGGCAGTGTCCCACATTAGACCCTCAAAAAGTTAAGCTTATCAAGAAATTACAGCTAGTATGTAAATTAACACTCCCATTAAGAATGCAGTCATTATTGGCAAAACCAAACATAATAGCGTGTCTTTTTATAATTAAGTTTCTGAAATCATGTGATATTAGTGTTTAAAAACTGAAAGAGAAAAATATGTATATTTACTTATGTATAAAATACTGTACATAGCCAATGTAAGCTATATATAATCTTGTAAAAGATTTCTAAGCTTTGAAATGATAAAAAAAAGTATAGCAAAGATTCAAACAACATACAAAATTCCGGTATGCAATATTCATTCGACATTTTCCAAGTTTTCCAAACGTTCCCGAGGTCTTTACAATTTTCCCAATGTTCGAACGCTCGAACGCCGTATCAAAACTTCTGTCAAGTGTGTTTGTATACGAGGAAGTTCGAGATCCAACCAATCGCTGTATATGCACGACAAAGAACCGCCACATAGTAGCTACAAGTTGGCTCGGATTCCCAATTATCCTCCGACCACATACCCAGTCTGCTCTTGTTATTTCCTGCTTTCAGGTGTGCAATCGTCAGAGGATAGTCTGGCGTATACGGCGGGTATAATCGCGCGAGTGCAGTCGCGTCGTCTTCCGTTCGGCTCATGCAGCGCTGCTCTTCTGCCGCGTACTTATCTCGTCTCGGGGAACCGGTTACGGAAGTGGCTGGCATTTCCGCGATGTCGATATCTGCGCCGATAAGCGGCTCTAACGGGCCTCCCTCTCTCTCTCTCTCTCTCTCTCTCTCTCTCTCTCTCTCTCTCTCTCTCTCTTTCTCTTTCCTCGCGAACGTCTCTATATGCGCGCGGCCAACGTAAAACTCTCGAGGAGGGTATACAGTGTGATGGAGTACAAGGAAAGCTCGAGATGCACACACGCTCATTAATAATAAATTCCAGCTACAGATTTTTCTCCGCGTCGAAGGAGAGGCCGGTTATGGTGCTATAGTGATTATGCGGCCTTTCCGATGTATATAGCCACCTCCTGCGGGAGTATTACCCAATCCGAGTGTTGAGGGTTGCGTCACGCACGAGGATCATGCTTATAAGTACTCCGTCCGAGCGACAGTTGGGAGATTAAAAAAAACGCGAATTCGTTAATAACTTGGCGTGGAAGGAGTTTTATAGTGAGGGCTTGAGGAGCCCGAGGAGAAATATAGCATTGTTAATTGTCTTGTCGTTATCGATCCGAACGAATTATTGGAAATATACTGAAATACGATGATGGAGTTTTTCAAAACTCGCGAAATTGAATGAATTCTCACATGAACTTTGATATTTGTGAGATAAACAATTTGAATCATATAAGTTCACAAATCAATACCCATCATGGAAAATTAATGTTGGTTTAATTTAACTTTGACTTTGATTATTAAGTCTTTAATAATCAAAGTCAATGCATTGTGAAATGTGTTTTTGTTACATTAACATTAACAATTTAACGATTATATTTCTAATAGTATATTAATCTATTTATCCATCCATTAAGTTAAGTCACTGGGACCAAAATACGCCCGTATAAGCTTGAACAGTCACTACATTTCACTACAAAGAAGTTTTTTACCGCAGCTTGTGGAAAGTGAAAAGTCATCTTGAGATTTTCAAAACAAATTAAACCGCATTGGTTTGAGCCCTTCTGTGCAAGGAAATAGCACTTCCAGAAAACCATCCCTTTTGAGGATTAACAGATCGTGAAGACTGAAAGGCCCCAATCAAGTACATTTCTGAATCAATTTTATTACAAAAAGATGATTCATGTTTTAAATTAATAATTTTGAGTTTTAAGGTACAAATCATAATAGTATATTATGCACCCGAGCGAGGTTAGGCGATTTCGGCACGAAAAACGTTTGCGATCCGAGCGCAGCGAGGATTGCAAGTTTGCGCGTGCCGAAATAGCCTAGATGAGCGAGGTGCATATACTATTTTTCGTACCCCGCGGCAGAAAAGTACCATTCTTTGCAAACGCCAGGACGCAAAGTAAGCACTTTACTGCCGCTGGGACGAAAAAAATGTTATCATCTTTTGATTTCAGAAGAATTAACCATGAACTTTTGATGTTTCTAAGAGAATTTTGTTTCCTCTTTGATTAAGCTTTTTTTCAAATTAAAATTTATGAATACGAAATTTTATATGGATAGTTATGGGATACAATTATTTTTTGAATGAATAGAATTTATTATTTATATATTTTCTTCGAGTATAAAATTGGAAAGAAAATCATGTATATGTTATGTGGGACTATTAATTAATATTAACATGAATGCATATTCATTCATTTATTTCATTTATTTAATCAGGTTACATTCTTCAGAGGGTACAAGCAGGTCCTGATAATAAAATATATGTAAACAAAATTTACTTACTACTTAAAACTAAATAACTTCATGAATATAATTTCAAATCAAATATTATGTAAAACCCAATTTTTCAATTTATTTTTCAAAATTTTATTTGTGACTATTGATTCTTTTAAGTCATTTGGAAATATATAATATAATTTTGTTGCTACCACATAACTGTTTTTATTACAAATTGTTTTCGTGATTTATGGTTATATTATTGATTGCTCTACTCTTCGTTTTTGTGTAAATGATCCCATCTTAAAAGGAAGGTAGCGATTAGCATCGAATTGAAGGTCCGCCATTGATAGTTGGCCAATCAAATTGATTCTTAGATCTTTTCCGAGCCTTGGATTGGTCGTCTCGAAAGCAGCAGTGGTTGTTGCTATATTCAGAGCGGTCAGCTTATTTTGTACATTGCTTTTTTTTATTATCCGATACGCCACCGCGCGCGCGGTACGCGCGCTAAACAGCTTCTAGTAAAATAAAAAATTAATGCTCGGTATATTGTATGAATAGATTGTGTAAAGCACGCGTGTAGCTGACCTATTGAAACATTTGATAGGAAGCACCTATCAATCATGATGATAACGAAAATTGGATTATGAAGGTGAAGTAACAAAAAAGGAATGATACGTCTCTCGATTCTTTTGACAAGCCTAAGCCTATTCAAAAATTGCTTACTTGCCGGAGGTAAACAAGACGACAATTTCTCGCCGCCTGGAAAAAGCCATTAAATAACTCTGCACAACGGGTGTAAATATTCCCTAACCTTTCAAAAACCTGTTTTTATTTCCGGAATTATTCTATCTTATTAACGATGTTGCCGGTCGCCGCGTTGCTGTATGTACTTGAGATACCAAGAGATGACCGTTTTTGAGTCTCTGCACCCAGTTTATTTCTTTCACTTTAAAGATTCACAGTTCTTCACAGCGAATTTCACAAAACGATTGGCAAGGCACACACGAGTACCTGACAGTTCACTTGATTGAATATATATATGGAAATTAAGTTCTTTGATTTGTGTTTGAAGAAGGTTGTTAAAAGAGTTTCTCTGAAATCCATCGGCAAAATGTTCTATGCACTACGGATTCTGACAATTAAGGTGTCATTAAATTTGTCAGTTATTTCTATGCGAGATGCTTATGATTACGCATTGTGTTGTTCATTTTTGTCGGGAAATTTTGTTTGTAATTCAAGACAGTGAATATAATTTTTCAGAGTTTCAGAGCTAATACACAGGTGGTTAATGGTTCATACCCAAATAGATAGAATCTACAGTCATTCAATCTAATTACATTTGGATTTTCCAAAGATATAATCATGTTTTTGTGTATACGAAGAATGTATATCTTTAAGGGGTAATATCTGCCAAATGCTCAAAAACACAAGGCTTTTTTCATGATTTTTTTAAACGACATTTGAGATATAAGGTATATAAATAATATATCATTGGATTAAGCAACTCTTGGAGAATAGAAACAAATTTTTCATTATTAGTTTTTTTACAAAATGGCGGCTGTGCAGCGATTGCCGTGAACCGCTTTTTTAAAAGTTCTTCCGCGGCGAGCAGTAGAACTGAAAAAGTTTACATCCGATTGACTTGAAATTTTAATTGTAGCTTCTTCATTAGATTATCTAGTGAAGTACACATCATTATTTTTTTAGATTTTTTTTTCGCAAAATGACGACGGTTTGAAAAAATTTTTTTTTTTCGACAAAAAAAGTCGACTTTAATTATTTATAACTTTTTTTTTGTCAATCAATCGCTAAAATGGATTGGTACTTCACTAGATAATCTAATGAAGAAGCTACAGTTAAAATTTCAAGTCAATCAGATGTAAACTTTTTCAGTTCTACTGCTCGCCGAGTTTGAAAACATGGTTTTGAGAAAAACGCGTTTAAAGTTTCAAAATGCTATGTATCTTATACGAACGTTGTTCAGTAAAAATTGATTTAAACGAATTTTGAGTTTAGATCAGTACTTGGGAGTTGTAGATTTCGATCCTAGGATAGTTTTAGCATGATTTAAGCCAATAAAAAAAAATGAAAAGAAAAAAAAATTGCCGGATATTACCCCTTAAGTATATGATATTTTATCCTTATATAAAAAAGTGATTGGGGTCAAAGTGAAGCCAGTTAACTCGTGATTTGATTGGTGTAGACCTAACCGCGTGACGAGTCGCGTAAAATATAGATATAGATAGTGAATGCAGGCAAGCAAGAAACATGAGAACGATAAGTTTTGAGGTTGTAACGACCAAATCCTTCTTGCCAGCTGCTTCCAGAGATCCAAAATCTAAATGTAGGTTTTAAAATTGCGTATAATCAAAATGAAATAAAAGTTGTATGAAATATGAATGTACAGTTAAAAATACGAATATTATGAATGAATTGATGAGTAAATGGAAAAGATTATCGTATGTGAATGATTGGAACATAATTTTGAAATGTAAATGCACGAATGTAGATCGCGCGCAGCGCTTCTGAATGTAGCTAGTGTATATAGATATACATGACATGCATAAAATGAGCAATCACCAGTTAATATCCCAGACAAACGATGGCAAATATCACTTATTCAGGTATCAAAAAACTAATTTCAAAACTTGATTCTGTCAGATGATTGTCGAAAGAAAGGCTGGCAAAAATTTATCCCGAGTTCAAGACTATTGTGTCAGGCGTATGTTTGGGAGAAATTATGTATATATTTCGAAGCTCAGTATAGATTCGGCTGAAAATTTGACGAAGTTTGGACCAAAAATGATTAATCTTTCAGTCATGTGGTAACGTTGACCAAGAAAATTTGGCTCACGTCTCAATGTTCAATTTGTCTGGAATTTTGGGCATAGTTGACTAAATGTACGAGTTGAATATTGTATGGAACCGCTCTGATCAAAATTTGGTTGTATTTTCAGCGAGATTTAGGTGGAGTTCTGTAATTCGAGTTCGGGGATATTTTATAAAACATTTTTATGAACAATTCTTCCACTTTCACCTGAAATTGGATGGAATAGTCCTTTTATAATAAAATCGGAATTAGCGTTCGGCTATAACAGCCAGCGAACCAAACGAATACGGAATACGGGAGGCACTCTGTGTTGTCGTCATTCAAATATACGGTGGCGACGATTCGTTATCGTATCAGCCGGTGGCTAATGCACTCGTCTCCGCGTATAACATACATGTTGTCTATCGACATTCGAGTGGGACCATTAACCAGTGAACCCACCGTGTCCGACTGTCTTACAAAGCGATCGTTGAAGCTGGCGCGTTCAGCATCCCTGAATATGGCAGGCCAGTCTGCCTTCATTTTTTTTTCTCATCCTCAGAAACGAGTCGTCTCGAGGACGGATATTTCGCGAATCTTTGACCGAGTACAAATTATATATTCTTCCCAGCTGTGTTTGATCAGCGGTATATATAACAGCTATTAGACCAACCGCCGTCAAATATGAAACAATTCAAACAAGAGCTATAATGACAGTTCATTGGATGATCAGCTCAACATTGTGCCAATTTTTCAAAAATCCGTACGTTCGAAAAAAAAAATTATGCACATCTACAATGCGTATATGTCAGGTAAGTGTACGCAATATGAGTCAGCCACAGCTGGATTTTATTTATACCCGCTCATGAAAAAAACGCAGCAGTACGGACTGTCGAGAAAACGTTTTGACCCGGTCATTTTCACCATTTTTTCAGTGATCTCGATTTTTTATCTAATTAGACGAGTTTTTTTTTAATGTACTTGGAATAAGCCAAAAGCACACGACAAACCATACCCATGTCTTATTTCACTAACACCAAACATCCAATTTTCTATTTCACCGTACGTCTTTTTCATCGATCGAATTTCAACAGAGGTCTATCCATATTTTTTCATTATCGAGTCAAGCCAATAACGCTGCCACTTGGCCGAATCTTCGACTACACATGTCGAACGAGCAAAGAAAAAGGTCAATCTTGCAAAAATGCGGCATTTAGTCAGCGCGGAGAGGCCGGCGAACCGGACGAGACACTCGCTCGCGAAGGTACGTCTCGCGCGCGCGGACCTTTCCTTTCCCACCAGCGACGACGACGTCGACGCGTTGGGAAATCCACATTTAACGCGACTGCTCGGGTGGCTCATATCGGGTGTGAGTATATACATGCATACATACCTCGAGCGAGCTTATTACACGAGCACTTGCGTCACGAGACGCGCGCGCGAAGATGCAACCGCGTCAAGCCAATCCCACTCGCTCGCTATACCCCGGGCGTGTACATACATAAATCCGAAAGGGGTCAAAAATGCCTCGAAATCCCCATATAGTCACACACGCTCGCGCGGCTAAAGGAGAAAAAATCCCGCCTCGCGCGGCTGCGATAATTCAAGCAGCAGCAGCAGCCGCGGGGGAGGAGAGGCGCGGATTATCGCTCGAGCGTTTAGCCGCGAGTGCATGCACCTTGGCCCGTTGCACAATGCACGGCTCTACTGGTGCGGTATAGCGTTAGCCGGGCAGGTGGGGGCGCCGATCGCGAAGAAAGGAGTCGGTCGGTCGGTCGGTCGGTCGGTCGGGTGCGGCGTTACGCCAGTGCGCCGCGGTCCTCTCCTCTCACCTGCGCGCTGCAGGAGTATAGTGGGGGGGGACTGCAGGAGATCGTCCCGGATGTGCAGAGCGGCGGGCGCGCAGCATCATTACTCGCGGGCTGCAGCCTCTCGATCCGCGCGATGGCGTAACCGCATGTCGCGCGCGCGCAAGCGGCTACAGGTTATAAGCTGCCGCTGCAGGCGTGTCGCAACGGCTCTGCCCTTTTCGCTTCCTCCTCTTACTTACATGCGCGCCCGGGTATACTGCAGCACTCGCGGATTGAGCGGCGCGTGCACTTGTCGTCGCTCGCTCGCTCGCTCGCGGGCATTCGCGTGCGCTGCATGTGCTGCTGCAGTTGCGACACGTGCAGAGAGGAATTCGACGCGCGAGAGAGGAACAGACGATCTCTAGAGGAGCGCTCGCCGGCAGAGTTCAGCCGAGCAATAGGCCAATCGGTTGCGCTCTCGAACTCCTGCCCCCCCCCCGCACCCACCCGAGCTGTATGCACGCTCCCGAGAGCGGCACCCGCGAGACACACTTTGTCTCGCCTTTATCCGCGCGATGCGCTCGCGCTTATACGGATGCCGCCACACGCCCTCGATGTGTATCTGTTCATGCTGGAATTCTACGTGTTGCTGCGCGCACACTCGGAATAGGATGTTTCGAGAGTTTTTTTTCTCTTCGTTTCTCGTGGTCCGTTGGATGTGTGTCGAGTAGACGGGGAAATCGTAATGGAAAACCAATGGTTGAATCGGGGTGGGTTGAATGGGACACTGTAATTTCACTGTAATACAAGTGAATCAGCTCACTTCGAGTTTCGTGAGATTTTATAGCGTCGTGCAATGGTTTTTCCACTTTCTTACATCGGTGCGGTTCTCCACTGCGAGGATTTAAGGGTCCTTTTTCCAGCCCAACTGTATCGTGGTTGAAACTTACTATTCGAGTGAGAAACTTCTGTGTTGTTTGCGTCGAGTATAGCGATGGAAGCACACGTAATTGACCATATCCCACCCACCACGTGTGAAAAACGCTTTTCTTCGTCATTGGGAAAAGAGCACATATACAGCAGAATAGATGCTAATATAATGTAGTTAGGCATTAAAAATGGAAAAACAGGCTCGAGGATTCAATTTCCATCCTATGTGCCGAGCTTGGGGGACCTAAAGCTTTTCAGATAATAATACAGAAGTATCAAATTATGACTCGTTCAAAGTACTCATGAGGGTAACATTTCAATGGCTTCTGTCAGTTTTAATACACTTTTATTTCGACCGAAGATGAAAATTCGAATCGGTTTCATCGAAACTTCAACGTAAGAAGCTATAACGATTAGAAAATATTTTTATTGCGCAACATTTATTATATCTTGAAATATAATTAATTCCTTTTATCGTGGATAAATCTTTTGTCCAATGAATATTCATGAATTCACGTGGAGAGCGGGGCCATTCGCAAATTTAACGTTAAATTTGTTTTGAAGCGAGACGAATATCGATTACGGATATACCGACTGGCTGCATTATCTAAAGATAGAACCGAGCATAACCAGCTTTAATTCAATACCCAATGCGCGCGATCTGATTGATATATTTCTCCTTTCTTCCCAATAATTAAATCAGCCATTTCAAATCTCTCATTCCGATTCGATAACTCTCTCATTTTACGTTATCTTTTATTCCGAGTTCGTATATGCGATTATCACATTATCGGTACTTCGTACACGTCAATATTCTAACACATTTCATTTTTAATATCAGGCCATTAACATCTCGATCGTTACGAAAAGAATCGATAACAATTAGATAACCTCCTCTCCGCGCGCGCGCGAGCCTTATTATTTTATTTTATTTTAATCGAAAACGGAACTCGATAAGTGCTTGATAAAAGATGTACATATAGATTGTTATATTACTTATGAATTAGGACTCGAAACTCCGGTTATTTCAATTCATCTCATTATCAAGTAGATCTAGACGTTTATAAATTTTTTAGAAGCTGCAAATATATGTGAATGTTCTCTTGATTCTTACAGGACGATAGGTGAAAAAAAAAACAAACCTTCGTTTTTCTTGTCTGAAACAATAACTCGCGAATCAGAATGTGAATCACGATCTGTCCACATGGGAAGCGGAGTAATCTTTGGAGAAAACATCACTCGATTCTCGCTTATCGGAGACAATTGATTAAATTCGTATTGATTCATCCATTTCGGTGTGTTACAATCACTTCGCATCGAGGTAATTGATCGCGGATTCTGATATGTAATAAACAAAGACCTTCTAAAATCAGCTTATACATACATGTATATATTTCCGCTTTTACCAGTCGTTTTCAGCCAAGCGTTCAAAGTCGAAGAGGTGATTTCACATCGATAGGTTTCGCTTACTCGATTTTTCATCAAAGCCACCCGAGAAGTGATACGGAATGAAATTGAAAAAAAACAAGACTAAAGATGAATTTTCAAAAATCATTCCAACAATTATCACGCGTAGAAAGACACGCGCCGGAATTTATAATATACTCCGTCGTACGTTTCTCTAAATGTAAAATTATATTCAAATAATACGAAGTAGACACATAATATTAAGGATGATTCAAAATAAATATTGAACAACTGCGAGCAAGATGAAATTTCTTCCAAAATGTTCTATCGAAAGTATAGTCTCCGAGTTCCTCGAAGTGAATATGCACTGTATGAAGGTGGCAGACTGATTCAGATGCTTTTGCGACAATTCCACTATATTCGCCGCTGAAAAACGGCTCTTTCCAAACTGAATAATCAATTTTCACTTTGATACAGTTGCAATTCCAGTCTACCAGTCTCTTATCCTAAAATTCAATAAATCTTCCACTTTCACAGTATACAGTGGTTTTTCCATTTCAAGAAATTGAGACGGGACTCGTTAAATTTCAAACCGTAGAAATCGCGCAGCCGTCCTTCATCAGTTTTGCGATTTTTCCCTACACACTCCGGCGTTCCTCGCTATCCCAATACGAAAGGAAACTTTCTCAACTCGCTCGAAGCATTTTTCGGGTACATCTCTTCGAAAAACGACGCATTTCTCTCCAACCAAAGGCGCGCACAACCCATGCGGCGCGCGGCTGGCTCACATACGAGGCTGCACACAGGAACTGCAGAATGGTGCGGCGCGCGAGGTCCACAGGGGGCCCCGGGGCGACGCACGTGTGTCGCAACGCGTATATGCACGCGAGGAGCAGTCGGTCGAGCGCGGCGGTGGCGAGTGTCGCAACGATGTTCGCGCTTGCGATCCTCGCCCTTTTCTCCTTTCGCGGTGGTGCATCGCCGCGCGGTGTTATGTTTCGGCTGTGCTCCGTGGATTGCGACACTCGCGCGCGTGCGGTTACGCGTCTCTCTCCCCCATACACACACAGCGACTCGATCGAATAAGGTTGCGGCTGAGCCCGTGATGCAACGATGCATATCGCCCGGGGGGCCGGGGCTTATCGCGGATTCGCGTGCGCCAGCCGATATATATGTACATCGCGAATATAAATATTATGCGCACATCTTGTAATTGCACGTATATGTGCGATGCAGTGGGTGTTGCTCAATCGGGCACATTTTTCGGAGCGCTTGATTAATCTACGGAGGTGGCGATCGCGGTTTTATGTAAGCAGCGCCAGCTGTGCGATGCGCACGCGACGTGTGTGTGTATGTATGTATGTAATATTGCGACTGTTTTAGGGCGAGTTCAAGGGGAAAGGGTGTCTGTACCGCATCTATCGCGTCGCGTATGTATAGACGCATACGACGTATGCGCGACATTTGCGTTTGGAAAAAGTTACAACACACACTCTAGTGGAGAATTACAAAAAGAATAATAATAATTACGTGTTCATGTTGAATAAATATCAAACGTTCGTGATTTAAAGATCCAACATTGTCAAATAAAAGTATATGTTCTCCATTATGATGATACAGCTGAAAATTAAAATCTTACCAATGAGTCGAGCATCTGGTCGACGGGAAGAAATTTTCATATCGAAAATCTCGACATTCTCTCGATTACTCGGTGTAATTATACACTCATTAGTTCGATCATCGAAGATCAAGTAGAAACGAAACTGCCTGGATGGATACCAATAGTCAGCCACTCGATACAATGACGATCGGCAATTTTCATTCGTGCTAACTCTTTCCGCGCATCACTCACCAAAACTCATCACAAAGATCCTTTGCCGCTAAATAGTATACAATCTGCACAATACGATTCGCCACTTGGCTCGAGCTCGTTACGCAACGCCGCGGTGCAAGTACGTATCTCTCTTTTTCTCTCTCTCGCGTGCCGGCTCGCGAGTAAATCCCACGGGATTCGCACGTCTGAATCGACGACGAGGCCGCCGCTCTCAATTGAAACGGGCGATAATTCGCGGCCTATCTGCAACGCGAGTGTATATACAGGGGAACATCGCGCAGGCGAGCTCAGGGGCAAAGTGATAATGTAATTGCGGACGGGGCGCGGCAGGCAAATTACACAGGTTCGCTCGTTGCACACGCAGCATCGTCAGGTGCTTTCGCGCGAGCTGCTTTCTCTCGGGAGCAGCAGCAGCTGCGCCACATACATATATATGTGTATACAAGCGCGCGAGAGCTCATCTCTCGACGAGCGGCGAGCAACAAGTTCGCGTGTCCGTGTGTGTGTGTGTATGAGAGAATCGGCTGCAGGCCACGGTGTATATACATATATACGCCGGGATCTTTTTTTCCCCCTTCCCTTCTCCGCTCCTTCCTTTTTCCGACGCGCGCGCGGTCGGCTCGCGCGACATTAATTTCCCGAGCGCGTATCTGGATTTCGCAACTGGCCGCGCGAGTGTCGTTATCGGCTCTCTCAAGTGCGTGTGTGCGTGTGTGCGTGTATACACACAAGCCGCGCGCGGCCAAGCTTTTTCTCCAAACGACTCCGAATTTTCCGTATCTCCGCGGCTAGCGCTATGGGAGTTCTCTCTCTCTCTCGTTGAGCAAGCTGCATTCCTAGTCGCGCGCGCAAACACACACGTACACGCGGTGACAGTGTATGGGTGCATCGTAAAACAGAAATATCGCAGCTGGAGTCGCGTGCGCATTGGGTAAACGCGCCTCTGATACTCCCAATATATGCTCGCGCGCGCGCAAGAGAGATGATAATTAAACAGCGCGCGCGCGACGAGTGTTTCCACACGTATGTATATACATGTATACACGCGAGGAGACATTAGAGGATCGCCGCGTGTGTATACTGCAGCCGATCACCGGAAAATATTTCGTAAAACGCGAAATTAATTTGCCGCGCGCGTATATAGTAATTAGCGTTGTGCGTGCGCGCGTATATGTTATATACGTATGCGCGTTCAATTAGACAAGCGATTATCGCGCGACTGGTACGCGACGAGCGTAATAAAATGTTACAAGCGATGCGACTGCAGCCCGGCCCATATGTGTGTCTGTATGTGCGATATACCTGATGTAATCGCGTCGCGATGGCCGGCTTGGAGGGAGAGAGCCAAGAGGAGGGGAAGAAAGGCGCGATCGAGCGTTACTATTTTTGCCGCGATTGGCCTAATCAGCTGAGTAATTGCCCCGGTTAATTAGGCTCGTTGAGAGGCTGCTGCGCGTCTAGCACCACGGATGATTCCGAGAAGGGCGCGGGAGGAAGAAGTTCAGCCACGGGATGATTTAATTTCTCTTTCTCTCTCCTTATCTCCTAGACCCGACTACGCAGTTTTTGCTGTGCGTGTAATGCGTGTGTGCCTAATGAAATCATCGCGATTGTATAGAAGCTGCAGTTGCGGGGGACGCTCGCGGTGGGTCCGTCGTGTATACGCATGCGGAACTGGACGGCTCATACACTTACTGGTTGGGTGTGTGCATATGTATATACATGTATCAGTTCTGTGAAATCAGCCGGCGGCGAAATCAGTCTCGAGATAAAGATATTCGGGGGGCATTTTGTGTATGTGTGTGTGTTCTTGATGCTGAAGGAATGGACGAAGAACGTTTCACGAGACGTTTCATGCACGAGAGATATGTTCGTGACTTTAGGGAGAAACTGCGAAAATGACGGAGGATCGGTCGAAGATCGGTAATAATACCGAATCGGAAGTTGAGAAAATGTATAGGTTTTTACGCTACTCGGATGGAAATCAGTTTGTGCTGTATTAATCGTGCATCGAATCGAGTGTTTTATTCGGGCTAATCCAATCGCGATCGCGCGTAATCTCTCAAGTGATTCTCGTATCTTCGATTGGCTCAATTTAATTGTGTTTTCGAATTGGAGCACACGCAGTTACGCACGTTACGCGCGCTCAATACTTCGCAACTTTCGAATCGCCACACATATGCGCGCACAAATCCCCGTACAATTAGACACGCGCAATCGAAAGCAATATCGCTATATTCAAATTCACCGGGCGATCAGCGCTCGCGTTACACTCGGGGGTTTGTTATTGAACGGCAATATCGGTGCATTCGGTATACTCCCCTTATCTCGCGGTAGAAAACAATGCGGAGTTTAGATAAAGGGAAAACGCGCGTATGTATAAACACGATTCGGGGCGTATACTCGTGTATACCTGTTCTCAATAAGAAAAACACATTATATCGTTCATGTATCCCCTTGACGCGCCGTCATGCCGAAGCTCAGTGGTGAAAGAAGGGGAAGGGAAAAAAACCCATCATCCTCGTAGGGCCGGAGAAGGACTACGAGCCGTTGTGTTTTCCCGAGCGCAGTAGTATGCGTATACTTCAAGGAATCCCCCGTTTCCACACCTGCGGCCCAGCCGAGTTTTTCAGGCCCTCGATCTCCTGGCCCCAGTTTCCAAAAGCACACCGAGCGTCTTCCCACGATTTCACCATTTCTCAAAATCCATCGGTCTGTATGCTAACGACACCGGCACATGTATATACGTATATATATATATGTGTAAGCAAACAAACCGAACGGACGGCCATGACTCATCTCGTCTCTCGCCTAGGGATACGCTTTCCACTTCCGGCGGCTGTCCGTCTTATACCTACATATATATATATACGGGCTCGGATTAGCGGCCGCGCTAAGGCATATGTACACATACGAATCGGCGATAGCGAATCGGCGCACCCACGCGCGGCGCAATTAATTAGCCGATTGATCGAGAGCGGCGGCGGCGGCGGCGGCGCGAATTCCAGCGGCAGTTTGTATATTCGCACTGCAGCTTATACGTGCGTTCGACTGGATTTTTCAGCCGCGGCGCGGCGGCTGATCGATGGCGCGGCGAGAGATACTCAACGCCACGGCCCCCGCTCGAGTGTTTTATTGTCCGGCCGACTAATGAGATATATAGCGATCTCGCTCTCGAGAGCGCGGGGCACGCGGATGTCTGCAGCAGCTTTGTGTCAGTCGCGATAAGAACGCGCGTGCTATATCGTGCGCGTGTGTGTGCGTACACACGATTTTGTTTTCAACCGCCCCGACATACGTGCGTATACCGATTATTATTTATTGGCTCGAGTGCGTGTGTATGGATGCTGACGGAGGAGGAAAAAAATCGAGGGTATTTCGCAACGATTGCGCGCCCCCGCGTGTACACGCGTATGCGCGAGCGCCTCGATTGATCGATCGATTATTCAAATGAAACACGGGGCACAGGAGTATGGCTGAGTTTAAAGGGTGTGTAATGCTGGGCGTGTTCCTTGTATGGAAAGTGATGGCTCGGTCGAACGAAGTGACAGTTGAAGCTTGTGCGATTCGATTGCCGCTTAGATTTTAGCCGCACGTGACGCGTCGAGTGAGATGTAGATATGGATAAAAAGTGCCGGTGAGAGAGAAGTGCAGTCGAGTAAAATAAAGTGAATTATGAACGATGAATGATAAATTCTATAAAGTGATATTGCTGATCAGGAGGACGCTGGTTCGAATCCAGCCCGGGGAGCGTTGAATTTTTTTCTCGCAATATCATTTTGGGATAGTGGCCACCAAGCACGATAGAATTCATTATTCATCGTTTGTAAACTTGTGGACGTTAAAAATAATTGTTAGTTACAAAGCGAATTATATTTGGGGAAAAATTCGGAAAAAAACACTTCGAGAGGCTTTTAATGCGGTCGGATTCGTTCGTGTCGGCGCGCAAGACCCGAGAACAGCTATATACATTGTTGGACAAAGATATCCCCGCCGGCCGGACTAATCGCGATCGATTCGCACCAACCGAACCGACCGATCGGTATATACCGATCGAGGTAAACGGATCATTTCCGTTTGCGGCGAGACGTCGTCGCCGGGAAGGGAACGAGCCGCGATGGCTATTACGTCGAGGCCGACGGTGGGGGGGGGGGAGAGAATCGCAATGATCGGCGATTTCGAAAGCCGGCAGCGGCGGCGCCGGCGCGAAAAAGCGGTCCGCATCTGTCGCGCGAGCTATTACGGCAATTGCGCAACATCGGAAAAGCGCGGACGTAACGCGGTTCTGCGGTTTCGCCCGAGCCAAACTCTTTCCGCGACCGATATTCCGCGTCCGATCGCGGCGGCTGTATAGTCTTATCGCTGCATGGACGCGTGTTTGCCCAGCGGATGTTTCCTCTTGCTTTTCCGCAAGAGTCGTCCGATCTCGTGTAAACATTTTTGATACGTCTCCAGCGCGGCTCGAGAGATGCAGACGTAGACTTGTGTGAGAGAGAGAGAGATAGATAGATAGATAGATAGATATGTTTTATTGTATAAAATATACAAAAATGAAAAATTATCTCAAGGAGGACATACACATTCGTTCCGCGTTAAACTAATGGTTCTACGACTTCCACAAGCCACCAGATTCAACTAGATAAAAATGTGGAACGCTTCACGATTTTGCGTGTCATCCTTGCGCAGGGAGAGAGAGAGAGAGAGAGAGAGAGAGAGAGAGAGAGAGAGAGAGATTTTGAAGCTTTGGAAAACGAAAATACGTCGGACACGCGATAAAAAGTGTGTCGGTGCGCTTCGGTAAAACGGCACTTTGGAATCGATCGATTCGCGGTAGGATTTATCTGCCCGGCGTAGCGACAATCTTGAGATTGACTCGGGCGACTGGGGATCGAGTGTGCAATCAGATTGGACAAAGTGTTTCGCGCATTGTTGAATTTAGTACAGAGTAAAAATAGATTTGGGTAAGAGAGTAGAGTCCATCGGGTAGAAACTCCTGTTGGACTCGAAGGGACCAGCTCGAGCCGGGCTATTATTCACTTCGAAATCACTGGTGATTTCCTTTGATTTTTTTTCAGTTTGTTTGAATTTTTGGTCGAGTGCTGAACTGATTAGCCCTTGTTTCCAGTCGAGCCAATGAAGCTGGAAGTTTTGTCCGTAACCAAATACCCCAAGGGACTATTCGCTCCAAAATAATACAAAAAACAACAAAAAAAAATCACAAAAAATAAAAAAAAGGCACAAAAAAATCACGAAGAAATCACAAAAAGTCACCAGTGATTTTGAAGTGAACAGTCCCTCAGACCACCATCGGAAATGTATATTGATCAATAGCGAGTGAACGGAACGACAGCACGTGAGATGATCGGTTGAAAAATCGTCGATTTTGGCTCGATGCTTTATAACGGAACAACAGCACGTGAGTGCAAGGCGAATCTCGTGCAAAATCATTGCAAAACAAACATCTTTCATCGATCGAGCGCGTTCCAGATCAAAATCTACAAAGCGACTGATCCCTTTAATCACCGTTCAATAAAACGCAGAATCACAACGACATTCAACAAGCGCACACACACACGCGCACACATCGGCACAGTGACACACACACAGATCCCTCGTCAACATAAGCAAGACTCAATTCTTTACATGTATATAAATACATAACATACATCGCGTGCGTATACCTCTCGGCGCTAAAAACCCTCCTCAGTCCGTCTGGCACATTATGCGCATAAATTATACCGGGCGATGATCAAACGGCCAGTAGGTCGGGGATAAAAATCTCCCTTCTCACTCCACACGCACACGCACACACACACACACACACACACACACACACGGAGGAAACAGTCGTTTAGCCCCCGCGTGTTTACTCTGAGAGATATAACTCAGTGTGCGTCGACACGCGAAAACGAGTCGCGATTTATGGCGCACCCGAACTCTCCCCCTCAGTGATGCAGCCGCGTGCCAAACAAGGTGGCACTCCATTTCTGGCACGTACTACTCTCTTACATCCTTACAGTGAAAAATCACTGTAAGAAGGTGGATGACAAATTCACTGGTCTACAGTGAATTCCTTATGTAACTAAAAGTGAATTTTCACTTTAGTTCCATGAGTTTTTATAGCAACACATTTTTACATAAAATTCACATTTTTACGTCATGATTTGCAGTAAATATAGTGCGAAGTGAATTTTCACTCAACTTACTGTGAATTTTATGTAAAAATGTTTTCCATAAAAACTCATGAAGCAGAAATGATGAAAATTCACTTTAATTGCATAAGAAATTCACTGCAATCCAGTGAATTTGTCGTCCACCTTCTTACAGTGATTTTTCACTGCAATGCAGTGTTTTTTCACTGTAAAGATTTAAAAGAGTATTCAAGAGCCTGGTATCTTGAACCAAATTGGCTATATGTATATATATTCTGAAAGTTCTTCCGGACTTTAGGAGACGCATATATGCAAAGGAGTCAGGATTTTTTCCACGCGGCTGATTTTGAAAAGTCGGACAAAAGGCTGTGTGTGTATATATACATATATTTGTGTATACCCGGGGCGAGAGAGGCACTCGACAGAGCTTGAGCCTCTTGTCACGCGCCAAACAGAGATAGCCGCGCGCGCGCGATTCATCTGGGGCCATTATCGCTGGCTCGAGGTAGTCGACGCCCGTTATCGGACAAATATTTTCCGCACTCGCAGCTCCCGAGAGACACGCGATGATGTGCTGACGTTATCGGCCGCGGTATAACACTGACGAATCGGATACGGAGCCGCCGCCGCCGCGCGCCAGCGAAACCGCTCGCGCACCCGATAAAATTGCTCTTTTCACAGTTGGACTGTTCTTGAAGAGGACGTGCAGTTTCGACAAATTTCGATTTTTTTCCTCTTTCTTTTTCTTTTGAACGAGGCGAAGTTTCTGGTTTTTTTCGGGGAAGAGGAAAAGTGACGAGATCGTCCGTACGCGTATATGTATCGGAGGTCGAAGTGAACATTGGATGAACGTGAAAATCTATATATCGTTTGCCGTACGAAAACTCATTCGAACTGTTTTTCTTTTGCTTTGAATGGAACTGTACGATGTATTATGATTTTTCTTTTTATAGAAACTCGAGTGATTCGAATTGTTTTTTTCATGATTTCTGTTATCTACTGAATATTAATTAGGCTCGACAATAGTTTCGAATGAGAAATCATTCGAGCATGTCGTATACTATTTTCCTATTGACACTAATTTTATTTGAACGCTGTCTCGAATCGAAAACCAAGGCGTATTCTTCTTTACGGAATAACAACTCCGATATATCCCAATATGAGATTAACCAAAAGATGATTTATACTTGAAAAATACAGCGATTCGAATCGTATATTTCCGATTTCGCTGCAGTGCCAACGCTCGTCCCAAACTGAAAATAAAAGAATGCATTCAAACGCGAAAGTACAATTTAAACCAAAAATCAAATAATTCCCTGGAATCTCATGTTTCGGTAAATCATACTCTCTAAATCTTAAATAGTGGAAAACTACTATTTAAAAGTATGAACTGCACAACTGATAAAAATAGTAGTAATTGATTGAAATAATAGTAAGATTCTACTAATATTTTAGTATTTTAGTAAGAGTTTACTATTTTTTAGTCAATAACTAAGGTAACTGTACCCAATTTGGCACTGTACCCAATTTGGCACAATCGTCAGATTTCGTATTTCCGGTGCTCTCTGAGCATCAGTCGCTCTTGGGTTATGTTGGGGGAATTAAAAGAAAATTTTCGGTATCTTCCCCGCCCATTTAGCCCTTAAAACCACTCTCCTACAACACTTTGAAGTTTCACTTACTGATTTTTTCACCATTTTCTTATTTCACTTTTCACACTCAACCTCAAAAATCAGGTGTCAATAATTTTTATCTCTCAAAGTGTCATTACTCTTTTTTGTGTAAAAACATCTCAGCTTTCAATTGGTCTCATCAGTTTTCCTAAAATTATTTTTTATCCTACTCAAATTGCTGTTTTTCGCATAAAAAAAAAGTGAACCCAATGTGCCCCTCTACGCGTTTTTAAATGGGAAGACTGAGTGAAATCATTGAATATTTGTATAGACATATTACGATGATTTTGACGCGTATTTTTGAGTTGTATGTTAAAAATTTTGTATAAATATCACTGGGAACATGATTGAGAGTTTATTTCAATGCCAATTGGATCGTCCCTGTAGGCCTATATAGGCTGTAGCTAATGATTAAAAAATTGTGCCAAATTGAGTACACGTTTTGTGCATTTAGCCTTTTTGCGTTTTTTTTTAAATTGCGATTTTCGATAGGTTAAAGTAGTCGAATGATGATTATGAAGATGGTTTCTAATAGGTATTGAGCTAAGCTTTAAGATGCCGTTCACAGAATTTTAAAATTCGAAGTCTATCATAGTCAAATTCGCGAAAAACCCTTAGGGGGGGGGGGCACATTGGGTACAGTTACCTTACTATTTTCATTGAATAGTAGTTTTTTACTATACGCTTGGAATAACCACCGATATTACAATGAACAAATTAATGGCGGATTGAGAAATAAGGAAAACCCGAGAAATATGGCACAATTTTCAGCGTCGGAAAAGAAAAATCGGAGACGCGCGTGCGACAGCTATTCCCCGAAGCCATACGCGATCTCGTCCGACATATATATCCCCCCAAAAAGCTTCGTCACACTTCCGAGCTATTCGCGCGTAATGACAGCCGCTCCTTACGCAACTCGAGTCTGGCGCGCTCGCGCGTGCGAATCGGCCACAACCTCCGGAAGCGCTTTTCGGGTGCGGACGCAGCTTAAACGCGCGCGCGCGGCTGATGCATAATCGCGCGCGGCCTCTCGGGAATTCAAAGGGGGGCGACCTCTCGACCCGCGAGAGGCGACGCCGCGCGAATTGCAAACGACTCGCGAGCGGCCCATAAATACAGGAGGCAAGCTATTGTGTCCCGTGTGCCCGTCGCCGCTGGCTATGCGCACGCGCGAGAGCCTCGATTTTTCATTGCCGAAAAATTACGCGAGCGTAATTTTATAGCTCGGACGTTACGAGCCTCGTAACTCTTCGTCCGTCTTTTCTTCTGCGCAAGAGAGAGACGTCCGGCTCTTGCATATTGTAATGTTGCCGTATATCTAAACGGATAAGTTTTGAATTTTAGTTGGACATTTGGACTTTTGTGAAAAATCACGGCGTGCGTTATCCGTGCCAGTGTGCCGTTTCGCTCCCTCTTGTGTCACGACTGCCTCTGACTCCGAGATATTACCAACGAGAATGAAATTTTCATGTTTCGAGCGGTAATACGGTGTGCTTTCGAGCATATCGAATGAATAAATGAGACAAATATGTGTAAATCGTCGATCTTCGAGGGCCAATCCAGAGTGAAGTGGAAAAGGGAAAATTCACAAAATCCACGACATGTTTATTTAATGCGACGTTTCGCCAGTGGTTCACTGGCCTCATCAGGCTGAAAATTTATTACACAAAAAACAAGTAATAAATAATACAATTTAAGTACAAAACGATCGACGAAGTAACAATAAAATATTCTTTCTCACCACAATTATAATAATAAATCACAATAATAATAATAAAATAGACAACATGACTCTAGTGTGTCAAAAGCACCCGAAACTCGAGCGGCTCATTCTGTCGTTCTAATTTCTCAAAGTTCAAATTGCATCGAAATGGACTTGGGAGCGGAGTATTTGCGCATCTTCTAGTTTAACTTTCGCGTGGCGTTTGTTTGTCTGTCGAACAGTAGCGAAAAGCGTCGGAACTTCGTCGCGAAACTTTGACGCACCTTCCGATGAGCTGTACAGAGGAGCAGGAAATTTTGTGTGCTTTATAAATCTTTGCCGTATTTATAGCAACGCGGTTTATAGGCGGAGGGAAGAATAGCACATGCTCGTTTGTTGAGCATCGGCGTTTGTTATTGTCGGTTCAGCCGGTAGGAGGCACGTACCCGTGTTTCCGAAATTATTTTTTGCCGTTGAACAAATACAAGGATTTCGAGTACACGTTGTTCGGTAGTCAACAAAAATCATACTCAAATTTTCTTTTTTCCCCCCCAAGTAAATTATTTTTCTTCCGATTGAAAGAAGAAACGTGATGTTGAAATCTCAATCACTGCGAATGAAAAAACTTCGACAGGCCATTCGACAACACGGAGCAAAAATCGAAAATTAACAAATATTCCAATAATCTACTCGTGTCGAGGTTGAACCGTTTCGACCCACGCTCCACACAGCTCATGACTAATTTTTGCAATTATTCATGAGAAAAGTTACGAAAAAAACTTAGAAAAAAAGTTATTCAGTTTTTCTTCATGACTGTTGGTCGCTCAGGGGAAAATGCTCACATTCGTGTGAAAAATTTGTTTTTTTTCTGCCTGTGCCCAAAGTCATCTCACTTTGATTCACGTAAAATGCATAGAAAATTGCTCTTCCCAAGCACATAAATACAAAAGGTTTTCTGCGTAGTTGTTTTATTAGCTCTTACGGAGATTATGTGGTCGCCAAGTGATGATATAATTCAAAATTTTTAGGGACATACAGTCATCATTAGTGAATACTTTTATCTACGATCATTGCATTAACGTTATTGTAATATAATTACTCGTAAAAGAAAGATTTTTCTTCAGGTGGCTCCTCTGTTACACCTTTGTTTTTGCAATTTTCTTACAATCCAATTGTCACCGTTACACGCATAACATTGTATTTCGATGCCTTAAGCCTGATTTCGATTACAAAGTCGCGCAGCGACGAATTTCCGCCTGGGAACACTCATATAAATACCCGCAGAAGTGATCGATCGAATTCATCAAGAATTGAGATCTCCCGAATCCGGTATATACCCATACACGTAAATACTCCGATAAACTCCTTAATATCGAAAAGCCGTATAATCTCGGTTGAAAATTCTCCGATTTATTTCTCGCGAATCTATACACATTCCGCAAGTTTGCGTCACAACAATACACAAGCCGCACACACGAGCGCGCGCGCGCGCCGACCGAGTTATATATCCACGGCGGAAATCGGATTCCTTTCAAGCTCGCGAGCCTCTCATATGCATACAAGCGAAACGACAATGAATAATCAATAAACGCGACAAGCCGATAAGTGGGGGAGAGAAGCAAAGCTCGTTGCGGCTCTTGGTCGCATCTCTCAGACCCCGTCGTCGATTGAGCCTTGATTAACAACCTACACGTCTATATATATATAGCTTCGATCGATCGCGATTGGCAATAATCGACGGCCGTGTATGAGGCAATAACAGCCGCTTCCAGGAAGCCCGAGCCAAACACTAGCCGGAAAGCCGGAGGAAAAGTCCCTGGAACCGGAGCATTGTCCCCGAGGCGAATCAAAACACGCGCGGGTTTTCCGCAACGCGACGCCGCCGCACAACCGCTCGCGCGCCGCCGATTTCGGAGTAACCGACGTCTCGTCTGCGATGCGCGCCGAGGTGTACAATACACTACTTATATATAAGTATCGTGGTGCGCGACACGAGTTCACGGTAAAATTGGAAGGGAATCGCTGATTATTCGAGACGCCCGCGCGCACGTTCTAATGAACGTCTCGACCCGAGCTTATCAATTATTTGGACCCGTTGGAGAATCGGGTCGACTTTGCAAAGATAGATTCAGGATAGTGTTTGATCGAGTTAGTCTCCGCCTCTGTCTTTGCCGTTTGCGGGGGTTGGATATTGAATCAAAATACACATAAGAATCTTGCGTGTTGCGGTATATATCATACGCACACCACGCCATTATTATTATGTAAATTATGACTCGCGATGTGCAGCTTTATCTGATCCGAGTATATCTCATTGCGAAATAAAATTAAAAATGGAGCGTACGCTCACGTGAACGATATAGGATGGATATGCGAGTGTATAAATAGGGCAAGGAATTTCCCTCATAAATATCGCGTAACTGCATGAGTGTATAAACTATCCTTTTTTAATACACCGCAAATTCTAAATGTTTTCTCTCTCTCTTTATCGGCAAGCGGTTAAATTAGCTTTTTCCTCGAATCAGTTTTCCAGGCGTGGACCATTCCGATAGCAGATGAAACCGTATAAGTATATCCAATAGAACAATCGCCGTTGGAAATACGATAATTCACACTCGCCCGATATTTCATCCTTTCGAGGGCTTTTCGGATCAAGCGGTATACTGAATCAAGAATTCTATACATATACTTTACCAATCAGAAAAAAACTAGCGCACGTGACTTGAAAACATTTAGGCATGAACGGCTCTCACCCCAAATTTTCGCTTTTGGGAATCGATAAAATATCGATTAGCGTATATCGCTCGCGGTTATATGAAATTTCGCGACCAATTTCTCTTATGTATGCGGATTCAGGTGTGATTCTACCTCAGCATCCTGTGGACGTCGACTGCAGTTCCGCTTCTCGCGATATACACACACACTCCGGTCGAAATTTCGCCGAGAAACTTTTGCCTTCGGGACAGCCGCGGTTCCGTTGCGCATCGGTGAAAGAAGAAGCAGAGGACGAAGGAGAAGAAGGGAAAAAGACTGACGCGGAAGCCCCGTGTGCGACCTGCGCACAAGGCGATTGCGAGAAGAAGGCGCGAGAGATTCGCATCCTCGCGGGCAAACGGTATAAGCCTCTCCCACGTGCCTTCGAGCCCGCGCTCTCGGTTCTCATGGAGCTGCGCGCGAAAATTAATCGATGGGTAGGCACAAGTGTATAATACGTCCGCTCGCGCGTCGTACACACACACGCACACACGTGAGAGAGCTCGCGGCTCTCGCGGAGTAGGTTGTACGGTGCGAGTAGGGCGGGGGGGGGGCGCCGCTCTCGGAAACCGCCTACTCCCCCGTCCGGTCGTGTGAAATTGGGTTATCTGGCGCTCTCGGGCGCTCGCTATTACCGTAATCCATTACATAAGGCGCGCGAGCGCACGCACGCGCTCATACATACATACATGTAACCCGCTCGAGCGCCACAACCACCGCGCGCGCGCGCGGCAAGAGAGGGACACTTTCACCTTTTCCTCGAGCCGCAGCGCGGCTCTTTCGATTATATGCGCGCGCGAAGCTCGTCTCAGACGCGCGTGTGTATATAATATACAAGAGCCGGTTACGAAACGCGTACGCGGTATCGCACATTGTCTTTTGGCGCGGACCGATATATTTTCGATACGTACATATGTATACGCTCGAGGAAACGCGGAGGACCCGGAGAATTTCGATGGCTTTCGCGATTATGTAAAGGGGAAAGAGGAGGGAGGGGAGGAGGAGGACGGAAAGAAAGAGGAAAAAAATGGAGCGAATTATGTCAGAGTGTGTGATACGCGCAATGCGCGCGCGCGGCGTTATGAGCGGCCGTTACATGTGTATATGCGAGGTGCGCGCGAGCGACAACTCCTCATGTGTGTGTATACTTTTGGCACGAGACGCCCGCGACATGCCCAACGAGGGCTCGGACGTCGTTCGGGTTTATATACATGCTCGATTATACGCGGTTGCACAACGTGAAACGGAACGAGGGATATATACCGATGTGTGCAGCTTCTCCGTAAGCGAGCTATGTATATCGAGGATCCGAGCTCGATCCACACCGGGTGTAGATCGCGGGGGGCGAGTGAAAAGTAAGACAGTGCAGTTGTACAATGAAAAACCACTGCGTTGCAGTGAGAAATCACTGTAAGAAGGTGGACGACAAATTAACTGGATTACAGTGAATTTCTTCAACTTACAATGAATTTTCACTTTACTTCCATGAGTTTGACAGCAACACCATTTTTACATAAAATTCACAGTGAGTAGAGTAAAAATTCACTTCACAACATACTTACTGCAAATCGTGATGTGAAAATGTGAATTTTATGTGAAAATTTTTTTTATCAAAACTCATGGAACTAAAGTGAAAATTCATTTTAGTGGCATGAAAAATTCACTGCAATTCGAGTTAAAATGTCATTCACCTTCTTACAGTGATTTTTCACTGCGATGCAGTTGTTTTTCACTGTAAGGATTTAAGAGAGTACATACCCCACGGAATCGCATCGCGCGTCACACGGGGATATAGCGCGGGAGAGTCTAATTTAAATTTCAAATTGTCGCAGGTGCCGCAGGGGGGGGGGGTGGCTGTTTCTTTTGTAGCCCCACACGGGGCTCGCGCGATCGGTTTTAATTGACCTGCGACAGCTCGTTAATTACTTTCCGAGAGCTGCTGTCCCGGTTTGTTTCGCGGAATCCACCTCGACGCTACTGGATCTCCGGGGGTATAGATGCACTTGGCGCGATTATGCGCGCTAAATCGCAGCCGTGTGTGTTGTTTTTTCACTCTCTCCGCTCGCGGGCGCTTGTGTGTATGTGTGTATATAAGAGCGCGCAAAAAATCAATTAGAAAATGACACGGCGATTGGTGTGCCGAGCGCGCTTTATCCCGCCTCGAGCTTTTCGCAATCGAATGATGAATTGCGATTGTCTCGCCGATAATTTCCACGTTGATTTATCGTGCATGGATATACTTCGCGGTAGGGTATCGGGCATTATTACGTTATTGGCGGGGAGACATTTTTCCGGATTATCTCACTCTCGCGGTGTGTATACGAGTAGTTTTTACATAGACAGTAAATCCAAGCGTCTCTCGCCGAGTTCATCGTCCCGTGTGCGAACGTTCATCCAAAGGTGGAAAAAGCGCATCAGATGTGTGTGTGTCCGATGAGGAAAGCTCTACTGTACCTCGAGAACGGATTCTCGCGCGACTTGGGATGTACATAATACTAATCTATACACCGTTCGTCATCATTCGGGCGTCGCTACGGAATGCCTAGATTAGTACCCGAACTATATTCGCGCCGGTCGATACATAATTGAGAGGCAAAAAACACCATATATATAAATCAGCGGACGGAAGGTTCGCCGGAGCACTCGATATATTGACGTCGCAGTGCTCGTCAACAATCCTCTCTCGGTCGCGCGTAATACGTGCGATCGCCGCGGGGCAAAAAAGTCAAACCCGTTCGACGCGCGGCTGTGGGGAGCAAAACACACACATCGGCTCGACGCTCCAAAGTGGGAGCAACGCGACTCGAGCAAACATATATCGGCCATATCGCATGAATTAAGAGACGCCGCGGCAAAAAACCAGCTCGAGCTGTCATATAGATATATTGTGCGGATCTCTCGGAAGTTCCTGCGATGGATGACGCAACGGAGCGACCATTTTTCCCCGTGCCGGCTCCCGCGCGAGCACACCGGCGCCTCGTCGCGGCAAAATATTATCGTCGCGCGCCCGCCGACGACTCGCAAAAAAACCGAGTTACGCAACGCGGCGCAGGTGCGGACCGCGGCTCGAGATGCGCGTGGGTTTGGACTCGGCGACGCTGCGTGTACGTATAGGATCGAAATCGATGCCTAGTCGCCCACGCGATTCGACCCGGACGATTTTCCAACGAGACGCACACTCGACTTTCGGAATACGTGTTTGGGTCGGTTTGGGATACCTTAAAGAGGCTGTTGAGTTTTCGAAAGAGATTGCGCGCGTCAACGATACTCGATCCCTTTTCGAGCTTGTATATGGGTGATCGGATCGGGCGATTTATTGTTAAACTAACGATTTTAATCGCAAACCCGGCTTATCACTTTTAAATCTGGCGTCCGGTAATTATTCTAGGCGGAAAGTCTTTTTCCGGCGATTTTCAGCCGAGCTTGGATTTTAAAAGCCGATTTCCGCGGGAACTTCGGTACCAATATACGCTGTATGGCACGAGTTCTCAAAAACGTCGCAGTACTTGAATTCCATAGTACTCAAATGAAGTACAAATAAGTCAAATTTATTTATTTTCAGTACGTTTCGTACTGGAGTAAATTTACCTAATTTTCCTGAGATTCAGTGCGGATTCTCGCCAACCGAATCCTAGTATTGTTTCTAGATATATTGTAATTCCATACACGTTCAACATATCTTTTCCCCTGCACTGTCAAAGTGCATTTACATTAGTATAGCTGCTATTGATTTCAACGGATAATAAAAAGCTCATAAAAAATAAAAAATAACAATTTAAATATTGGAGAAATTGGATTCATTTGTCGGTCTAATCGCAGTGGGCAACGATATCAGAGTATCGGAAATTACTCGTTTTATTTATTTTGTAAAAGTTTTATCGCTCGGATATAACTCAAAATGAAATGGAATGAAAAATAATCTAATGAGGAATGCGCCAATTTTATTGTTAATTCAAGTACTTGCCGGAATTCCGTAAGATAAAAACGACTAATCTCAATTCGAGTATCCCAGCCGTACTTGAATTTGTTGCATCTTGAATCAAATTTCATACTTGAATCGAATAATCTCTTCCACAGTTTAGGTGGCACCATAGGCCCAAGAAGCAGTCTTGTCACCCTGTAATTCCAACCGACTATCAATTCCTGTCGATTCACCGAGAGAATTACGTTTTTGGTAAATAATACGCAGCACGTGTATAAAGACGACATGAATGAAGAGATTACATTCTTTTCCAATCTACACCTGCTCGCGCGCACACACACATGATACATTCGGCAATTCAATTTGGTCTTTGGTTTAAGAACCGGAATGTAAATCTCCGCCGGTGTCTATATATATGTTTATACATGTAACGCGGCACGTGTATACTTTCGCAAAAGAATAGACTATCGTGGGAACGACTTTTATGACAATCACATAGTAATTGTTATATCATAGAGCCATTGTCATTTGTACGAAAGCAAAGCCCGAAGTCATGTAACTCTCGCCGGTTCGGCTCATAAGCGAATGTACATCCTGGATATATCGAACGAGGAAACACATTAAACGGTTCATCTATGGCTTGCCCCGATCGGCTCAACAGGTATGTATACATCCATGCGCGCAACGCAAGCGTATAGACGCGGCAGACTCGCTCCCACGTAACATCATCAGAGGCCAATACTCGAAATCTCAATCCATCAGCGGGCGAGTGTATATAACAGCGCGCACACACACACACTCATGTACTTGACTCGTCGCGAATTGCCCCCCCTAGCGGCAGATGGTTATATCGGCCAAACACGTGATGTGTACAGGCCAATTATTAACGACGAGCGACACGGGGCAATTACGGGGCTCGTGAACTGAATTTCCCGGGCAACGGGTGTCAGCCTCGCCACGCGAGCTCGACACGGCCCCCGTACAATCAATCAGAAAGGCCGATGATGGCTGCAGGTTCTCTGTCTTACACGGCGAAAAACAATTCGTTGATTCGAGTAAGAAATCTAACTTAATTTGGGATGGAACAAATTTGAGTATGACGGGAGTTCTCGGATAGCTATTTGAGAATTGCAAAATCAGATTTCAGTAAACGAGTGAATCTTGCAAAAATTAGTTAAATCTATACTGACTCGAGTAATTTCGATGGATTGAGCGTGAAATTAACTGAAACTACGGACAGCCAGCTATTCTCAACTTCTTCCAAGTACATACAGTCGGCTTTCAATGCTGCAACACACTTTTGAGAAATAATTTTTGCTGCGTACAGGTTGGCAAGATCGCGGCAGCCGCTACATCGATTTATAACGTGTAAACGCACCTTTTGGATTGCGATGGATTTTATACATATACATACAGCGACTATGAGAGGCGGGATCACGCGGCAACGGAAAGTGACGAGTGAAAATTATAAGGCGCTATAACGGCCACGATGGGATATAAGTAGATTACAACCAGCGCCAGAAACTGACGCGATTCTCTCGAGAAAGAGGCCCAGAAAATCCAACGAGAAGTTCGCGCTTGTGTGTGTGTGTGTGTATCTCGAGAAAACAAAAATTCGCCATGTGTGTGTGTGCGTGTGTCTCCCGGTAAAAACAAACAAGAGCGGCATATTTGGGGTCCGCTCGATTGAGCACACGCGCGAGACTCGAATACCGCGCGCGCGAGGCAGGAAAAACAAGGATCGCTCACGTTCGAGCTCGTGTGTATATCGCACGCGATATACGATTGCCGCAGCTTCGCGCGGAAGAGATGCGTCATCCTCGCAGCGCAGCGCCGAGGAGACGTGTAAATAATCGCGCCGATCCGAAAATCCCGGCTTGTTTTCTCCCTCGTTTTCGCTGCATTGCACCGCATATATACATGAATTTTCTGCGCGGATGAATAATTGCACGCTCGCGGAGCGTTGGGTTGACGGGAGTTGAGCAACATGTTCGCAATTATATATCGTATGCGGATTTTCGTGTATATGTTGGCGTACACTACTTCGACATGTTGGCAGTGTGACGTGCAGTATAAGCTCCGCTGCAGGTATACGCGCCTTGTGCGCCCCGTAAGCTAATTTCGATGTAATAACGCCTCTCGGCATTATTCGATTTTCTCTGCAGCTACCGCATTACATGCGGAACAAGCGACGCTTACAGAACGCCCTCCTCTCTCTTGAATCCCCTTACATTGAAAAGCCACTGTATACAAATACTTGCGAGAGTGAAGAATCACTGTATAAAGGTGTAACTACAGTGACATTTTTCATGTTGTACACGGGGAGGCTACCCCTCGAGTTTTTATAGCAACAATTTGCCAAAGTTACAATAGTACATTACGCAACTAGTGCATATTCATTGTAAGACACGTTTTCACACAAGTGTTTGAATTCTAACGCGCACGCCAGTCGGATACGATATTTTATCTCACGATAGCCTCGTTCAGAGGAAATTTAAAAAATGTACACGACATAGAATAGGTTTTTCAAGTGATTTTTCACTTTCACACGCGGTGGTGTTCTCACCGATCGAAGAAAGCACCGCGCGCTTTGTATAGCAAGATTAGTAAACGATCCGAGAGTATATACAGCGAAACGCATTGGAGTATCCCCCGTCCGACCCCATCGGACATCAAACGTGTGCAACCAAATATTTTGGGCGATGGGCATATGTTTGTGCGCCGCATACTTACACATATACGCTTCGCCCCCATCAGAGTGTAAACCAATGTTCCCGGATATAGTGCGTTGGTCGACCGACAAGCCGCACCACCTGCGCATCCTTCAGAAGATCTCGCGGCCGCGGCCAGACGGAGAGGAAAAAAAGGAGAAAAAAAATTGACGCGCGTGTGATCCATCAAAAGCGAGAGATCTCTACGTACTGCGCGCGCGCACACACACACGCGCATAGGAACCCGTCCAACTCTCGAGAAAAGAGCCTAAACATACATAGAGAGATATTCAAGTCAATAATTAGGGTCGCGGCGTCACCTCGGAAAAAAAACGCGCTGATCAACATTTATCCCAGTAGCTACACAATTTTTAAGGTTCTCCACGATTAACCCACGCAGTCTCAGCTGGTATATGCTGACATTGGCATCGAATGAGATATACACGATGAAACAAAACAGATTGAACAGTCGATTAAATACGACTTGTAGAAAGAGTACTCGAATAGACTGTTATGTGGCTTATGGTGTGAAGGATCCCGATATTCCGAACAACCACTATTAATGTGAACGATAAATCAATTTGAGCTGTTGTATCGGATATCAGCCGGTACAGTGAACGCATCAGCTGTGGAAAGCTGTATAGACGTTCGGCCATGAGTAGAACCGTAAAAATTAAGGAACTACCGATAAAGAAATCCTTATTTTGTTGGCTCAATCGATGACCAAAATATACTAAAGAATATGATAAGAAACGCTTTTCTCTCGAGAAACGTTTTTTTCTTTCTTTTTACTTCGGCATTTTTTAAAACGACTTGTTGCATTGCTCGGTCATTTTTAAGCCGATTAATTGAAATTTCAGTAGTAGGTTCTGCAATAGATTTCAAAGAAAAGTATAGAATTGTAGAACGTATTCACAAATATCTGACGATTTTTATTTTTGAAAAAATCAAACTTTGTCTTCTAAAAGCATATTTTTGCGAAATGAATATTTTCAAAATTCCGTACGTATTCCTTCAGTTCATTCCGTGTAGATTAATGAAAAATGTTTTCATTCGTTGGACTGTAAAAACCCAAGATATGCTGCAAGCCTCGGAGGTACTTTTAAAAAAGAACTTTCGAAAAGCTGCGATGCGCTGACATTTTAAAAAATTTGTTGGTGAAAAGATTACACATTTGTACCTTCATACACATGTAAACACGTGGTGAGTTTTCGTTTACGAAATGAACAAAAAAGAATCACTCGTTTTGGAATCCTCTGGTATACGGTGGCCTCTTCAATTTTCCGGGCGTTTCGGGCCCTAATCATTAGCTTCGGAGTCCCGCCAGTGTATACCCGAGGGAGAAACAAAGCCGCAGTCGCGCATTTCCCACGAGTTGTATATTGATATTCCGTGAGCGGATCTGGAGAGGTGGGCGAGGAAGCGCGTCGGCCACGCTCCGGCTGCTCGTGTCCGCCTTGGCCGTACTTTCCGTCGGAGAACGGAATGAGGAAATCGGCCTAATCGACGCGCAGCGAGAGCCGCCGCTGAAGGACCTCCGCGCCTATTGTCCGGGGCCGCTCGCGACGGGACCTACACGCGCGTCTCGGACGTGTATTGTCCCAGTGAACAGTTTCCCTTTCTCACTGAGACATACTGCTTCGTGTATATGTATACGCTCTCACGACCCACGTGAAAATATAATCATGCTTGGACCAAACCCTCTTGTACTCTTTTAAAGCCAGTGTGAAAGAGAGTGTGAAAAATCGATGCATTCGAGGTGGGCTCACTAATTTTTTTACAGTCAAATCTCACTGGATTACAGTGAATATTCACTGTATAAGCTCTAGTCAAATGTCGCTCACTGTATTACATTGAAATATCATCAATTTTATATTTAGAGTTGAAAATTCACTGTAGTTACAGTAAATACTGAATGTAGTTAGTATATGAAGGTAAACGAGGGTTGGGATTGTACAGAGGAGTATGCTGTACATACTGTTTCCGCAGAGAAGTTGGGTTGGACGCACTATATGGCTCTTGTTCGTGAGTTCGCTGGTGCACTAAAAAGCATTTCACTGAAGCGTACAGTGACATTTTCACTGTAAGAAATTTATATAGGATGGAGGATCGACTGATACTGCAGTGGATCTTTCATGTAATGAATGTGAATTTCCACTTTAGTTCCATGAGTTTTGATATCAACAATTTTCATATGAAATTTGCAGTAAATTTAAATTATCAAAACTTATGTAACTAAAGTCACTTTTGATTAGCTGTATTCCAATCAATCACTGATCCACCTCCATACAGAGGTTCCTTATTCTCATACACGAATTTTTCTCGGGTAGTTCAAGTTTCGGCTGAATTCGACTACTGCAAAATAACGCCAAACTTGGAAATTTGAAGAAACCCTAAAGAAATTTGGCGCGAGTCAACGCCAATTTTCATCATTTGGTTCTTCAAAATTTTGATAACTCGAGTAAGCTTGGGCTGAGTTTAGCTCGTACAATCAATCACACGGCGTCCTCGAGCAAAATTCGGGTCGAGTTTTTTCATTCACCACAGGTCCAAAACCTTCGAGCCAAGTTTCACCGTAGTCGGCTCTATCCTACTCGTAGCCTAAATTTGGCGCAACTCTCTATAAAAACTCTCTACAGATCTGCTAGATCGCGACAACCCACTATTCGAGTATGCGTATCGCACCTACATATTATACATTTCAAACTCGATTTCGAGACAACACGTGTATATGTATGCAGCGGATACAATCCGGGTGGTTGCGCTCATTGAAGCTCCCGCGAAAATCCCGCGGCAACGAGCCGCGATTCCAAGAAACAATTTTACTTCTCCTGCGGACGCGCCTATATGTACATCCAGAGTCTGTGCGTGATATATATCCGGTGAAAGAGCTGCGCCCAACAACGCGCGCGCGCGCATTGACACCGAGACGTCCCTGTAGCCCCGCCCGCGAGCGAACAAATCTCATCTGCGGGATCCCGCAACATCTCCAAACAATACACACCAGGCCCCTCGAGAGCCACTCGCTACCTGCCAGGTATATACTTATATATGTGTATAGGACGCACCAGCCGAGCGGCAAGTGCACGTCGCTGGGGTTTAAACCGCGTCCGCAACAACCCTCCTCCGACCCTCCGTTATACGCTCGGCTATATATACACACACACGGACAACCTGCGAGTTCCTTCGGGACGCCTCCCTGGCATTCCACTTGGCACTCGTATTTGTGTAATTGACCGCGAGCGCAATCGCTCCATCGTGCGGCGCTATAATGCCCTCTATACATTTTTTAGCCCTCGCCTCGCTAGCGCGTACCGAGACACAGGTGGCTCGATGAGTTTGAAACACATGTCCAGGTTATATAAGGTAACTGTACCCAATGTGCCCCCCCCCTAAGGGTTTTTCGCGAATTTGACTATGATAGACTTCGAATTTTAAAATTCTGTGAACGGCATCTCAAAGCTTAGCTCAATACCTATTAGAAACCATCTTCATAATCATCATTCGACTACTTTAACCTATCGAAAATCGCAATTTAAAAAAAAACGCAAAAAGGCTAAATGCACAAAACGTGTACTCAATTTGGCACAATTTTTTAATCATTAGCTACAGCCTATATAGGCCAACAGGGACGATCCAATTGGCATTGAAATAAACTCTCAATTATGTTCCCAGTGATATTTATACAAAATTTTTAACATACAACTCAAAAATACGCGTCTAAATCATCGTAATATGTCTATACAAATATTCAATGATTTCACTCAGTCTTCCCATTTAAAAACGCGTAGAGGGGCACATTGGGTTCACTTTTTTTTGATGCGAAAAACAGCAATTTGAGTAGGATAAAAAATAATTTTAGGAAAACTGATGAGACCAATCGAAAGCTGAGATGTTTTTACACAAAAAAGAGTAATGACACTTTGAGAGATAAAAATTATTGACACCTGATTTTTGAGGTTGAGTGTGAAAAGTGATATAAGAAAAAGGTGAAAAAATCAGTAAGTGAAACTTCAAAGTGTTGTAGGAGAGTGGTTTTAAGGGCTAAATGGACGGGGAAGATACCGAAAATTTTCTTTTAATTCCCCCAACATAACCCAAGAGCGACTGATGCTCAGAGAGCACCGGAAATACGAAATCTGACGATTGTGCCAAATTGGGTACAGTGCCAAATTGGGTACAGTTACCTTACGTGGATACACACCTGCAGTTGTCAATGGACTGGCTGAGCAACAACACGTGATGAAACGTGCAGTGGAATGAGGGATGCGAGTCGCGCGGACCGCAAGTGATATAGATTCGATGTACTGTTGTCAATGTAGCTCCAAGGATCTGAGCGATAGACGACGACAGATAAGTTCAAACATTTCGTACGACTGAATCTGTCTCACGTTAATTTTTAGCTGATTAATATTACCAAGAATTGTCCGTTTATGTGTATATTTGTGACTCAGTCAATCAATGGAATACACTAGCTCGTTTCATTTTTCAATTGGTTCTGTGAATATACAACAGATTTTGACGTATTAACAGTCGAGTTCTAGAGAATCGTGATGGATAGAGTGTGAGATGAGGCGATTATAAAATTTATCTATCAGCTGTAGCGAAATTAAATAGAGCCGTTGTGCATGGTAGAGCATATATTTGTATTAGAAGGTGCATTAGAGACGCCAAACAAATCTTTTTCATTTTGCCTTTGTACAGAATTTAATTAATAGCTTTATTACCGTTGTATTACACGATCATTTATCCAGATCTGTAACACACAAACAGTAAATTATATTTTCCACTCCAGTAGTATTATTTGACGGATTTAAAAAACTCCGCTAATTCTTGTATTTGATACAAGTCAAAATTTAATGATCAGTAATAAATTTATAATTTCATTCCGATTTTATGTTTGATTTCTTCGGCAATATTTTAAAATCTTGTCTTACACGCTAACGTGTAGTTGAGAAAGTTATTAGTTTGATTATTGAGAATCAACTAAAAATGTACCTGATTCTGTGGTTTAATACCGATAGTCAGCAATATGATATATTTTTATAACAATTGAAAATTCAATTTGAAAAAAAAAACAAAAACGACCCAAAATAGAATGTATCCTTCGATAAATTGAATTCAAATTTTACGAATCAGGAAAAGAGGTACACTCGCGACATCATATTATGTTAGAAGGCACGTATTATGTTAGAAGGCACGTTCCTACACGAGTTATACTCACATGCGGATCCGTTCGATAATCGAATTTACACGAACTCACCTGTAATCACATTTAAGAGCTTGACATGCACATAAAAACGCATGCGAGTTCTTACATCCAATCGCACATAAGCTCGGAAATGCCATTTGTTTTCATCTAGTGTTAAAATATATATCTTCAGGGTAATGGGTCGCGTGCGCGAGGTTTTGTATATACTTATTTGTCACGGCACGCAGAAAATTTTCATTCGGGAGCCGATGCATATCGTCTAACGAGCTCCGGTGAGCTGTGCGTTGTCCGAAACAACGAGCGGGTGAGAGGATAGATGGTGTGAAAAATAAGAAAATAAATTATTTATAACTGGCGCAATGCGAGCACGCCGCCGTGCCTTGGAAAATATTATCTTCGCGAGAGATCGCGAGCAATTGGATGACTGTTCCGCGGGGGGAACCCAGTCGCGACGGGGAGAATTTTCGTATTAATGGTATTTGATTACCGCTTTGAAGTCGGGGCAATCGTGAGACCACGGGTTATTACATACACACACACACACACACCCCTGAACGAATCATCGCAATATCACGATTACTATCCATAGATTACGTTTCACGTTCGGCTCCATCTCACTATAGAGATACAGTGGGATAACTGACTTTTGCACTTTAAATTCACACTCGAGACGTGCTCGAGTGTTTGCTATCGACGATACCTTCGATCGTTTCTCATTTTTTCAAATTGAGAATCGAATTGAAACCGAATACCGATAACGTAAATTCTCTGTAAATTCCTCACAGTGAAAAGTCTCTGTGAGCTCCAGTCAAGTGTCTCTCACTGTATTACAGTGTAAGTTACAGTGAAAATCGGTAATTTCATATTTCCTTCATTTCAATTTCATAGTTGAAAATTATAGTTACAGTGAAATTTCACTTTTCAGTACGCGAAAAACGTTTCACTGAAGCTTACAAAAAGATTTTTCACTGCAAGGAATTGAGAGAGTGTAGCAGATTCTATCAGCGTTTCCAGAGAGTTGCAATTTTGAGTTCAATCCTATTAATCAAACCAAGTCTCTCAAGTGCAATGAAGCCAAAGATTTTGAGAACAGACTTTTTTCCTCTTCAGCGTATATGTGAAAAATAACGTGGTAAATTATTTGAGATTGTTTGTGGATGTGTATTTTTGTGTGTGTGTGTGGTATGTCGAGTTAATTTATTTATTAGGAATTAACTAAAATTGCAACTCTGTGGAAACGCTGGTAGAATATATAAGCCAGCTATACAATTATTGTTAATCATTTACTACAGAATATACAAGAGAATAGGATTGACAACTTTTGGATATTCTTCTCTGTAGTTGACTAGACGTAAATCATTGATGGGTATAGAAGTTACTTCAATTAATACAACGCAGGATTTGTATAGTATAAGATGAGACCCATTAGACATGCATATGCGAATACCAAACAATATCGGTCTCAAACGTGTGTGCCCCACGTGTCTTTTCCGCATACACATCGCGCGCGCGATCTTCCTAAGATGCAGGAGAAGAGTTTTCAACGGCGCGCGAGACTCGAAAAGCTCATATCTAACGACCGCGGCTGCAATATATTAGATGCCGCTGAAAAAATCACTGCAGCGATGAGTTGTATATATAGGAAAGCACCCGTTGAACTGTGCGGGCAACAACAAGACGTTCCGAGTGTGTGCGGCGTCGATCCGATAGTCTCAGCTGGCGAGCACAGGGAGGTCAAGCTGCAAGAGCTCGGAGTCGCACCTACTTCCTCCTCCTTTGGCTCGTTCCCATCGATCCGCGTCCGGTTAATTTCCAGCGGCTGCACACTTGTCGTGGAGCGACGCCCTCTTTCTCTCTCTGTGATTTTCATGGGAACGGTTTCTTTTAACGCGGCTAAGTGGCCCCCCGACGCATATACACACGCGCGATAACGTCTGCCGCGCTCACCAAGGAGGAAGAGCCTCGCGAGTCCGGGGGGAGGAAGTCCGTGATTTCCCGCATATGTGCCACCACCGACGACTTTTTTTTTACAACGCTCGCTCGCTCGCGTGCGTATGCTCGCACGTGTTGCCCGGCCCAGTTTGGGAAAAGCCGTTACACGCGTCGCGCCTGAAATACGAGCCGCCGAAAATCTGGCGTGTTTCGGACCTGCAGCAGCTCGTCTTCACTGCACACTCGGATTCTACGGGGGAGCGGTTCGGTTTTTTTTTCTCCTCGCTTTCCAGGGGTTGCCGGGGGAATTTCGTGGCTCGTTAATCCTTGGGTCGCGCTGCCGAACAAGTGTGCAGTGCCGGCCGGATCATCGGTATTAATTGGATGTTTTCTCTCTCTCTCGAGACTCGAGCGCCTATATGTGCGGCGTGTTTGTGTGTGTATCCCAGCTAGTTCTTGCCGTGGATGATTGCCTTGTTTTTTCCTTTCCTCTTCTTGCTCGATACGCCACGATGACAAGGGCGACGCGAACACCCGAACCGATCGGTCGAGCGTCTCCAGTTGTATACGGGAATTCCGGAAAAATCGGATCTTCGAACACGAGCGGATATTTCACGCTCTGGTGGAGAGACGTTTCAACGGTTTGTGAAAATTCCTTTGCCAACGTTCGGCTCGTGGGATATTTGATTTATGGTGGACGCGTGCAGTTTCCTACTTTATTTTCTTTATTTCAAGTTTCATCTGGGATGTAATGATCGATTAGAAAATCGAGGAAACTATAATATTGGATGCCAAACTTTACTCGGCATCTGAACACAACGATTTTCGAAATCATCGCTCGAAATTAACCCTACTCTCCATTTTTGACAACTCTTAGTTTCACGAGAGTCAGGGATCAAAGAATGAGATCAATGCAATGGAAGTGCAGGGATTAGCGAAGTATGAAAACTGTAAATGGCCGGACAATTGAGAGTTAACAGGAACGCGGGGTTGTTGAGCAAAGCGAGTGTGGGACGCCCGGCCTCTGTATATATACTTCATAAGAAATTAATCAAGCCCGTTTCATTTGGAATAGAGTCTCCATTCTGATACATTTTTTCCTTTACTTGTGTTATAAAATCACGCCTCCAATGACCAAGAAGCTTATTCCGAAGAACTGAATTTGTCTCTCTGTAAACAGCAATAAAATATCAACCGATTCCCGACCTCTCGATAGGTATTGGAATACAACTGGACATAAGCTATCGAAATCGACCCATCGATCCTGCAATCGTCTAAATCTCGGAGATGTCCCCAAAACGAGCTGTGTATCAAATGCATACAATGAAATCCAGCCACCCCATCGATAATAAACCGCGTAAAGTTAGTAATTAAATTTGTACCAAAGGTATTATTACGAACATTCGACTAACCAGGGGCTGGCCCTTTACGACACGAGGGCCTTGCGAAAGGTCGGGTCGAGCGCGCCGAAAAGCAGCAGAGCGTCGGAGTAGAGAGAATAAATCCCAAGGAAGTGAAATAATCAGGCTGGTGCGCGGGCGCGTGGGGCAACGCGACTGATGGGTCGGCCTGGCTGACTTACTTAAAGAGCCAGCAAAGTGTCCACGCACAAAGGCACGCGGCAGCTCCTGTTGTATATATACTTATATACATACGTAGCCGTGAGCCGCAGTGTGGGAAGAGGACGGGGAGTCAGCGAGGCATGTCCGAGAGGAAAGGAAGCTCCGCGAAGCCCAGTTCCGCTCGTTCTCCTCTTCCTATCCGATTCTTTTCGATTGCCGCGCTCGCGAGCAAGTCGTCGTCACGCGCATACGCTTCTATCTGCCCGGCCATATCCGCCGGGCTCTCCTCCGCCGTCGTCGTCGTCGTCGTCGCTGATTTCCTTGGCGCTGTGACCCCATAACTCAGCCGGTGACAAGCCAATTTTCCCGGTTTAACGCAGGAGACACGCCGCGAGAGCCGCGTGGCCGTGAGCTGCATCTGCGCCGATTCGAATCGAGGCGATCGGTGATTCCCGCTCGAAATTTGATTGTCCGAGTTGCAGCGATGTGTGTGTGTTAATTCCGGATCAATTACTCGCCGCTCGCGTGGTGTTCGAGGCTGTGGTGGATCGCGCGCGCGACGAGTTTCTTCGGACGGGAAACATGATTGATTAATTGGCGACTGGCTTGGGGGGATTTTAAAAATTTGCTACACGATGCTTTTCGCGCATGTATACATATACGCAGGTACAATCGACAAGTGTCCAATTACCCGTGGCGATCGCGGCCCGTAGTCACACGCGCGTTGGATTAACGATAAAAGATCGTGTCGCCGATTGCGAGCAACAATAATTGATCGTCGAACCCGCGCGATTAATGCCAATATATCGTGATTGTCGATTTTGTTTTGCCCGCGATACGCGTGGATCGGAGAACGAGTCAAAAACAACTCGTGTTATCATCACTTTCTCACATAGTTTATCATAACTTATTCTAATGGTACACAGCTCAAAGTCCACGAAATAAAAAAAACGAAGAGAGAGGGAGGGAGAAAAGTAACACGAATGAAAATTACGCTAAATGGTAATGAGTTTATAGTCTTGTAACTCTACGCTCGTACTGCATCGTAAATTCTGCTACTTCCTCTGGGAAGAATATAATATGATTCTCGACTTCCTGAAAGCTAATTATCTTCACGGTACAGATACACACGGCATTTTTTTAAGCTACACGCGAATAGAAAATTCAACGAGGTCATACGTAACTAAACGAGCTCGTGACATGTTTAGCTTGACAGCCGCGCAACTCCTTAAGCGCGGAAATGAGCCTGCACTTTGAATTTGCTTCTTCGATGTAGCGCAGCAGCTCGCGGCGATTGATGTATGCAACTCGGATAGTCTGCGGAAGAAATGCAAATAATGCGTGTATTTTCAAAAATGCTTCCAAGCCGTTGACGGTATTTTGTCTATTTCAACATCCTTGAGTGATTAATGATTGGGAACAATAAAAGAAGCGTCAAAAATCTTTGAACCACCGCTCTACAGGTAATGTCATGAATTTTTTGGAGACTCCTTGATTTTTAAGGGTCTGTACTGTGAAAATTTACGCAAACGGTGTATCAGCTGATTCAGGTGATAGAAAATAAGGGCCAATAGAATGGATTGGGTTGAAGGGAGGGATATGACGTTTTTAGACAGTAAGAGCACCCGAATACTTAAGGATTACTTTTTTTCCAGAACTTGGAATTTTTTTTCGACTCGGATCATTTTCTAGATACTCTTTTTTGATCATTTTCCTGTTAGTGAACATTATTTCACGAAGCTAGTTCAACATTCTAGCCTTTTTTGTTGAAGTGACTGCGTTTTGAAATCTGCCGTTTTTTGAGAAAATACAAATAACACGGCAGCTCTGCGGAATGGTATAGTGAACGTGGGGAAAAACAAGTCTTTGAAATTGTTTGGGACATGAAATTGAAGTATACGACGTTTGACTATCGTATACGTTTGACGTATCGGAAGGATTTTTCTCCCAACATAATTTTCCAAGCATTAAAATCATTGCAGCATTTTAATTACCGGATTACACTGATAAAACAGCCAATTCGTGGGAAATTGAACGGAGTAAGATAAAAAATTTCTGCTTTACCCGCATAGTCCTGGAAATATAGAGACATGATTTTGTTGGGCCGAAAATTCTACCAAGACATTGGAGGGCACGTCGGAAAATTCAGTTTCAAGTAGCGCTGTCAACAACGGGAAGGTTAGAGCTTCATCATCGATTTTTAATCTAATTATTGAGAAGTTAAAAATTTCAGACTTGGTACAGATTATGACAATGCTGTGCTGTAATGAAACATGCCATAGGAAAAACTTATCTTTATTAGGAATCAGTAGCTTGGAATACAATGATTTCAAACTTGTAGACTGGAGTTTACTACAAAAACGCATGCGCCTATATTAAGTACGCATCTGCGTTTCAAAATCGTGAGTTTTGTATTCATCAAGTAACTCACGCTTATATAGATGGAAATTATTTTCTTCTTGTTAAACTTTCGCAGTTAATCGTTACCCTCTAAAACCAGATACTATGAACAGTAAAATGTTGCGCTCTATTATTTTTTTGTGGTGATAAAGTGCAATACACTTTCACTAAAACTGTGATCATCTGAATTACTTATAACAGATATCTAGTGATGTAAAGATAAGTTACGAGACGACCTTCTTGAAATGCAATCTGTACTATTGGTATAGCTTGTTATTGACTCGCATTAATTATCAAATGATTATTTCAATTCAATCAATCATTCGGATGAATATTTACTTTTATATTTCATGTGTTTACAATCCACTCGTGATTATTTTTCAAAAGTATAGAAATTGAAAAATCACTTTCTTCTATCCAAAAGAATCATAGAATAGTATCTGTCAATTTATGCCACTATACAATGACTATACTAATGCGCGGAAACTTGCCAATTACGCACGTGGGCACGTTAGTGCGGCATCGAACGCCCCGAGTCAATCCACCAGGAACATAATCTGAAACCAATGTAAATCCAACTTTGAATCTATGGGACTAATATGCATCTACTAAAAAAACTCATGCAAATTATCCCAGAAACACAAGTAAACCATACGGAGATCCACGTTGATCCACCAAGTCATCTACTGGTATTCCACCTATAAATTAACCTAGAACACCACGCGAATTCATATTAAATTCTATGCCGGTCTATCTATAAGCTTGTAAGTGAATCGGGTCGATATTTCTCCTTAAATTTTACCTGAATCTAATCGCAATTTTATACGAACACCTCCTTGGGTCTGCATGGTATCCTGAGTGAATCCACGTGGAAGTTTACCTATTTTCAACAATAACAAGTCGGTCAAAGACCCCTAGAAGTCTGCGTCATTCAATCACGAAATCAATGCGTACTCCACCATAGCATTCGATGCAAATAACTAATATGAGTACTCCATGAATAGGCTGAATTGCTTAAATCAAGTTTCACACACTTGCACATATACTACAGTCTGTTTGCGGAATGCGCGCTTTGAATTTCTGACCCATATTGTTCACGTGATATCGTAAGTTATATGTGACTAACAATGATATTGAAAGCGACAATTAATTGAATAATGCTGAAAATTGATCGAGAGCTTGTACAGATCATATACATTTTCTTGATTCAAAATCTTTAGAATTGCCAATCGTATACGCAACACACGTGTATTCGCATCGTACGATACTATTATGTCTTGTATATAATGTTGAGAATGTTAAGACAAAATTAGGTGTAGGCGTACCCAATATGAGATGGTACCCAATACGAACCACCCTTTGGATTTCACGTATACGAATTTCTACAGTAGCGCCACAAGCACATATTGGTAAGTTCAGAATAATGAGGAAAGATAACATTATACTGCAGATTTTTAGGAATCATTTTCTGCATTTTTCCAGCAATTCCGGCTTGCTTCATCTAATTTCGTTCAGGTAATTCTAATTTCGTAAGTGAGAAATTTAGACTAGGCCAAAAAATTAAGTGACATATCATTCGATCTCTTCGTCATTTCGTCCGAGGGCTCGAATACAAATGCGGGAACCGATGAAAATCAACGAGATATTTTCCATAGCAAGCGTTGTTTACATCCCTAGCAACCATTGCTACGTGAGAGAAAAATCAGTTTGAGGCCCATTTTCAACACTTTCCATGGCCAAAGATACAGAATCTTTAGATTTGCTTTATAGAACCGGCTAACAAGGAGAGTATCAGACCTCTGGGTCTCGGATCTTGCTGAAACTCTATGAGATGGTCCTCTTACTACAGTATCCACAGAGGGAGTACCACTACGTTCTCATGGAGTACTGCGGGTTTATGGATGAATAGTTCTCGTTTATTCTTGCCAATATTATTCAAGAACTATTCCTTAGACTAGGACAAACTGGATACAATAAGCGCACACAATAAGTTTATGCAGATGAGATAAAAACGCCGAATACCGCATGAAACGTAGCGCGATGGAGTACCAAATAATTCGGAGTAGAAATTAGGAGGGAGTTATACCAGAGTGACAAGCCCCTCGAGTAGACCTCTCGTTTCCCACCAGCGCGACATTGGAAGAATCGCACTGATTCGGCCTCGCGATCCAGCGACTGTCCGCGAGCTCGGCTGGCCCATATAGGTACTGGCCGCGGTGCACACGTACATACCTAGCTTAATTAAAAGCATAGTTGTAATCGGGCGGTTGGCGCGCGGAAAGAGCTCGATTCGCGCAATAACGAACGGGATGACGTACATAGATATACAGGACGAGCCAAACACACGGTGTGTAACCGCACGCGAGCTGCCCATTTCCCAGACGTCCGCTGCCGAGAGTCGGCTATAAACCCACCCACCCACACACACACACACACACACACACGCGGGGGAGAGAGAGAGGGTATCAGGTGCGGAACAGCCGCGCGCGGCTGTGATATGCCGATAGTGCAGCTCGCCGGTCAATCGAAAGGTGGCTCCCTGCAGGTGGAACGGCGCTCCGAGTTGGCAGCTGCGGTACGTGTGTCGGCTCGTATCGATTGCACAACGTCTCGCGGAATTATGCAAGTGCCCCCGGCTTCCTGATATTACCTAACGCGGCCCGAGAGCACACGGTCACCCGGAAGCCCGAAACTCATAGCTGCTGCTGCTGCAGCAGTCCGCGACGCGAACTTCCTCTCGCGGCTTCGCGTAGCTCACGGATTCAATGACGCCCGAGCGATAACGATTCTACTGCTCGCATCATATACGTAAACGCGGCGATCCTTTTTCGAGCTATTTCGGAAGCTATATCGCGGCGAGTGTGGGGTATAATCGCTCGTATATATAGGCAGACGGGAAATCTCATATGAGCGGACGGAACGACGATCTCGCGAACCGTGAATAATTGAGAGCAGGGTAAAAAGCCGCCGGGGCGAATTTATATATAGAGGAGACAATTCATCGTGTTAAAGGGGCGGGGGGAGGGGGCGAGTTATCGAGCCGCTCTCGAATTAGCCCGCGATCCTTCCCCGCGGTATACGTGTGAATCCGCTGAAGCTCCGCGACCGCGTGCGCATTTTGACTCTCCTCGAGAAGAATAAGCTGATCGTGTATATGCGCGCACGATGGAAAATCTTTACTACTTGTGTGTCTATTTGAATCCAACGTGAGAATAGCTGTTGATTTCGCATCTTTACCCAGCGAATCTTATAACTTTGAATATTCAATTTCCCAAGATGTACTCTCTTACACTATGTTGCATTAGAAAAATTCGCAGTATACTACATCACCCTACTTATAAGTAAGATAGTATACTGCAAATTTTGATGTGAAAATGTGTCGCTATGAAAACTCATGGACTAAAGTGAAAATTCACTTTCATTGCATGAAAAATGTCACTGCAATGTCCAGTGAATTTTTCATCCACCTTGTTACAGTGATTTTTCACTGTAAGCATTTAAGAGGGTAAGACCCTCAAATCTAGTCCCTATACAACACCACCAGCTCCGTTTCTCGATATCTCGTATTCACGCGTTTCCGCCCATAATTGATAAATCTTTCGCGGATTCAGGAAAACCCCAAGCGACCAAGTCACCCGTCTCTCGCGCACTCGTTACACAAATCGCGGAGCGGGGGCGGGGGATCGAAGGCGATGCACGTCAGGCGCGCATTGTCCGGCGTACTTGCGCGCGGCGACGACGACGCGCGTGTTCCCTGGCACGAATTCAAAGCGGATACATACATAAAAGCTGAGCGGGTATTCGTCTCGCGCTTGCAGCTGTAATACGCGTTGCGCCGCGTGCACTCGGCGCATACCTCCGCGGCTGGGCAAGCCAGTTACGCGTCCGCTATTGCTTAATTAAAGATATATATCGTCGCGATTTTAGCACCTTCCCCGCGCGAGAGATTACAGCGGCGCCGCGTACATATAACAACGTGAGAAATTCGCGTGGCACGGTATGCCAAGGATATATATCCGTATGTTATATAGGCGTGTGTGTGCGAGCGCGGCATGTTCGCCGCGAACTTGACACACCCAAGCGCAGCTGCCGATTTTTGTCGAGCCGCCGCTCGGCCGATAAGGCTAGTGTGTGTGTGTGTGTGTATGTGTGTTTGCGCAGCGTAGACATTTCTCAGAAGGGATTCCGGGAGCCGATCTCGCGCTCGACGCAATATGGCTTTATTAAGCGCGTGGGCGTGTGTGTGCGCGCGAGCCCCAGATCGCGCGCCAATCGCTTCTGTCTTTGTCTATCTATACGCTCCTGCGAGCCTGCTTTTCTCGCTTTTCAAATCTACGGTCGCACGCTTTGATCCGTGTGTCGTGGTGCGGAATCTCGCGTGTCGCGCTGTATATATATGGTGTGTCGAAACGTTGAGCAAAAATGCCATGGGATTTTGCTTTTCTATTCGAGTGTAAGGAGTCGCGTTTTTTTCATTTTACAATTTTTTATTCACCCGAGCGTACGTCTCATGTCGCCTGGCGATCATCACTTTTCAAGCAAATGGTTTAACGAGGAGTCATTCATTTTTAAACTTTCTGAATTCGAAATTAGTGAAAATTAAAAGACTGGTCAATAATACATCACAGTTTTTTTTTCGTACACATATCACGAATTTTACAATAAACAATTGATTCATCAGACGATGTGAACAATTTTCCGATTATAATGGTATCATATTGTACATGAGACTTTTAAGAAGTAGGGAATTTCTTTTCTACTAATAAATAATTGGAATCTCAGTCAGCAGTCAACTGAAACTACTAATTGGAAGTCAACTTTCATCAGTCGTCGGTAGTGCAATTTTCACTATCGAATAGTAAATATTCATTTGATATAGTAATTTTGAGCTATACATCTTCAATTCAAAAAGAAGAGTGTATACGGGCGAAAGTATATTGAGATTTCCGTGGATTTGGGGAAAAATCAGTTAAAAGTATTCAGATCACAACGGTGTCTCCCGCTCGCGACGAATCACGCGGCCAAGAGTCGCGGGGTGTATTGCGTATACGCGCTAGACAAAAAAAAGCGAACTGATAAACTGCCACATCCTCAGGGACGCGTCGAGTCCACCAGTTGCAATGGATTGACAACCCGAGTATCGCGGAGCCTCTCGGCCAATATACGCACGCGTTGCCCCAAAGCCTGCGCGGGAGTTGGTCTCTGGCGTGGTGCACATGCAGGTACACACAGACACACACACACACGCACTATAAGGCGCTCGGCGGAGAAAGGGAGCATAGGTCGCGCGCGCGAGTGGCGGTGCGGGCTCCGATTGGAATCTCGGAGGTGCAGCCTTATACGAGCTCTCGAGCTTGTGCAACGCTTGATTTATCATCGGCGCGCAGGATCTCCGGCAGCAGCGCGCGAGGACAGCCACTTTTCTTTTCCCCTATATATCTATACTCGCGCACACAGACGCGGCTAGACAAAGAGCGACACGCGAGAGAGAGGTGAAGGTGCACGTATACGGGAGTGGCGAGCGCGAGACCCTATATACATGTATATACACGAGAGAAAGAGAGCTTTGGATAAGCTGTCGATATAGCGCGCGAGCGCGAGTAGTATGCGGCTAATCGTGTCTGTCGAGCGAACAATGGATGATGAGCTCTTTGTTTCCTCTCTGCACACTGTGTGTGCAGTTTGTGTACGTACGGCTCATTGTTGGGCCCGGCGAAATTCTAGCGCGAATTCGAAAGAGCCCGAGCGCGCGATTGTGCGCAAAACGATTGTTTATATATATATATATATATATATATATATACGCGCGTACAAAGTGTGTACTTGATATACCCCGGACGCCGGTCTGTTGAAATTCTCTCGATTCTCCAGCATAATTCGGAAATAAAACCGGCATTCGCTCTGCCGTGGTGCAGAGACGCTGTTACGCGTTGGTGCAGCAGCTTTCTGTACACACACACACACACATGGGCTAAAATGAATCGGCGATTATGTCCGCGAGCGAGTTTGTTTGGCGAGCCGCGCGCGGGATGTAATATATTGTTTCCGCGCGAAATTCATCTCGAGCGAGCTCCCGAGACTCGCATACATGCCGCGCCGTAGCTTCGGATATATTGTCGGACGTTGCAGCGCCCGTGATTCGCGCTGTATACACACGCGGCTTCATCTTTCCCCGATCGCGACACCCGCATACTTTTTACACGCGTCCTATATATTATATATAGGACGTATAATATAATTGCGCGCGCCTGCGCTGGTGCTTTCACGGAAGGAAAAGTTACGCAAGTGTGTATAACACGAACGGGTTGGCCGGTGTTATATGCGACGTATTTATAAGGAATATATCGAAGGCACAATGCGCGCACGTAATGGGAAGCGTGGGAGCTGCGGAGCTCGCTTGGGCCTTGCGCGCTTTATTGTACGCCGCACTTGTAAATGAGCTCTTTCTTCGAGGCTCGTTCCGGCTTCCACTCGCGCCCGCCGCGACTATTAATATTCCGGCTCGCTCGCGCCGGACTCCTGCAGAATTGAATGTGTGTGTGTGTGTACACGCCAGCACGTGCTGCTGCTGTGGGCCAGTGCCCCCGCGCGCGCGCGCCACTTCGTCTAACGTCAAATGGCCCGGGCACCGATCTTATCTCGAGTTCGAAGGAAAAAACGGATCTGGAGCTCGGTTTTTCAACGAGCTTCTGCGAGTTCGAGACACTTGGTTTGTAGTAGTGCGACGTGGACGGATTAATAGTTAGTGCGTTAAGCGGTCGAAAATAAGCCGGACTGCATCAGGTCTCGACTTTTTTACATTGCGAGTAGCGGTGCGCTCTTGACATAATCGTCTCTACGGTCATTACACTTGTGAAATCGAGAAAAAAAAACGACGATTTCTGGGTGGTGGGGACGTGTCTTGAGTTCATTCAACAAAGAAAAACAGTAGCCTGTCGAAACAATTGCTGTATAAAGGACGTACGATGAAAATAAAGGAATTGGTCGATGTACATAGGTGAAACGGGCCAAGAATCGAATGGTATCCGCCCTCTTCCATTCTTGTTGTCCGAGTCCTTAGTGTTTTGAAGAAATTTTCATTCGAATCCGAGCGAAATTAGATGGATTAGCAAAAGAATCCTGGCGAACCGTCGAAATATTTTCTTTCCTCGTCATTCCGCAGATACCAATCATAACACAGGTCCACAAGAAAAAAAATTGAACCAGAGACTAGACCACCCTACTTAGGTGTATTTTTGGCTGCTAAATCCGAATCTGAGATCCGTTTAGCTCCATCATCTCTGCGTTTAGCCGTAACCTCAAAAATATGGCGGACGACATACCGATGAAATCAATATTTCGCAAAACAAAAAAGTCTATTCCATTCTACATAAAAAAAAATAAAAGAAAACTGCCCATAGCAATTATTCGATTCGTCGCATAGTTTTTGAGTAAAAAATTCAGAAAGTTTGACGACAAGCAGGCCGCTTTTCACATGAAATCTGAAAAAATTTTATGTTTCGCAAAATGACGATTTTACATTGAAGTAGGGTGGTCCAGTCTCTGGTTCAATTTTCTTTTTTGTGGAGCTGTGATAATCCGCGGCAAAGGGGGTGGCGCACTTTCCCTGTGTATGAAAATCAAATTGTCAACGCGAAATCTCGTTGACAAGTATACAGACTATTGGTCTTACCGCTTGGTATCGCGCGCGCAACGAGGAGCTCCTCAACAACCCCCCCGTCGACTCGCGCAACTTTTTATCTCGGCTGAATCACGCGAGGTGAACTGGCTCATATACGTGCGGGGAGCCACTGCAGAGGAGGGAAAAAATAAAGTATAGCAGTAGCGAGGAGGCTGCAATTAAGGAGAGGTGCCATATCAGGGGCCAACACGTCGTGAGTGCCACTTCTCGTGCGCGCATTTCCGACAGATATATAAGGAAGCGCGCGCGTGTGTATATAGGCCCGACAGGATCGGCGCGATTCGCTATACACACCGCGACGATCGTCGCTCGGCATCAGATGCTTATCGGACTCCCTCGGAGCTATAATACATACACTCGAGAGTCGCGCGTCGCCTGAATCGCGTATGAGCGAATTTGAATTTTCGCGTCGGTCGCTCGCCAGGCGACGAGTGCGTGTGTGTGTGTACACGCTCGCTCGTGTACATGTACGTGCTCTCGTTACCAATTGCCCCGATCGCTGGGTCTCGCGCGCGTCAATCGAGTTGCCCCGACGTTTCCGCAATGGAATCCGTGTCTATATACCCGGTCCGATTCGCATACGCACACGACGGAAGATTATTGTGTATATCTCGGGAGCCGATCTCTCCGGCGGCCCACTTTAACTCGTCGGTAAATCCAACTCGAAAATGATTCACGGCGTGCGGCATTCGGATTATCGCTCGCTCGCTCGCGCCAGAAGTATATCGCTGATTTTAAGATTCCCCGGTTGAAAGGAGGTTCAACACACACGTTTAATATACAGAGTAGCGCGAACTTGACAGTTGGATTTCAACGCGTCGGCATATTAGACCGTCTCTGCGAGGAAGTCGGCGGAGCTGCTCGTAATCCAAAGTTATGTATCTAACACACACTTGATCGCCTCGAATTAATCCTCTAAATGTATTCGCGCGAATCCTCGGACAAACAAGAAAAAAAAGGCTGCCAGACGACTCGAGAGAGAGAGAGATCTTCAGTCGCGGATCAAGCCTCGGCTGTGTATGTGTTAGTATATATAAAAAATACCATGTATCCATATGCGTACCGCGGGGCAGCTTCCTATAATCCGAATCGCTCCCGAGAACTTGGCTGGCACAAAAAAGACTACACCCAAAAGCGCCGCCGCCTCCACGTGGCTATACGTATACATCCTCGTCTAGGATCGAGGGGGTGGAGGCTAAAAATCGCTGGGCGGGCGTCGCGCACGTGATCGCATTGGGAATAATTCCGCGAACGGCCGTATAGTGTATAGGCTCACTCGGTGTGTGTGTGTGTCTCGGTACTTTAAAGTGCAGAGGCGTTGCAGCACAGGCATAATACCCCGGGCGAATCAAAATATTTTTCCGTGGAAGCCGGGGGCTGCGCCGCGCGGCTCCTCTCGTATTCAGCTCGGCTCGGATTACGCGCCGCGCGGCCAACGTGAAATCCGTGCGCGCCCGCACAGCTGCGCATGTGCGCACGTCTCGATGGGCGCATGTGTGTGTATGTGTATGCCCGCACACATACAGAGGCGCTTGTCCTTGCTCGAGGTTGTGTCCCTGCCCTGGAGTGCCTATATATACATATGCGTGAATACTCGCCGGGGTAATGTGCTCATTGGAGAACAGGTGAGATTTTGCGCGCGCGAGCATCGACGGGAATGCACACGCGTAAGTCGATATATACATGCTTATATGTATATAGGCCGAAAGAGTTGGATAGGGTTTCAGGAAGAGGCCAACTCGACAATTAACCATATGTGGTATGACAAGTATGAACGTGCCTGGGTCGAGTCATAGGCGTAAACCCGACACTACGCCTAAACATCGATATCGACTGGCGTCTATATGGTTCGGGGATCTAAGTGCGACGCATAGCGTGAACCGGACACTTCGCCTAAACATCGATAGCGACTGGCGTCCATATGGACCGGGGATCTATGTGCAAGGCACGGGTCGAAGGCGCAGGGCGAACAGTTTATCCCGAGAGCTCATACTGATCGGTCACTTTCTCTAGAAGGCTCTCCAGATCTATACTTTGCATAGCAGAATTCTCAATAAATGGAATATATATTAATAAAATAGTATTTTCTTATTTATTAAAATATCTTTCCTACAAATCAGAAGTGGGATTGTTCTCGTGTGTTCAATAAAAAGAGAAAAAAGTGAAAAATCGAATTAGATTTTTTCTGTGACAATGGTTCGACGGGAAACACATGCGGACGACCGGGATGGTCGAGGACGACGAGGACGTTCTCGATCAAGAAAAAGAAATCACAGTCGCAGTGTTCACCGACGTTCCCGTTCAAGCGAGAGACATCGCAGTAGCAAACGTCGCCACCACGATCGTTCGAATGATTCTGAAGGAGATCGTCATAACGATCATTACGGAAGGCTCAGGAATGGAAATCAAGAATTGGATATGACCAGGTTTGCTGAAATATTGTCTAATGTGTTAAAGCCGGGTTCGAGTAGATCTAATTATTTGAATGAGAAAATTTTACCGGATTTTGATCCAGAAAATAAGAAAATCTGTTCGAAAGATTGGGTGAAAACAGTAAATGATTATGCTACTATGTACGATTGGGATGAGAAAGCCAAACTTTATCTTGCTACATTGAAATTGAAAGGAAATGCTAAACTGTGGTATGATGGGCGGCAGGATTCTTTGTCAAACTGGGGTTTATTTTCCGCTGAATTAGTTAAAGATTTTCCAGGAGAGGAAAATTTTGGTAAATTGATGGCCGAAGCAGTAAGATATAAGTCTACTGAAGGCCAAGATTTTCAAACTTACTGTTTTGAAAAATTAGCAAGAATTAATAAATTGAAGTTGGATTTGGATGGAAAAAAAGTAGTAGATATTATCGTGGAGGGGGTTCATGACGAGTCTGTACGAAGAATCCTTCAATCGTCAAATTGCGAGAATATCGCTCAATTAACTGCGAAATTTAGTATTTTCGCTCGTCCAGTTAAATCAAAAGAGAATGACGAATCAAAGAATTTTAAACCTAAAAGATTTAGAGATTTTAATGATGAAAAATCGAAAAAGGAATTTTCGGCAAAACGCGAAGTTGTATGTTTCAATTGTGGGAAAAAGGGCCATATGAGACGTGATTGCCGTGTTCAAAATAAAAGTACAGACAAGGCCGAGTCTGATCTTAAAGAGCAGGAATCAGAATCAGCTCGTAAAGCTGTCAATGGTAAAGAACGAAAGAATTGTAATTTTTGTGGAATTCCTGGTCACTCGGAAGACCAATGCTATAAGAAGAAAAATAAAGAAAAGAAAGCAAAGCAAGAATGACATGAAGTTACAGAGTCTTTATTAGGCGACAAAGTCGACACCCTTTTATCAGTATTGAATGTAAATCTTGAAAAAGAAAAACTTTTTAAAACATGCATCATAAATGGTACAGAAAGATTATGTTCAATTGACTTAGGCAGCGATTGTTCGATTATCAAAGAAAGCGAAGCTAGAATATTAAATTTGAAATTCAAATCAACGAACAGAGTAATGACAGGGTTTAATCACGCACTCACATATCCAATAGCCCGTTCAAAAGTAAATCTGACAATTGACAAAATTGAATTGAAACTTAAATTGTACATCGTTGCGGATGATCAGCTGTCAAGACAAATACTTATAGGTCGTAACTTTTTACAACCGGGAGTCGAAGCAATTTTCTCAAATTCAGGGGTAACATTTCGTACGACTGATAAAGATTCTGTATTAAAAATATCGAAGTCAACTCTAAGAGTCGAAAACGTAGACAGCCATCCATTAATTGAAGAAAAAGATGTATTTTGTGGTGAACTTAGTGAAAAATATAAACAGCGCTTAGTTAAATTACTGAATAAATATAGAAAAACAGTGGCTTTTTCATTCAAAGAACTTGGGAAAGCTTCGATAGGTGAAATGAAAATTGAATTAACGGATAATGAACCTGTATATCACAGACCATATCGAATGTCTCAAAGAGAACGAGATAAGTTGAACGAATTAATAAAACAACTCAACGATAGTGGAATAGTTCGCGAAAGCTCATCACCATATGCCAGTCCAGCGTTTGTGGTAATGAAAAAGAATGGAGAAGGACGTTTAGTTGTCGATTTTAGAGCATTAAATCGGAAAACAAAGCGACGAAAATTCCCACTGCCACGGATTGATGATCAAATCGATAAATTACGAGGAAAGAAAATTTTCATCTTATTAGATTTAAAATCAGGGTTTTATCAACTTCCATTACACTCAGAATCAATAGAAAAAACTGGTTTTATAACACCGGACGGACACTGGGAATTTTTACGTGTCGCGATGGGCCTGGCGAATGCACCGGAAGATTTTCAAAGAACGATGGTACAAGTTTTAAAAGGAACTGGGGCCGAAGTTTATGTTGATGATATTTTCATAGCAGTTGAAACGGAAGAAGAAGCTTTTGAAAAATTAGAGCTTGTTTTAAAAGCCTTTGCAAAATATAATTTCACAATAAATTTAGAAAAATGTCGATTCTTCGTTGATCAAGTGGATTATTTGGGCTTTGAAATTACTAAAGAAGGTGTTAGACCTGGTCGACGAAAGACGCAGGCGATCGAGAAAGCAGATGATCCGACAAATATCACTGAACTCCGAGGCTTCTTAGGGCTTGGATCTTTCTTTCGAAGATTTGTTCGAGATTTTGCGCGAAAAAACTGCTCCGCTAACTAATCTTTTGAGAAACAATGTGCCGTGGAAATGGGGTCCAACTGAGTCGGCAGCGGTACAAGAAATAAAATCGATCTTATCAAACCGACCTGTATTAACTATTTTTGATCCGAATTTAAAAACTGAATTACATACGGACGCTAGTTCAATAGGAACTGGCGCAATTTTAATGCAACAATATGATGATGGAAAGAAAGTCGTCGCGTATTTCAGTCACAAGAACTCGCCCGAAGAAACAAAATATCATTCTTATGATTTAGAAACGCTAGCCATATATCTTGCCTTGAAAGAATTTCGAAAATATCTGATAGGACTTAAATTTGTGATCGTTACTGATTGTAATGCTATCCGAGCGACTGCGAGTAAGAAAGATATCCTTCCGAGAGTCGCGCGTTGGTGGGTATATTTTCAAGATTTTGATTATGAAATAGTATACCGCCCGGGAAAACGAATGACTCATGTTGATTATTTAAGTCGGAACCCTATTGAATGTTTATCGATAGATATAACATCATCTGAATGGATAAAGGTCGCTCAGATGCAGGACGATAATATTGAAATGATTCGAAAAATCTTAGAATCGGGTGATGTTCAACCGAACGTGAAACAGTATTTTAATAAATATGACTTGAGAAGAGGTGTAGTGTTTCGAAAAACCGAAGAAGGAAATAAATGGTTAGTTCCAAAAATGTCTCGGTGGAATATTGTTAAAATGTGTCATGATGATCAAGGGCATTTTGCTTTAGAAAAGACTCTTCAGAAAATCAAAGAAAATTATTGGTTCAAGGGTATGAGGCATTTCGTTTCAAAATATATCAATGCATGCCTCAATTGTTTATATTACAAAGCAAAATCAGGAAAAAAGCAAGGTTTTCTTCATCCCATCGATAAGGTTTCAATACCGTTTCACACTATTCATCTGGATCATATTGGACCATTCATTTGTTCAAAGAATAAAAATACACAAATATTAACAATCATTGATGGTTTTACAAAGTTTTGCATACTCGAACCGGTACAAAACACTAAGACAAAATATGTGGTCAGAGCATTAGTCGAATTATTCGCAATTTTTGGAGTTCCGACACGAATAATATCAGATCGAGGAAGTGCGTTTACATCGCATACGTTTAAAGCATTCTGCGAAGAATTCGGCGTAAAGCACGTATTGAATGCGGTAGCTACGCCGAGGGCAAATGGCCAATGTGAACGCCTGAATCGGACAGTTTTGAATTCGTTAGCTGCAATCAGCGCTGGTGACTCTGAGGACTCTTGGGATAAGCACTTGAAAAAGGTTCAAAGTGCGATAAACAGCTCAGTTAACAGGAGTACAAAGAGATCTCCGGCTCAACTTCTTTTGGGTTACAAGCCGCGAGGAACAGCAGATGCCACTCTGACGGCCGAGATCGAAACAATTCTCGATCAAGTAGATCTCCAAGAAATGAGAAGAGAAGCTAAAAATTCGATAGATTCCGAGCAAGCAGAGCAAAAGAAACGGTTTGATGCGAAGAGAATCAAACCAACAAAGTATGACATCGGAGATGTTGTTACAGTAAAGGCTAATCCACCTGCCACCGGACAGAGTAACAAACTGACGAGCAAAGCGAAGGGCCCATTCAAGGTAACGGCAGTCTTACCGAATGATCGCTACGAGGTGCAAGACTTGAGAGAAAACAGGAGAGCATACGATCAACGAACCGTCGTAGCAGTGGACAGCATGTCGAAATGGGTCATGTTCGATGCTACTGAATGACAAGTGAGTTGATTATATTATTTTTGAACATGATCTCGAATTGATGATTATATAATATAATATAATATCATAATGGCTGTCTGTTTGGATTTGGTTAATTATTGAGTACTGTGTATGGAAAGTACTCTATATTCAAGTCATTTTTTATTTGAATGATTTAATGATGATGATTTGATTTTGTGATTTGATTTCGATGAATTTGACTTTGATAATTGTTGAGTACTGTGTGAGTAGAGTACTCAACATAAAAATGATAAATTCAATTAAGGTTGTTGTCAACAGATTCAGTCGTAGTCAAGTTGATCGTGGATTGAGTAGCTACTGATCACTGCTCAATTGTCGACGATAGCTTGGCGAGGCTGGTGATCAGTAGGTTGTATATTCATTTTCGGTCGGAGTCAAGTCCATCGTGGATTGAGTAGCTACTGATCACTGCTCAATTGTCGACGGTGGCTTGGCGAGGCTGGTGATCAGGGTAGTTGCTTTCTGAGTCGGAGTCGAGATAATCGTGGATTGAGTAGCTACTGGTCGCTACTCAATTGGCGACGGTTACTCGGCGAGGCTCTCGATCAGTTGCTTACATAGTTGTTGTGTGTGCATATTTATTGTAGAAAAAAAAAGGATGTGTTTGTGCTATATTAACACTATTAACCAATCATGTGTGGTTTTATCTTTTGTCTGATACAAGTATTAATTACTTTTTGTTCTTGTTCTGTTTTCTGTTTGTTACTACAGATTATTTTTTCTGAAGATGATGACAGTCGAGGACGACTGTTTGGTCAGGAGAGGCCGAATGTGGTATGACGAGTATGAACGTGCCTGGGTCGAGTCATAGGCGTAAACCCGACACTACGCCTAAACATCGATATCGACTGGCGTCTATATGGTTCGGGGATCTAAGTGCGACGCATAGCGTGAACCGGACACTTCGCCTAAACATCGATAGCGACTGGCGTCCATATGGACCGGGGATCTATGTGCAAGGCACGGGTCGAAGGCGCAGGGCGAACAGTTTATCCCGAGAGCTCATACTGATCGGTCACTTTCTCTAGAAGGCTCTCCAGATCTATACTTTGCATAGCAGAATTCTCAATAAATGGAATATATATTAATAAAATAGTATTTTCTTATTTATTAAAATATCTTTCCTACACATATGGCGCTGCATCATGTCCTGCTCGACACATTTTAACCTGGTACGAAAAAAATCTCGCTGGGCTGCAGCTACTTATACGGCCCGTAAGCGTAATCGATACGTCACGAGCGATCCTCGAAATCAAGAGCGTGCGTACGGGCTTTTTGGCTTGTGAGCAACAATGCAGTGCGGTGGCGAGTGCTGGGAAAAAGACGGTTTTTTAAATACACGCACCGGATGGGACACTTTATATCCATGTATACCGAAGATGATTCACGGTTGGTATGCGAGAAGAAGCAAGATGAATTACACTTGGGTTGAAAGGTTAAGCGTGAGGGAACAAATGCAAAAATCACTTATCGAATGAAATAATAGTGAATGGAATGATAATGAAAACCTTTACTATTGAAGTTGACTATATAAACTTTAGTTGAAGAAATTTATACTCCCAACCAATTGAAATTGAAGACTCGTGGAGAATACCCCAAAAATTGAGCGAGAAACATCATTTAATTTAGAAGAAATCATATTCAAAAAAATGATTGTGCGAAAAGTTTGTTGAAAAGTTCCATATCCATATAAATTTTCATATAAGATTTCCACTGATAATTTTCATTTGTAGCCAAAACATCCTCAAGTCAACCATAAAAAAATCATCTACATCATCAATCATCATCTACAATTGACAGTGATCTTCCGACGGTTCGAGCACGTATCTTCTTCTTCTTCTTCTTTATCGCTATTGGCCGTGGGCTCCATCTAGGAGCTCCGAGTTGCCACAGTTCAAATGTAATGCTCACAGCAAAGCGTGATTTTTTGTTTGTTTTGTCCCTATAGTTGCAATGCAATGCATTACAACTGGCCCTGCAGTTTTAGGTGGGTTCCGAACCACCGAGCCGCGGTGTGAATTTCAATGCACATGAAAAAATCAGAGGTGCACGCCGGGATTCGAACACAGACGTTCGAGCACGTATCACGTTCATTTATTTAGCTCGAGTTGGGGTGAAATTTTCACACGCGCATTCTATATGATTTTTACGTAATTATAATTGTTCTTTTATAATCATACGCTGGTACAAACAACTGACCATGCTCGATTACCGCCTGTCTTGTAAATTTTTACTGGGTTTTCCACTCTAAATCTTACCGGGAAGTCATACCAGTGTACAAATATCAACACATATTTCTAAAATAGTACATTTCGATATTAGACCATCACATGTGCCTAGAAATCGTCTTTTGATCTAGTATCGAACAGTATTTTTCATCACGAGTGTAGAAAACTAAAGTTTGATGATCAACATTTCGATACAAGTGATGAAAAATCTTTTTTTCGTAACTTTTTTCAACTACTTTTAATGCTTTCTCTTATAACTCTTCCCGATCACGTTCAGCGTTGTGTACACTCGTTGATAATAACACGTGTTACGCGTAATTGAGTGTACTCTCCATTACCAATACTCGCGGCGTATCGCATGCTCTGAGCAGCCATTGTTCTCCAGTAGAGAATCTCCGCTTCCTGCAGATCCTTAATTATGTGCAGTCTTTGCTCGAATCTGCTCACCACATCATCACAATTCACTGAATACGTGATCGTTTCCGGATCGGTATCTCGATTTTGGAACTCGTCTGTCTGCTCGCGCCTCACCTACTCCCTTAACTTTATTCGAAACTGACGCCGATACGAGGCTGTAACCCCTACGAACGTGACCGATAAATGTCTGGAAGAATTGTTAATACCGGCGGGAGGAAAATTTGGAGCCTCGACTCGTGTATTACAACGCTTGCGTCTCAAAAGGAATGCTGTAACAGCTTTTAAACAGCGATGCAACGACCTCGAAACGCTCATTAATCTTCCGTCCTTTATTCCCTCCGTCCCGGCTACAGCTCGTCAAATCAAAAACACTCGCGTACGAACCCTCAACACTCTCGCGTGTATCCCAAATCGACTTGCGTTTCTACAGAAGGAAAAAAAACGAGAAAAAAAGAACCTGTGACTATAGAATTCCACTGGCTTTTTCCAGCCGGGAATATATACAGCGGGTGAAAAAAAGGAGAAGCGAGCCGAAAAAAAGAAGGAGCGCACGGCGTATACAGATACGTACACACTCACACGCACGTCTCAGGAGGAAAAGGAAGGAGAGGCAGAGCGGCGGCGGAGGAATGCCCGTGGCTAATCAGCCCGGCCGGTATTCGACGCCGGTAGCCGCGCACGTCCGACATATGTATATATATGTATATACATATATATAGGAGCCGAATCCGAAAGAGGCCCGTTATACGTAGCCGCGCGGCCCCGACGACGTGGCTTGTACCTCCTTTATGTTAGTACGGCTCTCGGGCTTGTACTCGCGCGCCAATACGTGGTGTATAATACGTACGCGAGCCACGTCCCGATTCATATTATATACACATATACACATGCCATTGGTCCCCCACACATACGCGCGTATCCGTTAACGCGTCGCGAACTGCAAAAACTCGGCTTATGAAATTACCGTAGATTTTTACGGGCTTTTCGGGCCCGGAGATTTATCGCGCGGAGCCGCGGGCACTCGGCCTTGATGCGCGGATCTGCCCGCGCCGATTTTATATACAACGGATTAACGATCGCCTCGTATTATCCTGTTTTCTTTTTCGTTGTTGTTGTCTCGGCCGCGCGAAGTGTTAATTTATAGACGGGATGCCCGCGTCGCGAGTGTGTGTGTGTTTATGTGGGAGCGGGATTTTTGCGGGAGGATCGTCGAAAATTCGTTTTTGACATGCAGATGCGCGCGCGCGTACGGACAGGGTTTGAATCGGGTATGCGCGCGAAGCTCCTGGAAAGATAAACGGGGGGGTATATACGTGTGTGTACGTACGTTAAGCTCGACGAGCGGAAACAATTAAGCGTGTCGTACATACGTCGATTTAACTTTGAGACAAACGGTTTTTAACGATTCCCACTCGCGGCTCGCGACGTGCCTCCCGATCGCGCGTATACGTGTCCATCACTCGTCGCGCGGCCGGGCAAGTCGTTATTATTCGACAGCCGCGCGCCTCATACGATCGGGAAGTTACGCTCGGAACACGTGTTCGGCTGCTTGGATCAAAACGCGTGCGCGCGTACGAAATATACAATAAGTATCGAACGGATGATTTTTTCCCCGCACCGACTAGACGTCCGCGGTGCAGCAGCGGTGTTGTTGCAGTGCATTACGGAGGAGGAGGAGGAGTTAGACTCGGGCTCCGAGATGTTAATAACAGCGTGACGCAAGCCAATATCGGGGGAGGGTTTGGATTTTTCTTCTCTCTCTTTTTCGAGCAACGAAATTCGTAAGGCGAGAGAAAGAGCGTTGCGAAAGCGATACGCCATAGCGAAACTAAAACTAGCGGCGCGGCGCGTTATCAACGCGCGCGGCTCTCGATTAATTGCTCGCGCGCCGAGCTACCTCGGGAGTTTCCCAACGGGCGGAGGTAAAATCGAATTGCATAAGTTCGGATGGAGAGAAGAAAGCAAGGGGCAAAGAAAAAATAACACTCTCGCGTTGCGTCACGTATATATACCTGTCGAGGAACAACGCGACGAATCGCGGGGAACAATCAAATCATCGGCATACGTATACACGCGCATGACGATCGCGTAGATCTGTGTACCCAATTGATCCTGCGGCCGAAATTCATTAACGTATTATGCATACGTCTCGTGGATCGGATCGTCGAGTCGCGAGGTGGAGCAACGTATATCATAGACGCACGCCTACGCGAGGACGATATTCCGCACGTTACTAGTATCTATCTGCAACACACCTGCGTGTGTTTATACACTCGACGGGTGAGCCACGCGCCTATCGGGCGCAGCCCCGATCTTTCGAAATAAATTGGAATTGCGCGCGCGCGGCAGAGGCTCGGCTCTCGCGCTGCAGCGATGCAGAGACAGGCCCGAGGCTCGCGCAGCTCGTTATTAGCGAGTCGGGCTAATCGCACATGTGTGTCGTGGGAAGATGTCCTGCGACGAGCCGAGCTCACTTGGATTTGCGACGCAAGTGTGTGTGTGTGTGTGTGCTCTTAACTTGCTGTTATTTACACACGTTGCTTTTGACTCTTGTGGGTCATACTTGGGTGGCATTCGTCCAGGAGACTTTTTGAAAAATAACGAATTCGACTTTGCCGATGTCTTGTCAGGTATGATCGATAATACATTCACAAAAATAAAGTCTTGGTTCAAGAAGAAAAATCGGTTTGACGCTATAGCAAGAAGATTTCCTCTAGAATTGAAACTTTATTCTTGGTTCTAGATGAGTCTGTTCAGTACGAGAATAAATCTTGTTAATTGCTATAGCGTCAAACCGATTTTTTTTCTTGAACCAAGACTTTATTTTTCTGAGTGTATCGATTTTGGTTGAGAAAACTGAGAGAGCTTTTTTGGTGGTCCCCGAATGATACTTCGATTCTTCAGCTTTGCATTTTTGGAATTAGCTTTTTGGAGGGATTGGAGCGAAACGATCCGTGTTCGTCTGATGAGTAGTACTCTTCGTACTCTACAGATCCAATATTATTCATTTATTGAATTAATGTATATCCATCAATAATGTAAAGTATTATGTATCGTCTCCAAACGGTTTTTCGCTCATCCGACTATGACGAATTTTGAATTTCATAATTTTCTATCTCCAGTGTGATTAGAGTTGCAAGTTTTAGGTGATCCTCGATAATCAATCTAATGAACTCGAGTGTCTTGCTCTTGTATAATCAAAACCAAGTCAATATTGTCAATAAATAACTTTGTCCCCCTTAGCGTATGCAAAAAGTGACATGGTGAATTTATTATTATTTGATTACTAAGAATCAATTGAGAATTGCAACTCTATGGGTTGATACGAAGTACAGCGAATTTCACCTCAGTGTGACCGTTATGCGGTTCTACTCACATATGACCTATGGGCCGGTCTTCATATTTCTACTGTATTTCTGAGAAAACAAAATGAAAATTTTGAAACACTCGACGAGTGCAATGAGATTGAATAAAAATAGTCGAGAATGATTTGGATAAGTAATTTCGATGTGTTTAGCAAAATGGAGAAAGACGCATTGGTGATCGAAATACGATATCGAGGAACGAGATGCTTCAAGTCGATCAAAGCGAGAAAACGAATATGAGAGGGAACATGATTGTCGAAATGAATGAAGTAGGTTACGAAAGAGAATTTGTTAGATGCAATCGATGCCCATCGATGCGTGTATACGACCACACGAATATTCGATCGCGAGTTTGGAAAAATGCTGCGGTCGCGGATATTCCGCAAGGAAGTGTGCTATGGATGAAACTCGTGCGGCATTGGTGCAGAAGATCGCATAACGAACTATCGTTAGAGGAAAGATATGCCCAGAAGAAAATGTGATGTATCAACAAAACGATTTAAAATTGCCCGAGAGCAGAATGCACAATAATCTATTTTATCGAATTGTGTTACAGTATATGTAATAGCTCGTTTGAATGATTAAATAAAATAAATTCGATACAGCGAGCATCACTGTTTCAGGTGCACTGGAGGGTTGCCCTCTCCGGTGCGTAAACTAAACTCCGTTCGCTGAAGTTCCGATTTGAAAAGCTAGACGAGAACGCGTTCGGTTGATAATTGACTGCAGTAATTGAAATTCAAGTGTTTATTGAACTTCTAAAGGAGGCTTCGATTGATACAAGCTACTGATAGAGCAGACAGGTTGATGAGCAAATCCACAAGGGTCCAACTCGATATATCATGATTAGGTGCAGTGTCATCGATTCGAGTATATTACTTGAAATTTGAAAAATCACTTTCTCTGTCAAATGCTTCAGTCTTCAGTCGATCCCAATTAAATTCTTGTATGTAAAGTAACTTTTGCGATTCGAATTTGCAATATCTGCAATTATACGCCACAGCGCTCGAATGGAAGGAAAAAAGTCATTCCACAAAAGGCTCTACATCTCTGCGTCTTGTCTAATCGAGCCAGTCGTACAAAAATAACGCAATAGAAGCTACCGATTTCCACGCAGCAAACGATTCACCACCAGCATATCCCCTACAGAGGCGTGTTAAGTCTAATTTAACGCATGCTGGTGTGCGTTAATACGTAATTTACTCTCAGAGTATTAAAAACATGTTCATGCGTTTAGAAGAAATAACATCATACATTCTAGATCTAAAATAGTTAAAAATCACTAGTTAGTAGTACAAATTGCACAACTGCTAAAAATAGTTGATATTTAGTAAAGGAAATAGTAAAATTTGACTAATATTCTAGGAATTTAGTGAAAGTTTTCAATTAAAATTTTAATGTTTTTTAGTCAATAACTACTATTTTTGTCAGTTGTGCAATTTGTATTAAATAGTAGTTTTTCACTATTTCAGATTTAGAGTGTAAGTCAAATTAGCCACAAGAAGGAATTTCTATCGAACGCTCATCGATTTTAGACCTTATGGAAAATTGAACAATTCTTTTTACCGCAGAGTTTAACTGAATACACAATTTTTTTTGAGCTTGATCAAAGCGATGCCACTTTTATCACATATTATCTAATGTCATCTCGATACGTTTACGCTAAAATTTCAAGTGTGACGCCATTGTCATGTGCCTTTGAAAAAACCAGTTTTTTTTTAGTGTTTACTCTCGTATTTTTTCTTTATAAATCGCGTTCTGTGTACAACACCACGATGTATCAAGTCCCGAAATTTTTGTTTTTTTTCTTCAGAAGCCAGGCGTATATACGATTATGTAAATTGCGAAATATTAAACGGCGTAGCCTGTGGAATCATAAGAATACGCAGACAACTGAACATCTCAAGACCGATGGACAATCATGAAATATAGCGTAATATTTTTTTGGAGAGCTAGACACTTTAATGAGCTTCCAACCGATTCTGCGCAAGATAATCCTTTATCGATTCCACTATTCAACAGGCATATTCATCCGCGACGTTGTGAGACCGAGACATTCGAGAGAATGAAAACTGCGACGTACGGACACTCGGTGGCAAACTTTTCGAAACATCTCTGAAAAATCAGGAAAGTTTTATTTTCCATCGCGTGTCTCGCAAAAAACGGGACTGCTATTAAAAATATTTTGGATTCGCCCATTCTGCTCTTCCCATACACCCGCGACCTTGATTCTCCAAGTCCAGCGTGTCCCGCGCGCAATTACCCTGTATACGGATATATAAATAGGCTCTCTACTCTCTCTCCTCTCTCCCACGCAGGCGAGCTTTAATCGCGCGGCGGGTGTAGGTAAATAACGGTGTGTGCCGCATCGGCCCGTATAGCGGATTCCGTAATTACGCTGCGTGCGAAAAAGCTCGCCGAAGCGGCGCGTCGAGCTGCATCGGGAGTAGCGTATACACACACACGCGCGCGTGGCCAGCTGTGGGGGGAGAGATCGATGTCGTCGCGGACAAAGAGCCCCCGGCCCGCTGCGGAGTAACTCGAGACATAATTCGAGACGCTCTCGCAAGGAGCTGGTGTGCACTTTTTCGATGCACCCGGACACGAGCAGCTCGCGCTGCTATTTTTCACACGGCGTATTGGGTGTTTTTTAAAGGGAGGAGAAGAGACGGAGAGGGACAGTTGAGGCGATACGCGTATCCGTAGCGTCCGGTGTGTATCGTTGCAGCGAGACGCGTATCGCCCGGGGGGAGATGGGAAAATCGGGCACGCGGAATTTCGGGGAGATTGATCTCTCGTTGGGTGCCCGGAGGATTGGGGGATGTGTACCATGTGCGCACAAGCCTATAAGTATTGTCCGGCGCGTATATCTATCGCAAAATTCGCTTCGGACTATATAGTTTCACTCTGACGTCGATTTCTCACGTCGCCGCGCAGTCATGAAGCGCTGGGAGAAGATTGACGAGAATCGATCCAAAAACGGGTTTCAAGCACATGGCAAGTTTGTATACGGCATTGTTATAGGTTCAAAATCTGAAGGTTGAAAAAGCCCAGCTTGTCCTTTTCGCGAGGAAATCAACCGTCTTGCAGTCAATCATGTATCGCGAAAAGGGATCATCTGATTCTTGCATTGATCTGATTTTGAACCTACGAATGATGTACTAATCCGATTTAGAAACAAACTTCCTATATAAAACTTAATGTTGCAGCTATTCCAGTAAAACTTTTTTGCACCTTCGAGAACAGTGTAAAGTGGTATCAAAGGGCTATTCCAATTTTTCTTTCGGGGGCAACTTTAAGCGACAGATTATACTGCATGGGAGCATTGAAAATATTTTATGGTATCACTATCAAACGCGAATTTCACGCATCGATTTGAGTGCGTAAAATCGCATTTTAGGCACTAGTACTATAATAATTGGGCAAAAGCACTAGTGCGTAAAGGCACGAAAATCAATGCGTAAAATGAGCGTTTATGATCACGTATACCATAAAATATCTTATTCCAGGTTGTGCTTTTCTTCGTAAGGGCCATCTATATACCCGCCGAGGTAACTTCTGAAATCGCGAGTAGATAAAAAAAAGTCGAGGCTCTATGGCCGAATCGGCGGATATATCGGGCCGGGAATAAAATATCAATCGATAACGAGAAAATTTACTACCGACGAGTTGTTTTTTCTTCGTAGAAAGGATGCCTCGCGCGGTAGCTTTGTTTCGGTATATATCAAATCGTCGCGGCAAAACTGCGCATTCGACGGCTTCAATAAAAGTGCAACCGTACTCGGTATGTACACGTTTACCTTTTACAATCGTCGATTTCTGCAGGTGATTTTTCAAAGCGCGTTAGTAAGGTAAGAGGGTACTAAAATCGATACGGATCTGATTATGTATTATATTTACCGTGTACATATGGATCGGCGCATTCATGTAATAGTGTTGAAAACACATTGCAGTGAAAAATCACTGTAAGAAGGTGGACGACAAATTCACTGGATTACAGTGAATTTCTCATGTAACTAAAGTGAATTTTCACTTTACTTCCATGAGTTTTTATGGAAAACATTTTTACATGAAATTCAGAGTAAGTAGAGTAAAAATTCACTTCATGCCATACTTACTGCAAATCGCGATGTAAGAATGTGAATTTTACGTAAAAATGTTTTCTATCAAAACTCACGTACTAAAGTGAAAATTCACTTTTAGTTATACATAAGGAATTCACTTCATTTCCAGTGAAAATGTCATCCACCTTCTTACAGTGATTTTTCACTGCAATGCAGTAGTTTTTCATTGTAAGGATTTAAGAGAGTACGTTTGATTCTTATCTGAAAATTTGATAGTACCGTCCAGAAGTGATCCACTAGTTTCTGAATGTGCATCTAAAATGCTCTTTCCTCTAGACTTCATATTAAATTTCGCGAATTGGATAGATTCGTTATAAAAATCAAACGGTCAAGTCAGCCGGCAAATGTCATCGCGAAGCTCAATAATCAAGTTAGGTCAGTGCACTCGCACTGCATCTCGTCTCCCGCCTCGCCGCGTCAGTTGTGCATTAGTTTTTGCTCCTCAGCGAGAATAACGAGCTCGAAATTGAGTATAATCCGTCGACTGGTACTCCTCGAAGCTTGAAAAACCGACGCGAGCACCATAGAATATCAAATGTCTCGAAGCGGCTAAATTCAGCTCCCCAAGAACCGTTGCGCCGAATTGATCGTCGTCGAGCCAAGTGTCGAATCGCGCAACAGAGGGAAATCGTTCGCACCGTCTGGAAGCTCGCGGCAGCAGCAGCGGTGCTTTCGCGGGGGGTCGACGGGGAGGGTTGCGCGCTGCAGTGGAGGGGCGTTTCATTTCCTCGGTGACTTCCGGCAAACGCGACGCTTCCTGGCATATCGGGGCCGCGGTTCCGGTTCCAGGGCTGCTTCCGCTTTCTGCCTTGCCTTCCGTTCGCCCCGGCGGCGCTTCCTAGCCAACCCAACCCCCCTTGCTCGACCCCCTCCCACCCACCGGCGTCGACGACCCCTTTGTGCGCGCCCCGGCCCCAAGTCTCTTTCAGCCCACCCCCAGCCCTGCAGAAAGGATCTCGTTAAAATGCCCGATAAGGGACGCTCCGCACACTGTTTGAGCGCGCGACGTTTTATTGTGTGCTTATATATATACGTCTGCGCGCGCGCGACAGCTGCATTATGGGAAGAACGCCGCGTTATCTCGAGGCTTTTTCCCTTGAATACGCACATTATCAGCCCGCCTGTATCTTTCACCCCGCCCCCGTTTCGCCTATACATTTATCCATATTTACTCGTTTTTGATATTTTCTTCCGCGCGGTGGATTATGCGGATATGTATATTTGCTGTGGCCGATGCTCGCAGCCCCATATATATCACGGTCTTTATAGGACGTAATTTCAAGTCGGAATCACTCGAATCCAATTATTGTAGCTTTATCGTCCATTCAGAGGTTGCAGGCGAGTTTACGATTCGAACTCGTATGCGTGTATTGTATGTATCTAGTTATCCGTGCGATTTCTTTAGTATACATCCGCATTGTATTTGATGGAACAGTAAGACATATTTTGGCTAGATCTAATTAACATTAGTGCTACGCTTGAGAAAACGATCAATGGATGTGTGTATCAGGGATCGATATTTTAGAATTTATAAAATAATACTTTATACTGTATGAGATATTTGATGGACAATCATGACGATAATTTTCATCCACGCCGAGGACGAGATTCAAACCGAAGACACAAATAAGTTGCACGTCTAAACAAAAATGTCACGCACGAAAGACCAATAAAATTTCAACTCTCCATATATATAATCACGACAAATCAAAAATCACCCGACTGACGGGTTTACACGCGTCATCCATTCGCATCAGGGCTCGGAATTAGCATATCCGACAATTAAATCGCCGAACGAAGGGCGATCTCCAAGTTCCGTATATGTAGGAGCAAACGTAGAGCTGCGCAGTATGGTGCGCGGAGGGTGTGTGGCTATAGCAGAGTGTAAATTCACGAGCGGCCCATAAGTTACGTATCCGCGCCGACAGATTACCCGGCCGAGCGAGATAATCAGCTGCTGCGGCCTCTCCCCCGTCGATGCCGGCCGGGCTTAATCCGAAGGGCGAGACGAGCCGTTGCGCAACGGCCGCGCGCCTGCCTGAATTATCCCCCGCGTCCATCTATATATACATATACACGCGTAAACACGCCCGTATACATATATGTATATATGTATCTCCTTCTCCTCGGAGGAGGAGGAACAAGTTGGAGTCTTTGTTACTCTACTTACCGCTCGTTGTTTGCTCGTTGCGGCCTGATGAGCCTCGTGACCATGTAATGCATGTACGTCTGTATAGATACAACTGTTTCGCTTCGGGACAAATTGGTCGATGCGCGAGTTGGCTCACTCGGTCGGTGCGCGCTTATGAATTGCGCGCGCGCGCACAAGCCTCGGCGATTGCAAAGCTGCGCTGCAAATTGAACATGGAGCTTTGAACATGGGTTCGAGGATCCGCGCGAAACCGGCACACGGATAGACGCGTCGTGTCGAACGTGCGATATCACACTCGTTGGAGAGCGTGTGGTCCGTAACGTGTTTACGTACACGTTTTTACGATTGAATGCAGCTTCGCGAATCTTGAGGGAGAGAGAATCAAGGAGAGATAAAAATTCCGAGTTTTCGATGGTCAATGATTGGTGAAGCGCACCCCCGCGACACACTGATGGAACTGCTCTGATAACCTATATACTCTCTGTATTCGCTCGCGGTGAAAACACCACTGTGTACCAAAGTGGAAGACTGATATTGAAAAAAGCGAATTTTTTGGTTCGGTGATTGGTGAATACGTACACCGGTATACATTACAGTGAAAAAGTTGCATATCGTATCAAAGTCTCCCACTTCCGGGCGTTGTTGCTTTTTTACTTGTACACACTGACTTCTCACTGCAAGGGATGTTTTGATCTGTCGCACAAATGGTTAATGCGGCATATATACACTCGCATATATTCAACCGTTTGTATATGTAAGCATCGATTCTGTACCCCTAGCTGCCAACTATACTCGCCTACAGTGCGCACACGTGCGACATTTAAAATAATCCAATATGTAAAATCCAGATTTGGCGATCCAAACAGCCTGGGCGAAACGGTTCGGAAGCATCGGTATCCATGCGCGCGATCTCGCCGGTCGCGCGAGCTGGTAATATTTATAGGAGCGAAAGCTACGTATACCCGGCTCGAGCCGGGCTGGGCAGCCCCGAGTTGGCAAACGACATGCGCGCGCCCGTCCTTACGTACAGTAGCTATATAGCGTGGCAAAAACGAGATCCGCTCGTAGGCGAGAGCGATCGTAGGCGCGCACACCAACACACGACTCTCATTTCTCACACGCGACTATATCCTCGGGGTGGGGTCTCCCGGGGGGGTAGGGGCTGGCTCGGTGCGAAACGAGGCCGAGCGCGTGGCTTAAATTGCATCCCGGGTGCACCGGCTGGAAGGGCAGCGGCCGACAAAGAAAGCTAACCGGGGCATTAGCGCTGCCGCTTCCGACAAACAACCCCCTCGATCGCCCGCGCGCGCGTACGTGTGTATCGATCCGGCGAGGGGTGGATGCTGCCACCGCTGATTTCATAGCCCGATTGGCAGGGCTCGCTTTGAAGTCCCGGCTTTTTTTCCCTCTCCTTCCCCCCAACCTCCACCCCCCTTGCTTCTCTTTCGGCCAGCAGCAGAGAGTGACGGGGAGAGCGGGTACACACGCTGCAGACGGCAAACCGAAAATCCGCTTTGTTTGACTTTGGCGCGACACGCTTCCGCGAGGGCCCCGATACACCCCCTGGTGTATATACGGATCGCCGAGCCGAGAGTCTGTTATTTTTGCCTGCTTCCGCGCGTCTCTGCCTTACGTACGTGTATATAGCTATACGTATACGTGGAGCATCGGCTCCGATCTAGCGTGCCGTTTTTCAGCCTCTCGGCCGGTGTATTTACGCGCGCGGGAGCGAGCGTACGGACGTGCGGCACCGGGTCAAAGCTAATTTCATAAAGCGACTCGATTGAAACTCTCCTATACCCCACTGCTCGCCCGCGCGTCTCTAAAATTCTCGTTCGAGCGTTTCATATATACACACGTTTGGAAAGATTCGTCCGAGTAATTTTGGGTCCGTCTCAATTGTTTGACCCCGTTCGATACACACACACATGAGCGCGTACGAATTCTCACGCCAATATGTGTGCGGCACACCCGCTTGTGTGTTCCTCTCGATTGACGGAGGAAAATATACTCGGCTCAATTGGCTCGAGTGTGACACACATCATCATCGAGCATATACTGATTCATGTTCGTCCGACCATCAAATTCCCACATAATCCGGCGAGTTTCAATGAGTGTCACAATTGCCTCGCCCGGGTCAAGCATCTGATTCGATTCGTTGCTCGAGTTATGCGCGCGCATATACATAGGAAAGAGCACTTGCTATACACCGAATCACGTGCCGCTCACGCTCACACACACACACACACACACACACACACACACACATACACACACACGCCCATCCAATAGACATATATCGGTGAGGGAGAGAGGAAAAAAAATTAAGACGCGTATACCTATATACATATAGGAGGCGCATAGGGCTAAAAAACTATCCCCGGCACACGATGAAAGCGCGTCGGGCTCGCGCGTTCTCGGAACGGCCCCCGCGGACAAAAGCCCGTTCCTCGGCAATGGTATACACGCGCTAGCTCGCGAGTACTTCAATTCCTCGGGGCCGCCGCCGCCGCCGCCGCCGCCGCTCCATTTTCCGTCTCATTCAATCACATTAGTCGGGCGAGGCTGGTGCTGGCCGCTTACACTAACGTACACACACACACACACACGAGCGAGCCTCCGAGTCACACGATGCACGGCGTATACTTATATATATAGGGAGGGCGAGAGAGGGCCGGTCAAAAGTTGCGGTGACAAATGATGGCGCGCGGGGGCCCCCCGACCGGCAAAAAGGATGAGGCCCAGTTCCGCTGCGGGGTTTTGTAACCTGCTGCAGCAGCAGCAGCAGCAGCCCCGTCTGGCCGGTGTATATTATGTATACCTGCAGCAGGGCCAGAGCTCGCTCGGGCGCATCGATCTCCACGAATGATTAGTCCCGCAGGCGCGCGCACAGAAAGAGCATCGCACGCTATATAATATATCCCTCTCCGAGCGCCGTGTGTATACACTTGTGCGCGCGCAAGGATTTTCGTGGAAGACCGACCCGCTGAAAACCCTCGCTCGCGTGTATACACACACACGCGCGCGCGTAATTGTTGGGATATACATGTATGTAGCGCGACAGATTCGGGCGATATATGCAACATTACTCATATATATATGGGCCTCTCGCTCCACGAGCGGAGCCCGCGCGTATATACACTTTTCCCCGGCCGTGGGAGCTGGATTTGCGATTTCCCGGAGAAAAGGGCCCGGATTCCTCCGTGACTTTTCAGTTTTTTCCTTTTTTTCTTTCTCTCCTTTTTTCCCCGGACGCTTCGGGTATATACACACTGTGCCCGTTGGGGCAAGGTTGAGGCGCCGCGCGCGCGGCTCCGGGAAGGCCTACTTTCGCCCGTGTAATCCTCGTTTCGGGGGGCTTGGATTAGAGCAGGTCCGCTACGACTGGTTTTCCTCGAGTGCATCTTCTCTTACGCGCCCGACGGCGTGTACGCGAACTAGCGTATACACCCATTGTGCGCACTCGTACGGCCGCCGCGAATATCGCGCAAGCGGGGGCCGAAAAGTGAAAAGGAGCTATGGTGAACGAGAGAGAGGGAGGACCACCCGGGCAAATGCGTTTTGTCCTCGCGCTAGCTCTTACGCACGAGCAGATCCTGTAAATGAGCGAGTGTGTGTCGCGCCGCGGAGTCGTATTACCGACGACGATGCCGCGCTTGAAAGGAAAACCTCATACACACATACACGGCTATACACACATTTTCCGGCTCGTCTTTTGGAATCGCGTCCGTACGTTCGTGCCGCTGTTTCGCGAGCACTAAAACCAATTTTATATATACGGACATTTCGACACTTTGTTCGACGTTTTTTTTTATTTTCGGTAGCACACCTTGTGTGCTTTACGATCGTTCCGAGGGCTAAACACTGCCGTGCGCGCGCGTGGCTATTATGTTGGTGCGGTGTTTCCGCGTTGGTGGTACTGCGCGTTTATCCGCGTTTTCAAACGAGTTCAATTGCGCGACCCCGATGCTCCTCGGACGGATCTCCCGGGAGTTTTGATTGACTATAATATAGTCGTTGCGCGCGGCGAAACGATTTCTTTGAAAATTTGAAAAAGAACAGCTCGACGAGTCGCGACCGTGGAACGGTGAATAATGGAGGAGGGATCAAGCGAGCGAGCCTCGATTCAGCCGTAGTACATTTGAATGTCTGATGAAAATCTCCGATATGTGTACATACGTTTTCTGATACGTGTATGCGCGAGGAAAGCGCACATCTGCCCAAACCTCGGGTATAATTGGCTGATCAATAATTCGTGGGCATGAAATGGCCAGTGGGTCATCCGTTAAAAGGGGAAATGAACAATTTATAACTGTCAACCCGGGGTGTGACGTTCCAAAATATTTAAGGCTATAGCTGAGATATACATGTGTGCGCTCCCCTGCAGCGGTCGTGCTCGTATATATGTACACGGATGGAATTTCGTCAGATTTAAAAAAGAAAGAAAGAAAAAAAGATGCGCTGATAGAAGATTGTCAGCTGTCTCGGGGCGAGACAGAGAGAGATTCATACATAGGGGACATAATGAAAAAAAAACCTCCGAGCATCTGGGTCCAGAGCATATATACGATACAGTACTGCAGTAGACGCGGAACGGCTTTCATTGGCTTCAAGTGTAATTTAACGCCGCGTAGTTGTATACGTATTTCCGAAACGATGAACTTCACGCGGGTGACGAGATATAAACACGCGCGTTTAGTTGAAACGTATCATCGCAAGGGAAGTATTCAATTAATACCCAACATGCGCGGCATAACGACTATATCCAGACTCTATCGATACATAACACTATAATTTTTCGAACTTGTAACAATCCACGCGAAATAAACAATCCCTCTAGATCGTCGCAACACATCAGGCGGTGGTAAAAACCGCTTCGAAATCAACGACGTTCGCGCGCGTCATCACCAGCTCCAGCAAAGATCCATCCTGCACCGACGTTAAACGTACGCGCAGCAGCCAAGCTGGCGGGCGAACAAAGGGCGCGCGAAAGGGCAGCAGCAGCTATCGAATTGGCAACCCACGTCCCCCTTCCGTCGCCCGGTTCAGATCCGGCCCCCTCGGCGGCGCGTACGTATATATTCAGATATCGCGGCTGGTACACACAAGTGGCGGGCAACCTGCGCGCTTCCTTCCCCCCAGGAGCGCCGGCTCCCCGGAGACGCTGCCCGCCCCATGTGCACTCGCCATCTGGCCCCGCTCGTCCCATTCTCCTCTCTCCGTTTATTATTTTTTTTTCTTTTCGCCACTCGAACGTTGAGACGGGAAGAGTCAGTCGGTCGGTCGGTCGTTCGTGTATCTATATATATATACAGGCGGTCGCTCTCTCGGTAAATCGGAGGAATTCCCGCCAATTGGCGCTGGCCGCCAATCAAGCCTCATCAGGGTGATTAGCGGCCGGCCGAGTCTGCATTAGCCACTGGCCCCCTTCCGTCTCTCGCTCGCGATCTTTATTCACGCTCTCGGTTCAACGACACCGCGCGAGCTTCACCACAGCGCTGCCGCACGTACGTTTATATAAATATTGCCAAAGTTTATTGCATCGGGTGCATGGGGGGAAGCAAACGAGTATATCGTGATTGTCGCGAAAGCGAGGGGCTTTCGGCTCGACATATGCGCGGCTCGACGACACCAGAGTGTTTTCACGCTCGGCCGACGCGCGAAATAAGCCTAATTCGGCTTGTGCGCAGTGCTTTTATATATACACGTGAGAGACGAGAATCGAACGGGCGCACTCGACTTGTTGGCGCGTTCGTGTGTGTGTGTGTGTGACTCGAGAGCGGTCGACAATTTGCGCGTATCGATCTGATTTTCAGGAGAGCCGCCTTTGCACCGTCGACTTTTAAGCGACTCCTGGTCGAGGAGGCGCTTGCCGCGCGAATACTCGGCCCCGCGCGCGCCTCAATAATTGCTAAATTGCCACAATCAGCCAGTTTGCCAATTGGTCGCGCGGCCAGCGCTCTCCTGCTGCGCCCAGCGCGAGATCTTCATTTTTAATTAGCGGCTCTTTCTCTCGCGCCTCTGTTTTCTTTTGCTCCGAGCCCACTGAATTATCAATTCTCCCGTTTGATAAATCCCCGGGGAGTCTCCGCTCGTCGTCCGATCCTTTTTTCACGAGTTAGATCAATTTACGATTGGTATATAGCTTCTTTCACGAGCTACGCGAACGCGACGCGTCCGTCCGGGCAATTGGACTAGTTAAAAATACGTTGCCGCGTGACGGGCAGGCCAATAAAACCGTGTAATATACACAGTGACCGAATCAAGCATATATGCCGATCGGCCAGCCTGGTCAATAGGATCACTGTTTGCTCTTATACATATAGAGAAAGAGAGAGAGAGAGAGAGATTTAGACTCAAAAACAATTTGTCGTGTGTACGTTATGGTGCGTACAAAATTATGAAAAAAGAATTATTGCAGTATTATAATATAGACAATATAGGGAAAAACGAAATAGATTTAAAGATTTAAATGTGTCGACGGTAAGGTAACAATAGAGCAATAGAACACGTCGGCAACATCGTATAATTTTTTGAATGTTCAAGAAGTTGAAAGAACTGGGTGGTTGTGATTTTATACAGCAGCAATGGCAATAGAGAGCTTAGCCAGGAGACCGGCAAAAAGTTTGGAATTAAATGGTTGACTTTGAAATGAGAGGATCGAGGTGATTTCGGGAGTCGTTCCGCGTCTTTGAAGAGATATTAACTCAGTGCGAGATTGATTGATTGATTGAAGTACTATTTTTATATTTTGGGGTGAAGATAACGAGAGAACCAATAGATAAATACATTGTAAATGTTTGAGAATAAAAAGAAGCAACAATTAAAAACTTTCATCAAGTCAATAGATATTGTGAGTAATATGATTTCTCGAGAAAGTGTAAAACTACTATTGAGGCTGGATTGTCCGAGCGACAGAAGGAGCGAAACAAAGCCGATCTTACATTGCATGGGTGGCTTTTAAAAGTCGCGCGCGCTCGCAGGAAAAGTGCTATCGAAAAAGAGGAGCTCGAGGAGGATTGGAGGAGGAGTAGGGTAAGCGTGCCCGCGTGCGACACGTCCTCCTGCAGGAGTGTCCCTCTGCCCATTCTTCTCGATTACTGGAAACGAAATAACTGCGCGTGTATACGCGTGTACATCCTGAAACGAGAGGCGCGGCGAAATCCATCCAGGGGCCGAACTGCGTGTAGAGAGGGGGACATGACTCTCTCTCTGTCTCTCTCGAGCGATCCGATGGAATTTAAAGGTATCCGGTGTCGCGCGGCCAGGGGACCACCGCCCGTCACAACCTGCGGGGCTTCCCTCCCAAGGTTTTGTTTGCACCTGCAGCTGCAGCCCTCAGCTATCCCTCGGAAACCCGTCCCGCGACATCTCCCCTCCCTCCGTATGTATCATACATTATACCCGAGTGTTCTCGCGAATGTATACACGCTCACTGGACTTTTTCCAATATATGTACATCGCGTCGCCCGTTTCCACAGTCGTAATCTTGACGGAAGTGAGCGTAAGACGGTTTTATGGGAACGGATGAGCTATCCGCAAGCGGCGCGCGCGCGTTTATTTTGCGGTGTATGCTGGCGCGTAACACCGCGAGCGCGCGTCCGCAATTTCATACGACCATTGTGGCGACACGCTGATGCTGCGCGCGCCTTTGGCTTTGCTTGACGAATCGCGCGACAGGGAAATACTTGCGTATATATACACCGAATGCTTATTTTCTCCGTTGATTCGAGGCCCCCGCGACGTTCTCGCGCGCGCATAGCAGAGGACGTTTGAAAATATTCTCACGCAGTCCCGAGTTTCGTAGTGCGAGACGCTGAGATTTACAATTGTTCTCGTCGTCGGAGTTTAGGTTTCTATATTCGTGGATAATCCAGAAATCACAAGTGCAGGTGATTCCCATTAGAACGTTTTCATCAAGTCGAGTATGGATGTGTCATGAGTATTAAACTTCGTATCTACAGATCCAACATCATTAATGCGTGAAGTAATTTATACACATCGATGATAATCTTAATACGCAATTCAATTATCTTATATAAGTATTATTATGCAACCCGCACACGTCCAAAAAAAAATTGCCAATTCACCGTGTCATTTTTTATACGTACTGAGGGAGAGGAGATTTTTTTTAAATGGTCCTGACTATCCTGACTAACTTGATCCTAACTTGGTCCTGATTATCCGTGAAGTTAGACGTTGATCAAGTTTGTTTGATTATCATGAATCAGCTATAGAAATCGCATGTTTTTGAAACCGCGCCGACAGGATCAGTCATACGAGTTGAAAATCTTATGAAATTGTCACTGGTCCATTTCAAGAAGCGTACACAAGAAATTTTCAAAATAACGATGAGCAACTCTCGATCATCTCTTTCCCACTAAACTCTCGCCAAACCTAGTTGAATAAACAAAAGCATAACGGTCAAATTACACATCGATCAACGACGCGTCATACGCGGATGGAACCTGCAGCGCGCTTACACACGCTGCAATCGGTGCTATACATACCGATTGAGCGTCTCGCAACGACAGGAAAAGGAGCAGGTCCGTCGGCGAGTAATAAAACTCGTGGCATACGACGCGCGCGCGCGCGCATGAAAAAGTGATTCGCAAGTGGGTTGGTCGCGGGTGTATATATACACATAGATATAGGGTTGGCGCGTCTGCCGCCCCTCGGCTGTACACACACACATACACACACACACACACGTACACACAGACACGTGGGGTGACACGCGCCCAACACACGACGCCGACGACACTCGTAACTTCCTGCTGTAGTATACGCGCGCGAGACGGTGTCAGATATAGCGGGCAGAGCGTACGGGGGGGTCGGCTCGTTAGCGGAACCCGCACCCCTCCACATACATATCCCCGTAATTATCCGGCCGATCCGTGCGCGCACGTGCGCGCGTATATATGCGTGCGCCAGGGGGAGGGGAGGGCTGCTTTCACACGCCGCGCCACCACCAGCCATGATTTAAACGGCCCAGTTCCCCGCGCACTGCACGTATCATAACCAAGGATTAGCCCGGGGGATGCGCGTAGCGTTTTTCCAACGTCCATTCGCAGATGCGGAATCGAGTTTTGGGGGGGACGGGTCCGAGAGAGAGAGAGAGAGAGACGATTGTTCCGGCATTAATCAGGTATTCGGGGGTGCGCGCGAGCGGCTCGTTGCCATTGTATTATGTGTACGAGCCGGGGCCCGGGGATTGACAGACTCGTTAGCCGGGATGATGCGGACTTTCGGCCGAATGGAACGCGCGCGCGCGTTGCGATGTTCGATGTTCTTTGGGGATCGCGCGCGCGCAGCCGAGCTGTGTATAGGATGAAAAGGCTTGAGACAAAGGGGGGACGTACGCTCTTTTAAAAGCTCTCCGAGTGCAGCGTGTATTCTCGCGAGGGCATAGCATCTTCGGTGGAGGGAAAGCCCGGGTTACTCTTTGCGGATCGCTGCAGGTTCGAGCGGACAAACGCGGGAGCGAGCTGTCCCGATGCGCCGCCGCACCCCTCAGGGTTTATCGCGAATTTGACTTTGATCGAATTGGAATTTTGATGTACACCGGTATCTCACAGAGGCTAGCTCGAGATCTATAGGAAATCATCGCTATGATTATCATCTGACCGTTTTAACTCATTTAAAATTTCAATAAACCAAAGCATCTCAAATCAGACACATGCAGATACACGCGTGCAGCCAATGTAGAACTTTTTCATAATCGCCACTTACAGCCAATATACGCCTACAGAGACGAGCGAATTGGGATATTGAAATAAACTCGAAATCGAACATTTCCATTGATAATTATTGTAGATTATGACATTCAACTCAAAAATACGTATCTAGATCATTACCATTTGTCTGTAACAATTTCTATCAATCCATTTTATTCATTCTTTTGAACATAATCACGTAAAAAGCTTCATTGGCTTCACTTATATCCCATGCGAAAGAGAGTATTCTGAGTAAGGTAGAACATAGTTTGGAGAAAACTGATGTGGCCAATCGGAAGATAGATTAGTCACGTTTGAAGAAATGAGGATAACCACACTTGATCATTGTGACCGAGTTCACAGAGTGAAATAATAAAATAACGAATAAATTAGGCAGTAATAGTTGAAACTGTCGTGAAAGAGTGGTTTAAAGGGCGAAATGGGTGAGGAAGCTACCGAAAATTTTTTAATACCTCCAACATAACGGCCAACTGCGACTGGTGCTTAGAAAACACTGAAAATACGAAATCTAAGAAAAGTGACACACTGGAACACGTCACCTAACATATTATTCACGATGCATTCATTATTCCATATTCGTTTATCATCGAGAGAGTGAAACGGGCTATCCGACCACCGGACCTGAGTAAAAATTATACAATCACCGATGCGCGACGGACGGAGTATAATGGAGCAAATCGTTGCTCGAATGCGCTCAGTTCTTTTTTTTTTTCAACAGACTCGGAAGCCGCGGCTCGATCGAGCAAAAAGTCACAACAATCGTTAACAGCCGAACGTTCGCTGCGACTGCGATCCCCCCTGGACATCGCCAACCACACATATGTGTGAATGGAACCAGGAAAAAACCGGATCAGCCCACAGGGCTGGGCTACACAGTAGCGTAAATCAATCCGAATCTGGGCATGCGATGGGCATATCTAACACTCTGTACTGCTCGACCCTCGGAATTGTCTTACAAAGAAGCTGCACGTCGCATCCTCGCGAGAGGCGTGATTTTTTTTCTCTCCCAAGCCAAGCTCCCGACAGATTGTCCCCATAGGCGAGCGCCGGCCGCTGCAAGCGAAGGGGTCGAAAATATAGTGTTACTTTCCATACAAGAATTAAGGAGGGAAGGAGCGGCAGCGAGGCCGCAGATGGTCGGCGCGTGCGGAACGCGCATCGCAGGGGTGTACGTGTGTGTGTGTCTCTGTGTGCACGTATATATACACGCGCGCCAGGGACGTTGGCTCGTAATTCGCCGATAAATTGCGTTACGCCGAGTTATGAGGCATTACACGCGAGTTAGCCGGGGCGCACGCGCCAAACTGCGCGCACGCACTCGCGCTTGCATTGTTCGCCCCGTCATACGCACGAGAGGGGCGCGATCTGGTTATTTTTTGCCTGCAAGCGTGGCCAAGTCAGCCAGAAAGGGGATGGAGTATCCGATGGGGTTGAGAGAGGGGGGCTCGAGCGATTTTCACGTGCGGATGAAGCCGGGAAAGCCCCTCTCTCACGTGAGCCGCCGTGTTCCAAATCTATTCCGGGGCGGACGCGGTGGGTGGAGCCGAGCGCGAGATTTGTGATCCGAAAATTACTACGCCGAAAACCGGGCACGATGATTCCGTGTCGCGCGCGCGGTCCGAACCTCCGATGACTCGAGCCTTTTTCCCTTTTTTTTGTTCCTTTTCTTTTGGAACGCCGGGCTACGATGATCTCGGGGAGGGCCGGGCCCTTTCAACCGAGACCCGCACACACACACACACACCCCCGGCAACAACACGCAGCTCGGCTACACCCTAATCGTCGTTGAATGTTCTCCGATAAATATATACACTCGTCCCCGCAATGCAATTGTTTTTTCTTCTTTCTTGTACGGAGAATAGGTGCTGAATCGGACGGAGAGAAAACACGTGCTCGAAATTCAAAAGGGTTGACGAATCATCGTTTCACGCGAGAAACGACTGGTCAATCTGAAATCCTGAAAACACGGGAAATTCTATAGTCGCGAGAGAGTGAAATATATTGTGAGCTTGAAGCCGAAGCTTTGGTACATCGCGAGTATGTGATGACACGGCGCACGCACCGCTTAGCGGTGAAATTGTAGATTGTAGCTCCTGTTAAAATGAATACTCGCGGATAGCCGGTTATTACCTTGCTGCTGGAGCTGCAGCCCCCATTATACCGTCTCGCCAGTTGTTAACCGTAAATCATAACTATTGAGTATACATCAAAGTAGCCAAGTGCCTTGGCTCGTGGCGAATAATTTTCGTATACGCAGTCGGAGAGGAACTCAAACTATACTCATAATAGTTATCAGCGACTCGTCATCCTTAAACGGTCGCAACTTGTCAGTATATACAGATCTGTAGGTGGATGCGACCGTGAAACAGGGAAAAACCACCCGCGCATATCCGTATAAAGCAAAATCATCTTCAAAAACGTACGAACTAATAGTATATTTTAGCTTTTGTTGGGAATATACACCCGTTCACGGCTCGCCGCGCTCTATGATTTCCCATAGTGCAATGATTTCACGGTTCCTCATTGATGTACAACCCACAGCGGAGGATCGCGCGGGGTAGAGACAAAAAGCGATATGGAATCAAGTCCCACAACAATAAAGCTATGGCTCCTGTGATCTTCCGAGCGAGCTGTATATACACGTGTACACAGCCGGGCCATTTCTTCAGATGTCGAGCTGCGAGGGCGAATCCCGCGACGAGCTCCTTTACGCAAACTCGCGCCCCCTTCCCCCGCCCCAAAAGAACATCGTTAATTCGCGTGTCTTTGATGGCCGACAAAGGACTCCGAAACAACCCTCTCTCCGCGCGCGCGTACACACACCCAACGTATATGGGAAAGGAAAAAAAAAGCTACATCGCTGGCGACTGATATGTGCGGAGCGAGCGCGTGCAAAGCTCGTGTCCCCGAGTGCCCGTTGTGCTTGCATAATGGGCCGTGTAATCAGAGCCGAGTGACTCCGGGGGTTGACACTTGCGCGCGTGCAGCGCTTGCACACACTGCGGCGGCGGCGACCCTTCGCGAGCATTGTTTCCGCGAAAACAAAGCTCCCTACAGCAGCCGCCAATACTTTAATGCGCTCCCCGCGAGCAGATCTCATCAGGCGGAGTGGCCGCGAACCGCACTACAAAGCCTTTACAACGCCCTCCCCCCCCCCCAGCTCCCCCGTCCGCCTCTTCTTTTTAATGTGCCAAAGTGCAGCCGCACCGCCGCCCGCGACCTTCCGAATCGCGCGACAATGAGCTGCTCGGCTTTTCTCAGCTCGCGTGTATGCCGGCGCACGCGTCTTTCTCCAAATAGTAATCGTGAGAAATCGCTGAAGGCGCGCGAGAGCATATATGTCGGCTGAATGGATCCTCCGGCCAAGACGTCGAGGTTCTTTTTTTTCGCACGTTTTGCGTTTGCCAGTGTTTTGTAGAACCGGGGCGACGCGAGAGAGACTCTACACTGCAGTGATGTGTGTTATATACTTACGTGTACGCAAGTCTCGCCCGGATTGTGTATCGCGTGGCTGATGAGATGGAGCTTTTGACGAGTTGCGCCGTTACCACGCGGACAGCCGAGAGTCGGGAAGATTCGCCGTGCCATTCGTTAATTGAAGCTCGGGGGGGATGCGCGGATGCGGCGATATATTCGAACTCGATGCGCCATCATACGCCAGAGGTATAACAATATGTTTTTACACTCCAATTCAAAATCAAACGTTTATCCCAAATGGAGTGAAACTCGAGGGGCTTCTCACTCCAAAACACACGGAGGGAGTATGCACCACGGAGTTCTCATGGAGTACGGCGGGTTTATAGATGAGTATAGTACTCTTTGGAAATTAGACAAAAAGTCGATGTTTGAAGACGAATCTGGTGGAATTCAATATACAAGAGTTTGACACCGGCAGTCGAAGCCGTTGCTTACTCAACAATATGTTAACCAAGACCTATATTCCTGAGATTTTCTCCCTCTCAGTTAATCTTTATCGAAAGACAAGAAGTTCATATGCTGACAAGATATAAACGCCGAATGCCGCATCAAATTTCGTTCTATGGCGTACTAAAAAACGATGGGAGTACCGGCAAAATTTGGAGGGAGTACTGGAGTGAGAAGCCCCTCAGTAAAGCTCGTGTCGATGACAATCTCGTCGCTTTCGAAATGCCATATTATAATTTGGGACAGACATATATAAACGCGTACATACAATCGTTGGATACACAAATCCAACGAGTCGCGTGGTCGTTGACGGTTTTTGAACTGGGCCACGGCGCGATACAATATGTCTTGGTGCGCGCGTCTCGCCACCCGCACCCCCTGACTCTCGGGCAAAAAGCCAAATACCTCCGGAAACACGGCTGTCCCTCTCTCTTTTGGCCCCGGCCGCGCGTGAAAATTGCACAACCGATTGCGTAACGGCAGCTCTCCCGCGCGCGCGGGACCACGACGAAGCCCAAGCGCACACGTGTATTAGCCAAGTGGGGGCAGCTCATGTGTGGCGCCGCTCGAGGAAGAGAACGGTACGGCCCAGCGGCAGCGCGAGTAAGAGGACGAACCGGTCGCGCGGGGACGATAGGTCACGGGAACGTCCGCTGCTCCGTGGGAGGCGGAAGTGTCTGGTGCATGGAAGCCGCCGCCGCAGCCGATGCAGGCTGCTCGACCTGGTGAACCGGAGAGAGTAGCGGCGAACGGTATTAGCCAGCGCAGGTGGGGGATTCGCTGTTCCCGGGAAGAGAGCATCTCGCGCGCGCGACCGTTAGCCGAGTCGTCGTGCAGGAGGCGCCCGCGGAAGGGAATGAGGAAGTGCGCTCGTATATATAGGGGTACAGCGGCGGACGCCTACTTTTGCCTCCCTCCCCCCCCAGTATACGGCAACGGAGCGCCGCACACAACGTCGTCGTTGGATCCACACTTTTTACCGGGTAGCGGGAAATCTACCGGACGGTTTTCGCCCGGATGCCGGATTGGGAAGATATTTCGGAGGGGAGTGAAGTGTCGTTGCGAGGATATGTGCGCATAGCGGAGAAAATTCATTGTTCGCCCGGAGGCCAATTGAGTCGAATCGGCCTGTGGGGTTATTATACTGTCCGGCTGCGCGGACAGTTCGAGTATTTACACGCTGCGAGCTCGTTGCGCGATTAATTTCCGCGGATCACAATGTCCCGTTATTCTTGCGCGCGCGGCCATGACGCAAGCTCAATTCCCCCCAAGCGAGGGAAAAATTCGCGAGAGCGTGTTGTTGCGCGCGCGCGACCGCGAGATGAGTGCATTTTTTCGGATACGTCAATTTCATTACTCGAAGAGTACGCTTTTCTCAAGTTCTCTTGGCGTTTAATCGCTTTTGATTATTTTTATACGCCGAGTATAGCCGAGGCGTAATATCGTATTCTTCGTCGAGTGGAAATGTGGATCATCGGTTGGGAGATCAGTTATATCATGTATCGAACCAAATATAAACATTTTTGCGAAGAAAAACGCAAAAACTACTGTTTGGTAGATCTGTGAATAGCTCCAGTTGGGATGTGTGTATTACTAATTTTGCCATATCAGTGCAGAATAATCGCGTTACAACAAGGTGATTTCCACTAGTTTGGGAGTAGTCGACAGTTGATCGGCAATGATTACAATAGAATAACATTTTCATTTTTAATAATTTCATGCAGAAAATAGAAAAAAATCAAACACGTATCGTAATGTGGGCACGATATTAAAGAGCAAGATTTAAGGTCGAAAAAAGTAGAGTTCGCCCACGTGCATTCTGGTAGCTTACAAAAAATCTGTTTAAGCCAACCCAAAATTCGATCCCGAGCCTACTCTGAAATCGGTAATCCGTCGGAGTCGGATCGATCTTTGAAGAAAAATCGTACGTGTGTATTGTTCCACACAAACCTCTGATTTTGGAAAAATTCACTATTCAATAAACCATTGAAATGAATCATTGGTATTTTAGAGCCATAGAATATCTGAATCGATTTCAAAGATAACATGCCGCGTTGAGCGTGCGGCCGCTACTCCCTAATAAAACCCTTGATATTTAACATCGAGGATTACACTCGTGTGCGCGAAAATATTACTCACAAAAAATGTTGTGATTCAGATTAATTAGTAAATGCGAGTTCGCGCCTTATCGATTTTTATCATAGAGCAATTTCGAAACATCACTCGAGTATGCAAAAATCCCCCACTTGTTCTAGAGTACAAGATCTAACAAATGAACTATGATTCTCTAGACGTCGAGTGGATTTTACAACGAGTAAATAGTCCGCCAACAACAAGCGTAAGTTCGGATCGGTTTCGATCAAGTAACATTTCCACTCGCACCTAAGCCTTCATTTTTTGTTTTTGGAACACACACATACGATTCCCCTTTTCCAACCCCGAACGAAGCTTTGGCGTTTCACCTGCAGGGGCACATAAAAGGTGAGATGAAAGAGGCCAAAAAAGTGCTGCACTCTGTTTGCCCAGCCTAAAGAAAGGCGAAACACTGCTAAAACTCGCGAATTTCTCTCACCGCACGGCTGATACACGCGACCGCGACGCAAGATTCAAATGGGCGAACATCCGATTTTTTTTTTCTCGCGGCGTGGAATGCAAATATCCCTTGTTCTTTCTCGCGCGGACTTTCCGCCTGGTTCTCAGCGTAATTTCGGTTTTGTTCGGGCAGCCGCGGCAGCTATACGCAGCTAATAACGAGTCTCGTACAGTTTGCGGCTTGGCCGATTATTTGCGCGCGCCCCGCCGCGGGGTTATAACCGCATGACGACGACGAGCCGGCGCGCGGCGACGATTTTTCAAAACTCAACCGTTTAGTTGTCGTGCGACCTTTGGCGCTTTCCTCATCTTTTAATATTTTCTCCACGGTGTAACCGAGTTTTCACAAGAGTGTGTACCTCTCTAAGCTTGGTTCCAACCAATATATATACGAATTGCATAACTATTATGGTGTGCTATTCTGCCATGTTATTATCATCATCATTATTATTTTCGTAATTTCCGTTATTATTATTATTGTTAATTTTTTCTTAACATTATTGGAGTGATATCCGCCTTATTGAATCTGAAACCATAGAATCAAGCGTAATAAAGTGTGTCATTCGTATCCTTAATGGAAGCATTACTCATAACTCAATCGCACATATCAATTAGCTCAATTGTAATCACTACTCTCAACCAAGTCGTTTATCTTAATCTATTGAGATGAATTCACAAAAAAAAACAACATACTTTATTCGTTATATTTCAGTAGAATAGTTCTCTATGAAAGTATACCTAATTTACCCAAATTGCACACTATTATAAATGATTTGTCTAAATATTATGATTATCATTAAATCCTATGACTTTCATAATAAAAAAATGATCAAGCTTAACCAATTGATGTAGAAAAACCATTGTTCCATTCTATACTTGATATTTTTCAGTAGTTTGAAATTTCATCTATATTGAATGCCTGCGCCATCTGTTGATGATTCTGTGAAACATGAAAAATACGAGAAATATACGAGTATTTGTTTCTATCATCAATTAAGGAAGTCGTGGTTACCAATTGATTATATTAATCAAGTATGAGGCATTAAACGTATGTTTTTGCAAATATTTAATTTTACACGTGTCTCATACACATGTACAATTCACAGAATGAAAGTAATGTTGTTGGTGTATGAACGTCAGTTGTGTTGAATTATTGTATATTATGAATTGTGTTTAGCATATTTATGAAGACTATACATGGCATATTGATTTATTTTTGGTGATATTTTAGAAAAATGTTGATGAATAGGAAGTACTCTACGCGTTTCTTCCTCGATCCATCTGATACGACTCATCCAATAACTTTTTTTTTTGAGGTGGATCCAATCATTGACACAAATTTCGGAATGAATTATAAGGAAATAATCCTAATTGTTAGTTTTACATTGAAATTCACAGTTGCTTTTAACAGCACTTCCAGAAAGAATGTTTATCAATTGATCTTATTATAATAAACTGTATGTCGATGTACATGCATCTTCTACACTTGTTCGATTTGACAAGTGTCTCTCCCTCTTGCTTAATTCTTAAATCGAGAGCATATAGAAAATCAAAACATATAGAGACATTGCCTGTATCTCAATAATTGAGACTCAATTCTCGATCAACATACTTATTCAAATAAATCCGATGCATCGAACCCGAGAGATACGAACACGTGATCTGGAAGAAAATCATAAGGGTAGAATAAAACGTCGCCCACAACTCACCTTTGAAATAGACCAATAGTTTAATAATATCAATACCTTACAATTATAAAGATATACGAGCTCCCATCGGGTACAGTACAACAATAAATATATTATCAAATAACAATCTGCTCAAAAATACGTGTGAAAAATAGCTCTGTCAATTGTGTAACGTGGATTATATTTTTCCGACGTCGACAACACCATCAGACGAGCGCGCTCATCTTTAAATAATTCTCACACTCGCTCGAGAGCCACCGCCACCGCGGCAATAAAAATGAATCAGGGCTTGCACTGTATATAGCTTGACAAAGGCCTCGAACGGAAGCCCTAATCGTCCCGCACCTGTCCGTGTAACGCTATCCGCTTCCGTAAGTATATTCTCGCGTGTAAAAAGGACCCGCGCGAAATATTTATCGCGCCCGATTCCCCGCGCCGATTGTCCCGATCTCGCCGCGCGATCTCTTCCGCGACGAGTTTATCAGCGGCTCCATATATATACGCGAGTCTCGAATCGATCGCCTCGGATTGATCACTACGGCCGTCTCTAAATTGTGATACGGTAGATCGCAGCCGAGTGGTTTGGCGCTTTTACACGTAAAACTCGGTCTTGGCTCCCATCGCCTGGTGGGCTTCCTCGTGGGTCCATTGCACCAGCACCTGTAACGACACGGTCGTTTATTGTTGCGCTCGAATAGACTTCGTGTATTGTATATATACGCAATATAAGTGAACTCACTCCCTCGAGATCCTTGTCGATCTCCTTAGCTTGCTTCTCGTGCGTCACTTTGAGCTTCTCCTTCTCACGGCCGTGTTTTATACCGATGTTCTTGCGCTCGTCCATGAACTTCTTGATGTTGTTCGCCTTTTTCTCCTTCAGCCTCCTGTCCTTGTCGCCCTTCGTCTTCAACGCCTTGTCGTTCATCACTTCCTTCACCGTCTCCGCCGACAGCTTTGCCTGGGCCGCGTTCATCTCTTTTATATCCCTACGTTATTTCAAACGTCTCGCTGATTAATCTCATATACCCAATCCTAGCAAACTTCCACACTCGCGTACCAATAACTATGGTCTTTTATTCGTTCTTTCGTTTAGAATAATTATTTTACACTCGTACGAGTTTCAATGAATACCAAAATTCTATTTGCTTTTCAACACTGACGAATTATTAATCGTACTCTCTTAAATCCTTACAGTGAAAAACAAATGCATTGCAGTAAAAAATCACTGTAAGTAGGTGGACGACCAATTCATTGGATGGCAGTGAATTTTTTATGGAACTAAAGTGAATTTTCACTTTACTTCCATGAGTTTTTATAGAAAACATTTTTACAGAAAATTCACAGTCAATAGAGTAGAAATTCACTTCACACCTTTACACTCACAAAAATATCTTCTTGTTCCCAGAGGAATTATGCCGCATTAAGAATTTCTGCTACTTCCAAATAGAATCCTCTTGAGAGAAGATTTTTCTTCTCCATTCAACAATATATTACGATTGAAAATAGCGAAATTCTGTATGAGGCTCAATTCCTCTGGGAACAAGAAGATATTTTTGTGAGTGTACTTACTGCGAATCGTGATGTAAAAATGTGAATTTTATTTAGAAATATTTTCTATCAAAACTTATGGAACTAAAGTAAAAATTCACTTTAGTTGCATGAAAAATTCACTGCAATGCAGTGGTTTTTCACTGTAAGGATTTGAGAGAGTTTACATTTAACTTTTGCATAAGAAGCAATAGTTGGACTGAACTTACGTAGCATGAATCATCTCCATCTGTTTGACTTGAGCCGCTTGAACCGCTGGGATACAGGCTTTGATATCCTCTTTGGTAGACGCCAGTTGGGTCTTCTGCAGGTCCCACTCTTCTTTTCGGTGTTTTTCCACCATCTGAGTCCACTCAGCAGTCTGATCGCTGATCAGTTTCTTCACGGCTGCGTCGTTGGCAAGCGCACTTACACTGACGTACGGAAAAATTATTTGAAATGACCAATCAGAAGTAAATTAGATTTAGAAGCATGGCTACTACATCAAAGGTAAGGTGGAGTTATTCAAAAATTTTCCTGGGCTGCAAGTGAAATAAAATCATATATTGTTTTCAACTTACTCCTTTCCCTTTGCAACCTTTTCAACCGCAGCCATGTGATTTTTTTGCATCGTCTGCCTTTCCTTCAGATGTTTCTTCTTCAACCCATCCAATTCTTTCATCACCTTTTTTTGTTGTTTGAAGGCCTTTTCCTTCCTCAAATTCAGATAATCAAGAGGTGGCAGTTTGCGTTCCGCCTCTGCACAATAAAATTACATAAGAATCGAGAGCTTTTGATTGCTTGAGAATTCTTTATTTGCTTTTCGAGTTAGGGTTTTCCGACAATGTGACAATTGAAATGTTGATCAAAATCGACATACTAAAGAAAACAATAACGGTAACGAAAGGTCACGGAAAGATCTACCAAATAACTCATGGGAAACAATTTGTTTCGATACTCCAAATGGTGAAATTGACTTACACGCGTAGAGCTAGATGCCAATTGACAATATATACAGCTCGAGAATCGGCGGTCTAAATTGAGAGATACAAAGAGTCGAGGAAAAAGGTTGCAGGTGAGCCTACTCGCGTTTGCGCGCAGAGAGGAAGAGTACCCGTACCTTTCTTTTTCTTCTCGTCTTCCTCCTTCCTCTTGGCATCAGCCTTCGCGTCGGTCTGCTCGATGCCGAGGCCTCTCATGGCATCGTCGCGTTTTTCTGCCCCCTTGCCGAACGCCCCCGGGTCCGACAGCATCGCCATGAAATCTGAAAGCACCAAACACCTTGACGTGCCGCCGACACTCCAGCTTCCGCGAAGTCGATTTTTAACTCGCGAAAAATATATATATATATCGTATCGGCAGGTTTGTCGGGCTTTGCGAACCCGATTCACTTGCTTGCAAGGACTGTGCCTCTTTGAAAAGTGTTTGTATATGATTGCGTACGGAGAGAAATCATAGTGTAAAATTTACTAACATTTGGAAAAAAAGACCAAAAATTACCATTTCTAATCCTCACTACATATTTTGTGTTTTCTTTTCCAAACGTTACTGTTAAAAGTCCCATAACACCAGTCTCTGCAACCCTTGATTGATTTTTTCGCTATTTTTTATGTTTACTCATGGAATTATTGAGAAAAATATTTTCCCCGGCGCGAGTTCATCTACGAAGACGAACGTGGATGATGCTTTATGGCGCATCTCTCTTCGGCTCGAGTCGCAAGTTCGGAATCACGGCCCAAGACGTATAATGTGAAAGGAATTTCCCCCATAATATCACCGCACCTATGTACAAAGGAAGACTTTCAAGTGGAAAGGCAAGCCGCAATGCAGAAAACTCTCGCAGATGCAAAGCGCTAGACACAAGCATGCCGAGAATGTCATGGGGGTTTTGCAGTGTCGAAATCGCGTGAAAAAATACTAATGTCAGAAAGTTGGATTGAACATAAAACCGATGGTACAGTCGATCCACCTAGTCGTAAAATGGGATTCCAGAAATATATATACGAATGGTAACAAGAGAAATAAGAAATGTGTGCGTCTACTTGTCAATCGGAAAAATTGGAGTTGTCTTGGGGGAATTATCAAGCTCAGGGAACAGGCAAATACATCTAAACAAAGCTCGTGTATTTAGTACCCCAATATTCGAGGCGAATCGTTTTCTCAATCAAACGGACTTACTGACTAAGTTCGTCACTAGAGCGACAGTTTGAATGCCTCTAAATTTTACTTGCATAAAACTTTTGAAGCAATTGTGACAATTATAGTTATAAAACAAACTTTAGTAGACCGTCAAATAGAGTGGGCTTATCGACATCTATGAAACACAATAAGAACATCTAGGCATTGACAGAACTGATAATTACATACTGAAAATTTACGACAAATAGAAAAAAAATAATGAAAAAATATTGTTAAAAGTACTATGCTAGTACATTTTCAAGTGAAAATTGAGTAATAGTATGACTTCTCTCTTCATACTTAAAAACACATCAATGTTCAAGCAGTGATCGCCGGTAAAGTTAATTTCTGAGCTCGCAAACGGAAAGTAAGAATTGTACACACCTCCAAAGCCATCAGGCACGTAGATCTGTAGCTCGATATTACAGAACAACATGGGTAGAGCCATGGGGAAATTAGCCTCGGATTTTAGTGAGATGTGCCTGTAACCGGCTTGCAAACCATCAAGAGGCAAAATTCTCTGGCCGATCATCTTTCCGCTTTCTTCATATACACCTAAAAGGTTCATATCTGGCATTACGATCAATTTCACACCATTTTTTCTTCTTTCATTCGATCTTTATATGCGCTTGAAGGGTGTAACGTTCAAATCATCGTGTCAAAAGTCGATTGAACTTTTTTTCACACAAGTAAAAATCAAACTCACCAAATCTCAAAACGGCCAAATCTGGGAGTACGACTTTTCGGAAAACGAACGGATCTTCATTGTAGACTGGATTCAAGCCATTAGCTGGGACCAATCGAGTCCTGAACTCTTTTTTAATCGTATCGGCAGGAAGACCGAACATATCGACTTCGACGTACGTTCCCACTTTCTTGTCGGACAAGAACTGGCCGGCTATTACCTGATAGATATATAAGTGTCGTATACATTTCTCGGTGGGATAAAAAGTCTCGCTCATTTTTGTCGAAGCCCGATCGATATACTTTTATCAACTCACCGAGACATTGACGGTGGCCATTTCAACGCCGTCGATGCCCTCGGAGAAGGGGTCGAAGTTCTTGTCGGGTCTCCTCATGAAGTCCGGCTTGAGCAGGTATCCGCCGCCGTTGTTGTACTCGAACTTGCCTTGGTTGAGCTGCATCGGCAGGTCGGGGGTCTGGAAGTTGAGCGCCACCATCTGGCAGCCCGCGTTCCAGAATACCTGAGCGCATATCGATTCGAAAACCCGATTAAACAAGCCGAGTACGTCGAACCCCGATGATTAATAATAAAAATAGCCGATATTGGCGCAAGTTGTGCTCGATATAGGAGGCGCTCGAATTAGTTGGATAATCGAGTGATCCCGCCGTCTCTCTTTCCGAATGGCAAACCAACCCGACGTGTATTTCACGCGACGCGCGGATACATACGAGTGGATCGATGAATTGTTAAGCCAGTCTCACCTGGGGCATGTAATTGGACGAATCGACTCGGGTACCCTTCGGGTAAATTCTGCTCATCTGCCGCTTGTTGTAATTGACAAACTCGACGCCGTGGGTTTTGAGATGGTTCAATGCCGCGGACTCGGAGAACGACGACATGTTGTGATGGATGTTCTTCTCTGAAAGGCAAAAGAACACCAGATACTTATATACACGTCTCTCACGTACCGTCTCGTATATATGTCTATATGGAAACGCCGAAAACGGGTAAAAGGATGTTGAATAATGATTGAATCCTTGGCGAATGAGCTCGATTCAACTACGTATAGCCCCAGACTTGCTCTACTATCATTAATGCTTCATAATAATTCGGGATGGCTGGCGAGTAGTCTCGCGCGACTTCTTTGCAGAGTCACAATATACATTTTTACACGCGCATCGAGAACAAACGTCCCGACAGAGTCTAGCGCATTGATTCGGAGAAAAGGGGATCGTATAAAAATCTGGCTCACTCTCGGCGTGCTCCCAGGTCTGGAACTTGACGGGCTGGGCGTAATTGATCATGGAGGAGAGCAGCGGATGGCACGAGGTTGCACTACCGGAGTACGCGGGTGCCGCTCCTTCGGGTCCGCCTGGGGCTCCTTCGCCTCCGGGCGGTGCCTCGCCTGGCGGAGGTTCCTGAGCATATACCAGTATATAGTTGAAAAATATTGTTTATCCATCATTATACAGCAATTAATTCCTTTCGCATGTAACGAATGATTGAGAACCACGCGTCATCAAAACTATATATCGTTTAGCCCGAATTTGAGACCGAAATTTTTGTGGAAATCGACAAAATACGTTTTTGCGTGGATAAAATTATGGAGAAACTCATTCTCCAAACGTTAAACTTAATGGTCGCGACATATCATCAATTTGGATACTCAAGAACCATCTCACAAAGCTTCATCATAATTGGTATTCTGCGGGTCGTGCACCCATTGGCTTCTGAAGCCTCAGTCGATTTTAAACTCTTTTAATCAAGTCAATTAGCTCAAATAGACTTTACGTTATTTTTTTTTCTCAAAGAGAAAGCATTGGGAACGCGATGAAAATCAAACTTTCGCATCGTACCTCCATTCTCGTAATCTACGGGTCGAACTATGTCGAATCCTCGAAATGTCGGTATGTGCGTACGTATATGTGCGTATGCAATATATCGCATGTATATGTGGTGCTATTTTTGACACGCGATATCTCCTGACGAAAGGGCCCGATATTTCTGAAATTTTGCACAGACTTCGGTTCTGGCAAGATGTAAACTACGTTTGATTGTCGTTACCAACCGTTGTTTATTTCTTTAGCAAACGCTGCCAATGTGTCCTGCGATAGTTTGTTTCATGAATCCTCATAAATCTTTATCAGGACATCTATACTTATGCTGGTCGATGAGAATCAATGTGTTATTTTTTAAATAGCAACCGTTGGTTATACTTTTCTAGCAACTGTTGCTACAAGCAGAGAAATATCAATTCAGGATCGTTTTCCATAACTTTTGATAGCGAGGGACACCGAATCTTCATAATTTGGAGACCGATCCATTTCCAGAAATTTTAATGGCAAAGGACATATAAGAATGAATGAGATATCAGCGAATTCCATAACAATCGTTGTTTACATTCCTTACAGCAACGGTTGAATATTTTTAACGTGAGATTCTTCAAAATCTTCAAACTATTTCGAATTTGAAAGCTTCCGCTATTCACATCCCTAGAAACTTATGTTAATTCCCCAAGCGACCGTTGAAAAGAGAGAGAGGAGAGAATTCAATGGACGGTCCACTCGCGAGATATTTTCATTCGCAAAGCCTCTTCGAGAAAGAGCATACCGTTAACTCATTTAGCAGCGGTTTGTCTTTTTTGTTTCAACCGTCAACTATACTCGTTTACTACACTATATTCCGAGATATTATTTCGAATCGAGATAGCGAGATGCACGAGGAGTATACCTTAGGCTCCGTAGGCGGTGGAGCCGCGGCGCTCGCGTCCTCGACCACTTCGTCCTTGGCTTCGAATTTACCCGAAAGGAACAGCTCGAGCTCCACCTTCTCCACTTCTGGCTTGAGACGCTTGTTCTTGATGAGTATCTTCCTCTTGAGGGCACTTGGTGGCGGCAGGGGCTTTCCCTCCACGTACAGCTGCGACGAAAAGAAAGATTTAATCATTTTTGTGAGCATCAAAGACGCGAGAGACCCCATGCAGCGACCCGTATTTCCATCCAATACCCACAATGCCACATGTGGGAGGAATCAAATAAATTTTACGACGGCTAGCTACCAGATATTTTTTTGGAGAACATCTCACCGGATAGTCGGGCAGAGCCTCCTTCAAAAGTAAATCCCCGAAAATTTCGTCAAAGTACTTTGCCATTTTGTACTGGTTGCTCAAACAGAGATGATTCTCAATACTCAGGATGACCGGATAGTCCGAAGTGACGAAGGCGCAATCCCTGATAGCCATGAGACAGTCTTTGAATAGAACTTCGGTGCACATCGCTTTTCCGTGGGTCACGATGATTTCTTCCTCGGCTTTTTTCGCGTCCCAGCAATCAAGCTCGACGCACCTGCACACGTTTCAATGAGCCGTTCAATAATTCTTACGTTCCATACGTTCGATTACATTGACTGGGTAAAAACTGAAACGATGAGAGCACCTGCATCCCGCGAGGAGCGTTTGCCGGTACATCTCGACGCTGCTCTTCGCGCCAACTTGACGTCCGCTCAGATAAGTGTTGTGACTCGAATTTATGTAGTAATGCGAGAGCGGTTGATCCATGTCCATCCACTCCTCGAGCTTGTCCAAAAACACGGGCGCGTTCTCGTCCGACATGAGGTAGCGGATGAAGCCGTCCCTGGATAATCTCTCTGGGGACGGACGTTTTACAATGATCGATCGGCAATTCGAAAAAGTACGGATGAATCGCGAATAAAACGGATATTCGTACTTGCTGTTTTGTTCTTCTCTTCGAGCTCGTAATCGTTGATGATCTCCATGCACCTCTTATCCGAGTACTTTGGGAACAAGATTTCATTGAGCCTGGGATCTCTTTGTTTCTCATTCATAAAGTCCATCAGCTGCTCTATAGACATGGAATCGCCCTTTCCCTTCGTTCTACAACGAATAATCATGCGTATATACGTATAGAAAGAAAAACCTAAGTTTTTTGCATTGTTAAATTAATATAGCGTGCGCGGCTCACTAACATCGATCCAAAAAGTTCCTCTATGTCGTTTCTGGGACAGATTTTGAAGTAGAGAGAATAAAATTTGTCAAAGGTGAAAGCTTCGGGCGCCATTGTATCGTTCTGTCGAGAATAAAAGATAGTTTTCAATAACTGTATTTCAGAGTCGACGCGTATGAAGGATCATGACATATCCACCTTTCCGTCTGGCAAACCGAGCTCTTTCAAGCCCTGGTACACTAGCTTTTCAGTTTTGCCCGAGGCGAATGTTTTTGTTATCACTTTGACTGGAACTTTACCTTTGGGATCAACTTGAAAGCTCAGCTTCATCCAACTAGAAAGAGAACAATATTTTTCCAGAGAGTCTGTGGGATTTTTGTATAAATATGTAATTGTGCTAGAACAAAAAAAAACATGAGATATCATACTGTTTCATCAACTGGGTCGTCGGACAAACGTTGCTCGCTTTTATATTGTGTGTGACGAAACGCAGCGCGTCTTGCCATTCCTTGTAATTATAAAACGAAAAAAAACGATGTTACTTCATTTCCCCATCGAACAAAGAGAATCAAAAAAACGGGTAGTTAACATGATTGACCAGTCGAAACTTACTTTAGCAGTTTTTGCATCTGGACACACGAATCGTGTGTAAGTTATGTTCGTGTAATCTATGTTGGTGCATATCGTTATGGTTTTCTTATCGAGTTCCTCGGCATTGCCATGCTTACTCAATTTGCTCAATATCTTCTGATCCTGTAAAGAGGCAAACGTTGACAGATTAAACTCACGTGATTCTTAACAATCTGTGAAACGAAACGAACCTTTGGTATTCCAGCGCCTCCCCCATAACGTATATCGCTCATAATCGCACATTCCAACACGTCCCCGTCCTGAGGAAAGGAAAAATCAATGGCATATACGTAAGCGGGTCTTGTGATTTTCTACTTATTTTTTAATTCGAAAAATTGCCAAGCTCATTTTTCAGTCTCGATTCTCTGATTGGGAAAACTCGCTGTGATCGGGAATGAACAATGAGCAGTATACTCTCTCAAATCCTTACATTGAAAAACCACTGCATTGCAGTGAATTTCTTATGTAACTAAAGTGAATTTTCACTTTAGTACCATGAGTTTTTATGGAAAACATTTTCACATAAAACTCACAGTAAGTAGAGTAGAAATTCACTTCACAATATTATACTTACTGCAAATCGTGATGTAAAAACGTTTGCTATCAAAACTCATGGAACTAAAGTAAAAATTCACTTTAGTTACATAAGAAATTCACTGCAATTGTAGTGAATTTGTCGTCCATCTTCTTAGAGTGATTTTTCACCACAATGTAGTGGTTTTTCATTGTAAGAATTTAAGAGAGTATAGATCACAACAAAGCGACACCAGTCCATCGCGTGATACCTTGCCCTCGCTCTTCCAGTACAGGAAGAAGGCATATTTGTCGACTTTGGTGAGGCAGCCGGGCTCGAAGTCGGTGTTATCCTTGTCCTCGATCCATCTGTCGAAGGTGTTGCCTTTGAGCAGGAGCTCGGGGATCTCCCGCTCCCACTTGAACTCGTACTTTTTGGTCATGGTTTAGTGCGCGAGGTACGGAGCCTCCGCCTCGGGAGGTCCGCTATCGCGAACTGGGCTGTTTTTTTTTCTTCCCCCTGAAGCTGACCAGCCCGTGTCTAGGTCAACGAAACTTGATTAGCGCGAGCGTAATCCAATTGGCGTGGATTCGCGGGGCCGCGCCGCGTGTCTACTCCACGTGAGGCACGACTTATATGAGCGCAGGGCGAAACCTCTCGCGAACCCCGACGGTCAAGGTTCTTGTACATCTCGTTGTCAACAATTCGACCGGAGGGCCATTTTTGTTTTCAATCCGAGCCCCCGGAATATCGGGACGGATATCCGTTTGCGACATTACCAACGCTGGAAAAAGCTTATAGGAAATTCATTGGTGTATATTCTATATGCGAAAACGTTAATGATACGAGAGATTTTATATAAATATTACTCTTGCATGAATAAAGTCTAATCTTCAATTTTCATAGTAACTTTTACAATATCTATTGGCAAAACACACGGTAGACGAAGAAAATCTCATTGTTGTTGTTAACCGTTTACGTACACGCAATATCGGAGTGACGGTGGAATCAGCCTAATATAAAATAAAAAAAGAATTGTAATGAAATGTCATTCCTCAAATCATTTTTTTTCTCAATTTACGACTGACGAAAGAATTACGCATTTGTAACTAAATTCATTGTAAAATTTATAATAATATTCAGAGTAGATATAGTTAATTATAATTATTGTTCATTGAACAATAATTGTTGTAGATCGAACAATAGTAATTGAATAGTGTTGAAACAACTCCAGTACAAAAGTTTCATTTGCATTTGATTTAGCAATATTTGTAGTAGATCCTACTGTGACAAATAGTATGTATATATATTTAACTAAAAGGATTTTTCTCTGTGAAGAATTGCGAAAAATATGTTCGAAATACCAAATATATTCCAACCTTTGGATGAGACTCAACTTACAAACTTCAATAACTGACACACGGAGTTCATCAGCAGCCAGCATTTAGTGAAACCTGCTCATGATTTCTCGGGTTCTAATTCTGTTTTGCTAACTTTTTCGAGAAAAATTGATAAAACATGTACAATTTCATTCAAATTTGAAAATTAACATGTTGACATAAATATGGATAGTTGGGAAGGAATAGAAATAAGTAAAACCTCAAAATAGACTCTGGGTTCATTAGTCCACGAGTGTCATCGTCGAACAAAAATATACAAATCCTAATATCAGAATCAGATTATAATAATTCTGTAAGAGGCTTCATACTGATCACGACTCAGTGCGTCCCTTCAAAGTCTATATATCACGTTCCACCCAAACGTGTTTTTGTCTCTTCCAAGTAACCAATTTGTGTGTCGAATAGATTTTGTATACGCATATGTTTTCGCAATTTCGTTTACGTATAAGCTCGATCTTTCATACGTAGATCACACGGAAGGATAAATTCCGGTATACTTGCGCAAGCTCAAGTTCACGTTCTTAATCCGTTCGCCAATGTCAATGTAAACCCTAATATTGTTTTTCAATTTGCACATTGAATCTTTGGCCTTGTCTAACCTTAAGTACATTTCCCACGTTCTCCTATCGGACAAGTTCGTTAGATTGTAAAAAATCTGGTCCCTATAATTTTTCTAGTGCTTGAAGGTTAACATTTTGTTATTGTTCTCTATAGACTTCAGTTAAAAATCGGCCTAGCTACGATCCAACTTTATTATAATTTGACATAAGTAGAATGATTCTATTTCTAAAACAACTCTTACTCTATATCCCAGTATTAAAAGATGGATTTGGTAATCGACACAAATCAAATGATAATCATTAAGAATCGCAATTTCATGTTATCCAATCTAAGCGTGGCTAACTATAAAAAAAACATAATTGATTACGCATTAATGATCAATAATTGATCCATTAGTTGAGCCAAACTCAAGGTTTCCACATTCTTTGCAACATTGTGAATGTATGTGTTACATCATGAATATGAATGAGTTCGTTTGAGAATTTCCCGCTGCAGCATATTGTACGCCGGAGCAGAATATAAAGTCCGTAACAGCCAATGCGCGTCGAATAGTCGCGATTGCGAGTCGAAAAAGTCCAGTCACCTCGATCCCATTGGCTTGTTTCTCCCGGGTCCGTCGGACATTGGCCGGCTCTTTGGCGCAGCATGTGCCTATCGGGGAGGAAAGCAGACAGCCGCCATATTGGCCTTTCTCGCAAGTTCTGCCGGCTCCCCCAGCAAGACCGAAGCACGCGCTCGATCGCCTCGTGGAGAGCAGTCCTATAATTGATTACGACTCGCAGCCGACAGAAATCAAACAGCCAGGATGAACGGACTCGCGCGCCAAGTGCTGAGGTTGCCCGGCCTCAAGAAGCTCGTCGCCTCGGCCCCCGTCCGACTGCCCAACTTGCATGTGCAGCAGAGCCGCGCACTCCTCAGCACACTCCAGACTCCCCAGGGCTCCCTCGTGTCCAGCCACAGGAACCCATGCGCCTGCCTCTCCTGCAGGCTCGCCCACACCAAAGGTACGTTTCATCGTCTTTTTCACCACTGCCGATCGAATACGCGGAGGCTAATGTAACTGTCACGTGTTCGTATATAGCCGAGAAGGAGCTCGTCGAGTTCCTCGCCGAGGAGATCGTCGCCGAGAAGAAGGCCCTCAAGCTCAAAACCATTCCCACCGAACTCGATGGCTTCAAGGTCAACCTCAATGGGGCTGAAGTCACGCTCAGCAAGCAAGAAGGCGACGAGAAGTAAGTTGAAAACAGCGCCGAAATACTTGTGCGCCAGCTTAGAGTGGTGAGGTAACAATTGGTTTGACTTTCAGGATCACGATATCCTTCAACGTCAATCACACAGTCGACACAGACACAGAGCCCGAGGTGGACCCCAGGGATGACAAAGCTGACATCGGCGAGATGAAGAGCAAACCCAACTTTGAAATCGACATCAAGAGGGGCAACCAGACTCTGTCTTTCACGTGTTCCTTCAACAACGAGCCAGGAGCATCTGGATCCGACGATGGCTACAGTACGTATCGAGTGCATGTGCTATTCTCTGTTTTTCCAAAGCGTTGAGTACGGGACGATCCACTTCGATGATCGTTCTGATAATTTACCTTTGGTAAAGTAATACATTTTGTCAGAAGCACTCGTCTCAACAGGAACAGAAACGAAACTGACCAAAATGTTACAGCTGAATATCTAGACTGTATTTATGTACCATTCACTCTGAATTCGAGATTGAGCATTGAAATTTTCTTGCAGATGACATTTTTGGTGTTGATGAAATCACACTGTATGAAGGAGAACACACGGAGAAAGTTTATGCGGTTGGTGGTGAAATTATTGACGGGGTAAATTGACATCTTTTTGAATTTTTTTAATTTGTCTTAATTTTGTCTATTCAAATAATGATGAAATGTTGTTTTTCTAGTATTTATACGACTTGCTTATGAACTACCTGGAAGAAAAAGGCATCTCCAATGAATTTGCAGAGAAGCTTATTGAATTGAGTACAAGTTATGAACACACGGCATACATAGGTTTACTGGAAGGCCTCTCAAAGTTTACTGCTAAATAAATCTTTGTTTTCTTTTTTATTTACTTTGATACATAGAATGTAAAGTCTGTACCCTTATTCTTAGAATTTTAAGCGTTGTTAATAAAATTGAATTGTAAAACTTGAATGAATGACTATTAAGTTGAAACTCAAAGTTAATACATGTATTTCTTGTCATCAATTTCAGAGTTAATTATTTGAGTACCCTGTCACTTTTGAAAATCTCAATGAAAATGTATTTCAGTTAAAATTTTTTTATTCTTTTATACATCAGGAGTCATGAGATTTACACAATAATTATACAAAATGAAGTGGAATATCATTTGACATCAAAGTAAAATTGTGCGAAATCAAGTTTCTTAGTTACACTGATAGATTTGATGAGAAACAAGGTGAAAGTCCACTCTTTTATTTACATGTCATACATATAGAAAACTGCAGTGAAAACTTCAAATTAATAGCACTTATTACAACAATAAACTTCAGACATATATATGTATATTCTACAATCATGAGATCAGCACTTATTCCAAATGAATGTCCATACATCAATTTCTATATTTTTGAGTCACTATAATAAACTATCCACAAGATTTATTAACACATAAATTCAGTTAATTGACTGCTAAGTTTTGTAGTCTGCTTGCCACAGCATTACTAATTTGCTCAGGATGTAAATCAGATACTGCAGTTTGTGAAGTAGAGAATTCGCTCAACTGATTACAAGTTTTCTTATGAATGAACCAATGCAATCTTTGACATTCCCTATCGCAATACTGCACCATTTTACACTTGCTGCATTTCTTTGTTGCTTTTTCTTCACTACATGTGGCGCAAATTTGAGCATTGTCATTGAACGCACGTTGTCCATTGATAGCTGCACCAATGACTGATACAGCGCTAGGTGGATCTGAATTGGCTAGCGTAGCGACCATCTGACGGAAAATTGCACTTTCTCTATAATTAAACTCTCTGACAGAATCTCGTAGGAATAATTCTTGAAATTCCAGAGTTCCATCACTATTGCACTTTAAAAACTTTTTTATAAGCAGCTCTACTATGTCTATTTTTTTTCCTTCACTTTTTTCTTCACTTTTTTCCGCTTTTTCTTCCTTGTTTTTATCAGCTTTCACAGCCTCTTGTCGCTTTTGACATTTGATAACTTCGGCAACAATACTGTTGAGGTAATGATATTTAAAGGCCATAATTTCATTTGTTTCTGCACCCCTAGTCATTTCTCTCCGGCTCATTGCTTCAAGGACATTTTTAATCTAGAAAATTGAAATAATTGTAGAATAATATAATTTTATACATTCAAAGGGATACTTACTGCTGGAAGATTGTCTAATAAACCAGGAAACTTTTGTAAATTCATGATCACCCTCACGGGATGAACAGAGACCTGCATGATGAACGAATGAAAAGAATCAGCCAAATGTGGAGGTAACATGGGCTCTTTCTGTAAGCCTTGGGGTTTGAGATAATGATCTATGTCAGCTTTCGGAATAAAATTATTGATTGTTGCAACGCAATTGTGATTTCCAACGAAGGCTGCCATCTGAGCAGCAGTTCGACCAACACTGTTGGTGACATTGAGTTTTGCTCCGTGTGACATCAAGAGATGACACAAATCAGCATTACCGCTTAAAGCAGCAAAGTGCAGAGCTGTGTATTTGTGCTCATGCTGACATTCACTTGGATCCGCTCCCTAGATTAAGAGGTGAAATACAGGTATAAACAATCTCAATTGGATGAGACTAGGTTGAATTTTTTATTCATTAAAAATGTAAATAAACATAGACTCACGTGATCGAGGAGCATCTGCACGATTTCCTTGTTACCCTTGTAGCAGGCATGTTGCAATGGACTCATTCCATTGTCGTCAACGAAATTAGCTTTTATTTTGTTCGTGGCAAGCAACGCTTTCAAGTCGTCGGTCTTGTTATTGCTAATAGTCTCGATGATCTCCTTCTGGAGTTCCGATAAGTTCTCCGCAGACGACATTTCGGAGCAGAATGATTTTCGCTGAAGTATCCGGAAAATTCTGACTTGATTAGCTGCCGTTAAACCAGTGATAGATTCAATTCCTACAGTCAAACATGTTCACTTTACCTGTTGATATTTAAAAATTGAAAAAATTCCAGGGAAAACTTGTGTAAAATGATCGGATGTGTGAGAAATATTCGGAGTAAATAGGGAACTTTCAGCAGTAAACAGCTGCACAATGTATACAGCCCACCCCACCCACACTCACCTACAGCTCTGTTTCCAACGCGGAGAGATCATTCTAGACATCTTTTCCAAAATCGATAAAACGAACGATCGATCTTGAAAATTTATTTATTCAAACTTTCCATCATTTTCCATCTCAATCTGAAAATTATCTCCACCCCACTTGCCAAATAAATAGCGTATACTTAAGTTTTTTCAGCTTATCACATCTAACCCATGAAAACCGGCCTATAGTTTGAGCTCCTACTGCCGCTCATATGAGCAGCAGCCAGCAGCAGCGTATATACATGCACAAGCGCACATTCGAAGGCATTCGAAGGTTTTGGAGCCAAACACAAGCAGTAAGGATCAGAGACGTGAGAATTTTTATACTTCAATGACAGTGAACATACCACTCCGATGACTTCGTCGGCGAGCAGTCCGTCCAGTCCCCAGCCGGAGTCCGCGAACTCCATATCCCTCGACGACAGCGGCATTCGGAACTCCGAGCAGCTAAACCAGACTGACCCGAGCCACGATGACTCTGTGGTTAGCCTCGCCATGGACACGACTCCCGTCAACTTCGACGAGACGCTGGCCGTTGGCGTCGCGCCTCAGGGCTTCGTCGTCCTCGACGAGACGCTCAACTCCACGCGGCTGGATGTCCAAGAGCCGAACGACCCAGTAGAGCCGCCCTCGAAGCCAGCCGACGAAAGCATCGAAGCTAGCCAGCCGGCGGAGGAGCCTGCCATCAAAGTCGTATTTAAGGACGCTGTAATACTAAAGTATGACCTACTTGTTTGTGTACTTGATGTGGTTTCCGATACTTTTTGTTACGGGATATTACAAATTCTGTTATTATTTTCAGACGCTACTGTAGAAAAATTGAAAGTTTCCTCAAGGACTTGTTGACACAAGAACGTGATAAAGACATTATATCCTGCACCACAGATCTAGTGCTTAAAATATTCAGCTCAAAACATTTATCCGATGTTTTGCCTGAATCATCTCAAAAAGTGGAGCAACCAAACTTTCAGCTGTTTACATTTGATACTGTGCCCAAATTGAAAGATGATCTTGACATTCCAATGTATGGAAAGGTGTGGATTGAACATGCATTTGACAGACCACCAGTTTCCAAACTCAAAGCTACTGATTCACTTTATTTTTTTAGAAATTCAATAAAGCGCTTGAGAAATCTCAAGGTGAAATCGTTGAAGAGAAAGGTGCTGCTCCGCCAAGATTTACATGCTTTAATTGTTTAGGAAATCACAATTTACGCGATTGTGATCAGCCTCGTAATCCTGTAGCTATAAACAAGAATCGAAAAGAATTTGCAGCCAAGAGAGGTCCTACAAATTCTAGGTATCATTTAGAAGATGATCAAAGATTTGGTCATTACGTACCTGGTCAAATTAGTTCAAATCTACGCCAAGCTCTTGGCTTACAAGATGATGAACTTCCAAGGCATGTCTACAGGTAAAAATAATTTGTTAAATATTTCCGGAACAGTAAATGATTGTATATTCATACAATTTTTCATCTCTAGGATGAGAATGCTTGGTTACCCTCCAGGTTGGTTGGAAGAAGCTCGACAACAACATTCTGGAATAACTCTGTTCAATTCTGAAGGCGTTGCTGAAACAGGCTCAGATGAAGAAGGAGAAATTGTTTCTCCGGGTGATAAAGATAAATATGATGTCACGAAAATCATTGATTTTCCTGGATTTAATATTTTACCTCCTGCTGGAGTTAGAGAGGTGAGGAAAAGATACATTTTTATATATACATAGATATTTATTTTGTACTGATGGATTGAATTTTTTTAGGAATGTCAACAATATTGGGGATCACCAACACAAGAACAGTACAGTAAAAGTACAATGTTGTCTTACATGAGTAGTAAAAAAGCAGAAGATGGGTACAAGAGGAGAAAATTGGTGAATCCAGCGATAGCTAGAAAAAATAACAATGTAAACCCAGGTGAAATGGATATTGACGAAACTGAAGGTAAATGAGTCTCATTATTGTGAATAAAATTTATTTGATGATTCAATTTCATAAATTTTTCATTTTACAGATACTCCAGTTGAAAGTTTACCTGTTAAAGGTTTATTCATACCTCCACTGCCAAAAAGTGATGGAAATGCACCTCCACCACCACCACCTCCAGAAGCTGAAGTGTCAGGAAATCAAGCTCAAAAGAATTATTCTAATTCCAATGTAAGATATTTCATTTCTAATCGAAAATACTCTATAGTACACTTATTGATACCGATCCTCCTTAAGAAGAGTATTGTTACGCACTGTTTCCCTGCAAAATTCGTTTTTTGCTTTTTCTTCTATGATCACGTTGCAATTTTCTCCCGCAAAAATCACCATGTTTTGAAAGTTGAAAGTTAAGTCTTTGCGGAAAGCTTCCGATTTTTCATCAAGTCTAAACTTATATTTTCATATTACTCTAGAAAAAAGTTAATTACAAATTATTGTATTTTGTTTCATATTTGTCATTAAGAGAGTATTTATGAATTTCAGGATGGAAGTACAGGTTCTTCTTCTTCTCCAACACTGGGTGATTTAGAAAGTGAAAAAGAAAAGATAAAAAGGCTTCTCGAATTAGTGGAAACAAATTCAGATACTGGAATTAAGGACATACCCAAGTTAGATTCTTCAATAAATGAAGATGCCAACTCGAGTTCAACAGAAGGAATTGAATCAAATTCCATTAAGACTGAAGAATTGAACGTTTCTGATGTAAATAATATTACTCCCAAAAACAATTCAAGATCAATATCTTTGACAGGAGCTAGTATGTTAGTTAAGGAGGTACATGCAGGTACTCCAATATTAAAAAGTTGCTCGCCTTTCAAAATATTACCATCTTCTGAAAAATTTTCAAAGGATATTTGTGACGTTATAAACTTTGAAAATTTGCCAGATTCTACTGGTAAATATGATCAGATGACAGAGATATTACAGAAAGTTCGAAAAACAATGACACAGTTGCAAAAAGAGTAGAAGATGGCGTTCAAAGCTCTTTATATAAATATATTTGTAATATATGTAAGAAAAAGTGATCTCTTTTATCACTGAAAAAGATACAAATCTAATTTTATTGGTACGATTTCTCAATATTGAGAATCAATAGAATAAAATGTTTGTTTTTTATACTATCAGGAGTCTATTTCAATAGACATTTTCCCCATCCTCAACAAATATACTTGTAAGTTGAAATTTTTAATATATGCTTGATGCACTGATTCGTCAGTGAAACAGCTAAGTGAATGAACAGAAAAAATTATTACAATGGTTTTTAAAAAGTTATATTTTAAAATTTTTAAGTCATCTGTACAGATTTCGATAGATTGATAACTTTTTTTTAACGTGCAGATTATTTTTCCGCAATCGTATAGAAATTTTGCGCGAGTCAAATTTCAAAAGCTTAGAACCATCTGTTTTCACATTAATACGCATATTAAATCGAAACATTTCTCGTAATGGTATAATTATGAATTACATGAAAATATAAATCACTTTGTATAGTTCATACAGACACATAGCAAATATCTTTATTGATAACAAATGGATATTTGGGTGATAAGGAATTTTTCAATAGTCAGAAGTATAAAAATTAATTGATTAATCTAGATCTAAATGAATACCGACAAATACAGGCACCACTTCGATACTCATTGCATACACTTAAGATAATATATATAACTCTTAACTAGAGACTCAAAACGTGTCACTGTAATATATTTTTTATATAAAAATTTTTCGCAATACGTTATTTTAATTATGAAATTTAGAGTCAGTCTGTAAAGACTCCATTCTTGCCAACTTTGGTTGTAGAATTTGTACAATTTATCGGCATCGAATGTATAAAATCTAAGGTTCGGTCAATACTTTATAAAACACCTCTTACTTTTTTAGCGGTACCCATTTTACAACTATTAACATTACTCCCAAATCTCAGCGAATTCACGGTTTCATTGTAAGCTTCATCAAGCGGTGAAATATTCAAAAGCATAAGAGTCTTTGAGTTACCTCCTAAAGAAGGCATCAGGAGGTGTGTAAGTTTTGAATTTCGGTAAGGAATATGATCTTGTTTCTGAAGTAATGCAAGGATGACATGTCCCAAGTTTGCAAGAGATTTGTTGATATTTTTTGTTTCGGCTATCCGCGCAGCTTCTTCATTCTTCAATCGCTCAGAGCCAGCCAAGTCGACCAAATTCAAATTTCCGACGGAAATTTCTTGTTTGCCTTTATGCGTACCAATCAATCTTATTCTTGCCACAGAATGAGATCGAGAAGATCTTAAAAAGATATTATGGTCAGAATTTTCATTACTATGTAAAATATTATAATTCTAAAGATTAATATACATACCTCTCATTTGATTGCGTCGCTGCCATAGCACGATTCTCCTGAGCAATTAAAAGACATTGATGTAGCTCTTCGGGACTGTTAATTTCTTGAACTAAGAGATTGGTGACATATAAGTCACTTCCTTTAGAATCAGCCATTCTAATTTCATGTGATTTTCGTGCATTATCGAGAAGGTCTATTATTTGCTCGTTATAAATTTCGAGAAAACTTGCTTCAATTTTATATTCCCAGCCAAGCAATTCGAAATGTTTCATTTCCTTGAAAATATGTTTTACCTGAAAAGTAAAGCCAGAAAATAGATGTCTTATCCATTATCTCAAAGATCGAACTCAAAATTCAATTCTTACTGTTCTTGGAATCATTCCTTCATCATCTGTACCAGGAAATCCTTCCATTGTGTATGTTTTACCAGAACCTGTTTGGCCATATGCAAACACGCAAACGTTGTAGCCTTCGAGAGCAGATTGAACAAGCATTGAAAGTTCTTCAAAAACATCTTCTTGAGTAGTGTTTGGAGAGAAAACTTTATCAAAAGCAAATTCAAAACGCTGTCCTTTTAGTTTGGTATTGTTCGCGACGTCGTCAGCTCGGCCTATTTCCAATGTACACTCATCAAGATAATTGATTAAACATGTGCTGAAAAAATCAATTTTATATTAACATTACACTTTTCAGATTGAATATTTTTTCTATCCTATTAAGATTATCTAATTATTGATAATTACAGTAGAAATGACATAATAATTCAAATTCTTCAACGCAATTATAATGTTGAAAATCTGTTACTTGAGCACAGTTAGAAAATAATAGGAATAGAAAATAAATAGAAACATTATACATGATAGATATAAATTATTAGGAAAAATATCTCTTACTTTTTTCCAGATTCTCTTGCAATCTTTGGCCTCACTCTACAGAAAACTCTGATATTTCCTTTCATTTCTTGGATAGTGTTATGCAAATATCTCCTTTGTCTATCCAAATCTTGTACAAGTGTTTCTAATTCTGACTTGTTTGTTTCTAAACTTTCTATTTTTTCTGCACTTTCCTTCTCTTGTGCTGTTAATCTATTTTTCAGTTCTGAAATTTCATTTTTCTGATTAGCTATTAAAGTTGTTTTAATATTGAGATCATCTTTATGTTGTTGCAAAGTTGCAGCTGATTTCTCATTCAATTCTTTAGATGCTTGTAATTCTTTAGTCAGGGCATTACTTTCTTTTTCAAGCTCGATGATCTTGTTTTTTAAAACTTCATTCTCCTGAGTTAGTTCATTAGCAGTAATTTCCAATTTATCAGCTTTTGATCTATTAGTACTTTCACTTTCTCTCAGACTAATAATCTCTTCTTGTATATCATTGTACTTTGAAGAAACATCTTTATGTTTTGCTTTCAACGAATTTAATTCAGCACTAACGTATTCTAAACGTCCTTTGAGATCCCACTTGCTAGGCTTTGGACCACTTGATTTGTTTGTATTAACACTAGCAGCCACAGGTGCAGATCTGGTAAGAGGACCAACAGTAGTATTAGGCCTGACTGGCCTCACAGTGGGTTTCATTGTTGTTTTTAAATTTGCTCTTTTCGGCTCTACAGCATTATTCACAACACCTGTTCGTTTTGTGACACCTCTAGTTACAGTAGTAATTGTTTTGGGAGCAGGTACAGTTTTTGCACGAGTCAGAGGTGCTTTATTTTCATCTGCCATCTTCAGATTATTTGCACTAATTGATTTTGGTAATGTCTGAAAACTTTTATTTTTGTTATTCGTCTCTATAACATGGTTTGTTGCTGTACTTGGTTTCAGAGAAGTGATAACTGGCGGACCAACTACTGTTCTGGCTGGCACTTTAAACTGAAACGAACCGGGTTTAGGAAGTCGGGACTCCATCTACCAAGAAAGTAAACAGTAAATAAGAATTTCAGTTCACATACACTATCTTAATTCAGAGTTGTTTACTCACCTCAGGGACTTGACCTCAGATTGAAATGTTGTTAAATACCTTCACCTAGACAAAAACCAGTGCAAAAAAATTTTAAGAACATTTTCTACTGTGGTGGTTAAAAGTTTTAATATTATGAGCAATCAATTAAATGTCGTTAGAATCAGTGGATAACAATTTAAATTTGGTGTAAACAAAAAGGAGTAACTGTCAGTTCAATGCTTGTGTTGTGCTCGAGAATCGAGCATTATTTACCAACAGATTACACACTCGCTCTTAGCGAACGGAACCCAAGCGGAATAACAACACCACTGCTTAATTCATCATTATTCACAAAAACTGAAAGGGAAAACATCACAAACCTCGACGTCTATATACGGCTCCACAATAAAATGGCAGATTCAGCAAAAATACAAAAGTTGCTTCACAAATTACGAGATTTACGGCAACTCATTTTGTTTTTCTAGGCTCGATATACAATATATTTGTGTAATGATGCCGAGAAAATGTACCCGTGCGACGAAGATCGGACTTTGTTGCAGTTGCCGAAAAACGACAGTTGACGCGCATAGGAGTCTGAAAGGAGCGGTTGAAACTTTTGAATTCTCATTCAGGTTTCGGCTTGTCCTCGAATTTGCGAGCCGTCGACCAATCAGAGAGAAGCAATTAACGGTCACGTGGTTACCTGCTTCATAATCCGTCGCCATTTCAACATGCACCTTGGGGGGCTGTGTATAAATCGGTTATTGTTTATAAAAAAATTATATGTAATATTACACGATTAAAGCGGCGAGGGGGAGAGCGAGGGATAATCAAAATTGTAAGCAACAATGAAAATATCTGCGAATGAAATTTGAATTAACCTTAGGGTGCGTTTCCATAGAGTGACATCATTACCGAATCATACATGCATGTGTATGGTGCAGTGTAAGTGTAGTATATACATATATACACTCACACATACATACAGTCATTAGTCGAGGATTAATTATTTATTTACGTTTGCATGTAAGGTGCATGGAACACGTTGCATTTGACCAGCTGATATGCTACTATATATGCTCAGTAAAATATGTCGATAACTATATCGATGAAACATTGACACGAACAATATTGAAAACATAGGATTTAATTTTTTTCCAAGGACTATGCATTATAAAATTTCACTTCTTCATTAATAAATAAAAACCGAGATGATTCGTTTCACATGATACGCAACAAACATCTTCGTGTTGACAGAAAAATTATAAGACAAACGAGCGGGACATTATCAAGTACAAGTACTTTATTACAGCAGTAGAAAGAAACACCCTAGACAAGTATCGATCAATCAATTGGCGATTAGTGAAAAAGGGAGCATTGTGTACACTGAATAAGCGACAATGTCAAATGGAAAAGTATAAGATTCTATATAGTTTTATCGAATGGAATGATGGTGTTCTCGACGGCGGCGACTTGAGCCGCGAGCTGCTGCAGCCCATCGTCGCGCGAGAGTTCAGCCAAACGACATCAGTCGCGGCACTGCGCGGTCGACACCAGTCGACACGGCCAAACAGCTGAACCTTGCCAACCTGTTGAAATCGCTGCGGGTTTGTGCAACGTCCGGGGCCCCCTCGACTTTGCGCCCGCGGGTCGAGTTGCTGAGCATATACACAGAGAATCACTTGCGCGCGCGTCGGCTAAAAAGCAAGCACATCAAAGGAAGCCCGCGAACGAGCTGCTGTGCAGCTGCGAGAGACCGCAGGGAAAGAGCGAGAGAGAGCGAGCGAGCGAGCGAGCGAACGAGAAGCCAAAGAGGGAGAGAGGAGAGAGAGAGCAAAAGACGGACGGGTGTCGGTGAGTTGCTGGTTAACCGCAGAGAGACGAGCCTGCGTGCCCACTGCCCATCGCTGCTGAAGTTGGAGGAGAGCCGGAGGATGCAAGCGGGGCCTTGTGGCCGCCGCCGTCCACCCAGCCACGTAAGTCCCAGTGTCCCGGCCCGCGTGCCTCGGTTTCGAGGTTAGGCGCGCATCGCGCCGTGCTCCCGGTGCTCCACACCCGCGTGGGAACCAGTTCGCCCTCGGAGCGCAACGTACATTACGTCCACAGGGAACGTTGCCCCTCGGGGCTAGCGCACCCGAGGCTGACGAGGCTCGGCAAGAACGTTATAGGACATTGTTGCTACTGTCTATGGTTCCGAGTCCTCCGCACGTATATCCTCTATGGGAGTCCGTTGTTTACCTTGGCTCTGTGTCGATGCTATGCTCCCGTTGACTATGCGTTTTCTTTCGGTAGGTCGATTCTGACATTGCACACATCCACAGAGAGCAGAAGGCTATGATTTAGATGGACGCCTGCGTTACTACCCTAACTCAGCAGCAACAATCTCCTACTGACCCTGGCACTGACGAGAGCTGCACTGCCATTAATAGTGTGTGCAAGCGCTCGTTAAGCCAATACTATGGCACAGTATGTTAATGTGGTTGCTAATGCCAATGGTACATTCACTCTCGAGGATCTTCAGCAAATATGTATTGACGGACAGAGCGTCCAATTTGTTGTTGAGGAGATTAACGATGGTGCTAATCTTATATCTCAACCGATTGTGGCTTATGCTGCTGCACCCGATAACACTGAACAAACCTTAATCGCGCAACCTGCTATTAACCTAGCCGCATTGGATCAGACTAGGTAACTTCAGATTGCTATGAGAAGGATCATTTCATTTTTATTCTGTAGAGTAGAATGTACTGGAATCTAATAGAATATTCCTCTATTTTTATTGGTCTATGGGAATTAAGGATATTGGCTATGTAAAAATAGATTATCATCTCATGTATTTATTTATTCATTTATTTATTTGTACCCTATGCAGGCTCTCACTCAGTTACAAATTTTGTTTCTTATATAATCAATACTGACACGGTTGCAATTTTTGTTACCATTTTATGTTTGATAAATTTCAAGTTACAAGATAATATTTATTCATATTTGATGTATTCAAACTTTTCCAATCAATGGAGTAGAGAACAAAATAATGTGCATACTATGATTGTAAATTTAAACACAAACTAGAAAAATCAGGGTAAAACTTTGTAATATCTTGTAATTGATGGTGAAAAATTCACAAAAAATTCTTTAAAATGTAGAGAATTTGATAAAAACGAATGGCTCTGAAGTATATGCAAGGCTTAAAAATAGTGTTTTTGTTTGACAAGATAACTGAATGTAAAATTTGAGCTTTCCTTCTAAAATAAGTATTGGCTATAGTACTAAGAAAATTTTGAGTGGATTAGAGTAATTCAACCTTGTTATAAGATAGAAAATTTGCATATTTTGAGTGTATCTTCAAATTATTTGAATAAATACGTTTCTTGTAGTAAATAATACTTCCAGAAAAATAACGGAAAAACTCAATATGTACTTCTTTCCAATTTCAGGCAGAATGTATATATAATCAAATCAAATGATCAACCTGTTCAACAAACTATTTTCAGTAAAACAGAAACAGGAAACCCTAGAATTCAAGGTAATCACAATTTCAAATAATTAATTTCTTTTGACTAATCATGACATTATCCTGATAATCTTGATTATATCTTTGAACTCTCATAAAGGCTTTAAATTCTTTTTTCAGGATCTAACAATCAGTTGAATGTTAGTTCATCCCAAAACTGGGTGAATGTACAAGAGCGTAAAGAATCATCTGAATTAGTTAAGAAAGATCCACCTGTAAAAAAATTAATTCCAAATGCTGTCAGAAATCAATCACAAAGTTTAACAGTATGCAATTTTTTTATTATAATTCATTTAGCATTCAATAAGTTTCATATTTCACAGTAATTATAATTTATATAGGCAAGGGTTGCTGCACCCAACGTTGTTGTTCAACCTGGTGGTGACAAAAAACCTGCTCGGATAGTTCCTCTTACAAAACGGCACTCCATTGGAGGCCAGCCAATAACGATTTTGAAAGCGCCCGTGCAGGGGCAAAATACACAAATTGCTGCTGGGGGAAAAATGAAACGTATTTCCAATCCAAATAATCCGAATATTGTACTGCCTACACGTTCAAGAACTTCGACCGGAGGAGTGGCTTCATTTGTGTCACCACCTCGAGGACCACAAGCGCGGCCACCAATTCATCAGGAAGCCAACTCTTTGAACCTCCCCAAAAACGTACAGTCTCCATCACTTAGTCCAGGAATGGTTACCTTAAGCGAGAGAATAAAACAGCAAACTCTCAGACAGAAGCAGCAAAATGAACGGCAAACAGTTCAGAAACAGCAACAACCGATAATGGCAGTTACTCCTACACAACGTACTATTCAACAAACACAAGGCATACAGAGGCAAAGAGTCATGGGTCAAATACTGAATCGAGAGCAACAACAGCAACAAAAAGAACAAGAACGTCAATTGTTGATTCAACATCATCAACAAAAACAACAGTTATTACAGTTACAACAAAGACAACAATTGGCGCAACAAAATCGACAAATGCAGGCTCCTTTGGCTGAAGTTGAACAACCAATGGAAGTTGATCCCAGTGAAAGTGTAGGGCATTTGGAAAGACTGAATGACCTCAATTGCTCTACAAAATTAGATTCCGAAGAAAATTCTAGTGAAAGTGTTGCATATGTGCAGCAAGACATCCATGATCCTTCAACTGCAATTGTGCAACAACAAATCACAGGAAATGAAGCAAAAATGCTTGTAATTTTGGAAAATGGTGAACAAAGGTTGATTACTTTTGAAGTTCCTAAAGAGGATTGCACTGTTCAAGATCTACTAGAACAAGTAACGGTTATGATTCTTTTGTTTTATTTTCATTTGTTACATTTATTTTTATTTTTTTGTTCATTTCTTATAATTCATTTTAAATTTGATTCATGACAATAAAGTAATTTGTTATATTTTTAGGCAAATATTAACTCAAGACAAGACCCTCAAGTATCTTTAGTGTCAGATCCTGCTCTTGGCATAAATTATATAGTTGACACCAACTATAGTAGGATGGCATATCAAGAAGAAGAACAAGAAAGTGTATCTAGTGAAAGCCCAAGTGTGACGAACGTCGAATCCAAAACTCCGTGAGTTTTTTTTAACTCAGTTATATGTACATCCTGATGAAAAATTTATTTATATATCTTTATATTAAAGGGTAAAAAGCAACAACACCAATCCACCGATAGCACCTCATTCTTCAGTAAACGATAAGGTATTCATCACTTATAACACATGATTGAATAGAGTTCTTTTATTGATCTTACTGCCATTATCAATTCAACTCTTTCAGTTATATTAAAACTTAATATTTATTTACACAATTACACTATGCATTTCATTTATTTTATATTTTTTATGATCGTAGTAGTTTTGAAGATATTTTTATGCACGAAAATCACCATGGCAAGCTGTCACAGATTAGTTGGTAGAAATAAAATGTAAACTGGTATAATTTTAACGCATTTATCTTTAACTAATTAGTTTGAAACTTATTTCTAATATTTAATCTACAATATAATGATTAATACAGTTGTATATTATGAACCAGCTGTTTTAAGATGTACAAATCCCAATCGATTGTACAAACTCTTAAAATTTTCAATCAATTTGCTTATTAGTTCTTGTGGTTTTGTCCTTGTTTTTTGATGTACAAAATGACTAAAGTACTTGAAATAACTGAAGAAGATACAGAAGACAAAACAAGTTGTAATTTAACATGGTGATATTTATTTGACATCAAGGATTGCAATTTTTATTTATAGTTTATTTTTGGATCATATTCCAACTTTCATGAGATTATTTGGCTTCAAATATAATCTAAATTGGTTGAAACTCCTCAAATTATAGTAATATTGTTTTAGAACGACATTCTATTTTAAATTTTGTACCAAAATGTTTCTATACTTCTGATGCAAACCTATTATATTAAACATTTTTGTAAAAACAGGCTCCAAAATTCATTCATGGATATCTAGCCGTGTGTCCAAGTTGCGGTATGAGCGCAGCAGATTTCAACCACTGTATGAGGTGTAAAAGGAAATTGCAAGACGATGTTAAGAGAATACCCATTTCCACTGGAATATCGCCTAAAAAACAAACCGGCGTGCCTGTTGACGTAAGACGATTTTATGGAACTTACCAAAACTCATTATTCTTGTGAAAAAATATTTCATCTATTTAGTGATGTATTGTAACTAATTGAGGGCTCTCTATTTTAGACATTTTACAAGAAGGGTGAACCCTTTAAACCAGATCGTGAAGCTATCGCAAAAAGAGGTAGAGGCAGAGGCCGAGGAGCAACTCCAAGATCGAAACAAATTAAAGAACCTGTAGAGTGTTTAACTATATCCTCCGATGAAGAGGAGGAAAATAGAAAACAAAAACGGTTGGATGATGGTAAAGAATCTAATCTACAACAGGCTAATAGTGAGGAGTCAGAGACAATTTTTGAAAAAGAACCAGTTATTACTAATAGTCCATCTACTTCTCATCCAATTAGTAATCCAAATCCAATAAGTAAGTTTTGATGTTTATTGAAGAATTTTGATGGTTCACTGTATTAACGTTTCCGATTCCCTTCTCTTAGTAGGTGGTGGAAAAGACCAAAGTGCTCCATCAGATACAGCAGCATTGAGCACATACGTAACGTGTCGGACGGTAAGGATAGGGTCTTATAAATATATTCCGAATGGCCAAATCCTATTATCGTCAAATGGCTTGAAGCTCGAAGTTCCACTTCTAGAAGATGGTAAATTTATAATTTACAAATTTTAAAATCGTTGACATTACTGAGTTTTATAATAACTTTTTGTTTTACAGACAAATCTTTTATAACAGTTGACATAAAAATCAATAATTTGATAAAAGTTTTGATACACTTTGCTAAATCAATGCCAGTTTTATTTTTTTATACAAATGCAAATACTGGATTATTGATAAGAGATTTATTGGGAATGCAAGATCCTAAAGGGCCATATTTCGATCCCACAAGCAAAGGTAAGAAATCAGCTTTAATCTATCTGTCAATTACAATCGTAAAGATATTCGTTAAAAATTGATTATTTTGTAGATCATACGCACAAAAGGATAACTCTCCTTCCTGAAAAGATAACAGATGAATCTAAAGCTTTACTAAAAGAAATGTATCAAGGATTATTTGAAGAATTGAATAATAAGGAAGCTAACGATATTCTTGTTAAAGCTTCTCCCAAATTGGTAAGTTTCGTTTGATTCTGAATTTGAAAAATTCATAATATTCATAACTTTTTAATCCGCAAAGAGTTGATTCGTTATAATTTTAATTAAAAACCAAAACTGAGTTACATACAATTGAATAAATTCGTTTGTAGAAATCTCAAGCGCAAACTCCAGCTAAAAAGCAGACCTCTTCATCTTCAAGCAATTCAAATTCGAATGGTGTGATACAAACGTAAGTAAATTTTTCATAATTCATTCTTCTGTATGATCGAGAATTGGCAGAGGTTGTTTAATGTAAATGTATCCAAATCCAAACATATTGAGGATAACTTGTGTTTTATATTTTTTTCACAGAATAACAGTATATCCTCCTCCACCAGCCAAAGGAGGGATCGCTATTAACACCGAAGATTTTATTTGCCTTGCTGAAGATCAATTTTTAAATGACGTCATAATCGATTTTTATTTGAAATATTTAACCTCTGAAGTGTTTTCTAAAGAAGATCATGACAGAACTCACGTTTTTAGTTCATATTTTTATAAACGACTAACGAGCCCACACACACAAGCAGCAGATACCTCCGAGAATCTTTCGCCTGCTGCTAAGCGTCACGCCAGAGTTCAAAAATGGACTAAAAATGTTAATATATTTGAAAAAGATTTTGTTGTTATACCTATAAATGAACAGTAAGTAATCGTTATAAAAGCGGTTTTGAAATTAAGAATGTTGATCTGTTGACAATTGACTGAAATTATTGAAACTTTTAGTGCACATTGGTTTCTGGCTATAGTATGTTTCCCTGGGTTGGTGGGAACAATTACACCAAAAGTTGAAGTAAAATCAGAAAATCAGAAACTAGCAGAAAAGAAGAAAAAAGATGCAAAAGTACTCACAATTGGCAACACAACTATTACACCAGTGAGTACTATCACAATAGATCCAAATGATGATGGTTCAGAGAGAGACGAAGCCGAAGGTGATGACGAAGAAATGGAATCGGATAGTGAAGATGATGTGAGTAATTTTTAACATTTTATAAACAGTTTTATGAACAATGTTTTCCCTGTCCAAATTATAAATATTTTTTTTTTTTTAATTGACGATATTTTGTTCTCCGTTCATGAATTTTAAAACACTTTAATTTTTTAAAGGACGATACTGACTCCAAATCGACTACAGAAAAAGTATCTAGTAGTAAGACAGATTGTCAGACTCAAGAAAATAAAGATTTAACGAAACTGTAAGTCTTGCTTGGTTTGAAATTATATTTTATTCAATTATAAAGGTATTCTTTGTATTTAAATGCCATTAAAAAAATGTGTACTTAATTTCAGTCCTTGCATTCTAATATTTGATTCATTGGCTGGAGCCAGTAGATCAAGAGTAGTGGCAACCTTACGAGATTATTTGAGTTGTGAATACCAAGCGAAAATGGGAGCAGAAAAAATTTTCTCGAAGGATACTATCAAAGGTGCTTGTCCAAAAGTTCCCCAACAATCTAATTTCACAGACTGTGGATTGTATGTATTACAGTATGTGGAAAGCTTTTTTCAGGTAAGAAAATGGATTCAATATATGTATATATATATATATATATACATTGAAATCGACAATACAAATATTTGTACGAATTCATAATTTACAGACACCTATACAAGATTATACGTTGCCTATCAAAACGCTAAAAAATTGGTTCGAAGAAATTATTGTCACGAGAAAAAGAGAGGAAATTGCAAAATTATTGATTCGGCTTGTAGAAAAAACTAGAGGCAATAAAATCATTAACTTACCAGCTTTAGTTTTTCCAACTCAAGGTGGAAAATTGAAACAGAAACCTGAGAGTCAATTAGACATGAAACCTATTAAGACAGAAATTGAGAGCAAAAAAAAGGTTATCGAAGCAGGAGAAACCAAATCAAATACTGCCACTCCCACAACAGAAAATGCAGATAGTAGTAATGAATCAAGTACAAGTGTATCCTCGCAGTCAATCGTTTCCCAATCTTCTAACCAAATTTCTGCTCCAACAGACAGCAATTTGACACTTCAAAAAGAAGCAACGACGACAGCTTCGAAGTAAGAGCAAACTATTCCTATTGTTTGAACCGTTTGTCAGTTTGACATTTAAAATAATTTTTCTTATTTTCATTCAGAACCTCATCCGAAACAATGGCATATTTGAAGACCAAAAGAATACCTAGGTTACAAAAGGCCTCTGAAAATCAAGAGGAGAAGCAGGTTGCCAAAAAACATAAAGGAGAATCTTTTGATTCCTGTAAATAAGTGTTATCTTTTTTTATATGACGCAAAACTAATTAAGGTTAGTCACTAATCGTAAAAGTCCTTTACGTATACAGTATGATATGTAGTTCTTATAAGATTAATAAAATAAGTTGGAAGATGATGTCTAACATTACTATTTTGATTGATTTTTAAAAACACAAATGTAAAAAAATGATCGTAATCGGATCAATTTTTGATTCTATCGAATTGATTTTGATAGGCAGTGGCCCTTTTCATTCTTATTATGAATTAAAATGAAAAAAAAAAATTAATAAACAAAGAGCCATATTTGGGAAGTATTCCTATTATTCAAAATTTAGCGTAATTAATTTATATATTTTATTTCAATTTTGTATGTACAAACATGAATATTTTGAAAACAATTGTATTTTGTGTTGTCAATCATATTTACTAGGGAATTCTACGATACAAGCACAGATGATCTTAATTATAAACATCCTATTATTCCATTAGCTTGCAACATATCCGCGTTTCTTCATGACCAGGTTTTTCTTTCATTATGTATAAAACGTTCAATACTATAAAATAATCATTTTATACCATTCTATATATAATATATAGAATGTTGTACAAAAAGTAAATAATAAAGCTTGAATGTATTCAGTATAATTTCTACTACTCATTTTATTTCTTTTTCCTTCAACCGTGACTCCATAAAGTGTGAGTTATATGATACGGGTACTTTACACATAATAGATTGCATTAACAAAACATTTTGGCCCCTGACTTATAACGCACTTGAAAGGATTTCAAATGCAAAATTCATAAGAATACTACAATGTATCAGTGTTTAAGCAAATTATCAAATTATTCACTCATGCTTTTAAAAATTTCATGACTTCGTAGATCCAGCCACAAGCCATGTGTATAATTACCCTTTAATTAACAGTAGGTGGGGGTAATGGTGGATCACCGTCAGACCCCTGGAAAAAATCAGATAAAGTATTGAGTTTTCATTATTTATAAGTCATTGAGTATCGCGAATTCGGTTGTCACACTTACTGAGTCACTATCGCGACCCTTCGCAACGTCATCGGATTGTCGGAGCGATTTCGGTCTAAGAGCGTACATCAGCATCCCGAAAATAGCTAATAGACATATCATCATAAAATCACCTTCATTGGAAGCATTTCCTGGCCCTGGCACTAATTGGAGAAAAGACTTGTTAATAATGAATGTTTTCTTGATCCTGTAATCATAAAAAATCTTGAATTACATACGTCTTGACAGAGACAGACACTCATTGTCCGAACAATACGCTTGAGATTGTCGTAACTGAAATTAATAAAATGAAATATTTAAATCGATTAGTTCTTGGAAATTTTTTTGGAATCGTTATTCTGTTAACGTAAAACATTGCTGTGATCGGTGAAAAAACATTGAGCAATGGCTCGAGTGAAGTATATACGACGAGAACTTGTTTCAAAATCATAATTTTGCTTTGAATTATAACCAAGTTACGTATTTTGTTTGTAAACATAAGAATTTCTCATGTTCAATTCTGAATTTGTTTGCAAGCCAGGCACATATTTTTACACTTGCAACGGATGTGTCGATGATTGTTCACTCACAATGGATAAAAGTCGCTGCATAGCCAAATCGTGGTTCCACATGCAAGCGCATGGGTCGAAACCATCGCCAGCACCGCCACCATCGTCACCCATATTGTCCTCTAGTGTTCGCTTCCTCGCACCGTAAACCGATCTGTAACAGTGCGAAAAAAGGGTAGTTTCAACAAGAGTTCGCGTCGCATAGTGCTCGGTCAAGCGAGGAAGAAAAAAATCTCAATCTGGTACGGAAAACACAACAGCAAGCGCAAAATCGTCGTGCAAACTCACAATGTCGCGCGCGTGCACGAATTTTCTCGTGCAATCATCGGTACTTACATACACGTTCGAATCCGGAAAATAAAACACGAGTTCGAGGCTTTATCTATGCATACGCTCACGCGCGCGTTGATAACGCCCCCGGGGAATAATGTATAGGTACGGCAGTATATTGCGCACGAAGCGCTTGTCGCCCGAATAACGCCAAACCACAAGGCGAATTTTCAGCCCGAGCAGTATTACATACCGGGCCTCGCGAAAAATTATATAATTATATTTTTGTCATCCCGCAATAATATCCCAAGGCTGTCGCGGGAGTAAAAAGGAACCGAGGGACGACGCGCGAGCGCTCGTCGACGACACACGCCTCTGATGCACCGCTCGGTGCGCGCGCGAGCCAAGGCGAGGAACTTTCGTCCCGTTTCGTCCGCGCGCCACTTTGTTGCTCGCATTATAGCTCGAGCACTGCAGCAGCACTAGCATATACATCTCCTCTCTCTCTCATCTTAAATACTCGGATTATATCTCTCGCGGGCGCTTCGGTCGTTCATCCGCAGCCGCGGTCCGAACCTCCGGCCCCAGGTGTATAAACACTGACGCGCACTGACCGACGCGGAGAGACAATCTCTCTGGACGAAAAGAAAAAAAAAAGCCCAAACACCTGTTCGACGTGACAGCCCATTGGGGCGGCGAGCGACATAAGTTTATCGATCTTCGTAAACGCGCACGAGGCGAGCAAGGAGAAAAACGATGATATATCCATATAGTATAGGGCGTTGATCCTACGAGTACAGATGTTATCCGAGCGGCAGCGACGGCGTCGGTCCCGTGTGACAGCTGGAAACTGATCGTCGGGCTAGCCCAACACACAACAGTGTATATACACACAACGCGCGGGATGTGTGTATATATACATGTTGTACACGATTGTGACGCGTGTCTGTGTGTGTGTGTGTGTTTGTGTGCGTTTGCGTGTACGTACATACTTACGAGTAGATGAGCGCGGTCGCGCCGAGACTGGTTACGTGGTGTTGAATGCGACCGACTTAAATTCGCTCATGATACGCCGCACTCTCAAAACTAATCGCCCGTGCAGGTACAACACAGCCGTCTTGCTGTTGTGGCTGTGTGTGCTCAGCTGTGCTCAGCTGCGCTGGCGAGTACGCGGCGGCCCAGCATTAGCCAGAGCCACTGCCTCGATTGCCCCCACCCCCTCTCGAGTAGTAGGCGTGTATATATGTATATACATACACGTACATATATATATATACCATTATGCATTCGCTCGATGTGCAGCTGCGCGCGCATCTCGCTGCACCAGCAGCTCCTTTTGCAAACTCGTTCTATGCCAATGTTACTTTCTCGGCTATAGGTAAATACAATATGTGCTTTATGATATCCCGAACCGCGGATGCAAGTCGATTATATTGTATAACGAAGATTTTTTCTTTTAGAAGCATACATGTTCGATTGATTGTTGTGTGTAATGTACCACTTTACAACAGATTCTCGCGGTGGATACGAAACATCGCTCGCTTATTGATTGAAGATCATTTGAGGTGTATAAAACTGTACATGTATATATATTCTCAATATATAGTTTCATTATCTAATTTTATCAGATGCAGAAGCAGTGAAGTTTCGAATGTTATCATACACTTGAGCACACACAAGCCGGTACAGTATACGTTCGAGCTTTATTAGAATTGGGCTTATAGAGACTTATCAGAGCCTTTAACACTTATATTGTATCGAAATATTATTTTACATACCATTGTCCCGTATTCAGAACTGACTTGAACCGTCAATTATCTATATCGTAATGATATCACGGTCAGTGACTGTTTCAACAAAAATTTGAAGAATCAATTTTTAGTCAAAATTTAAAAATTTTTTTTCCAATCGTTGCAAAAGTGCTCGTGATCATGATATGTTGGAAGTGGATTGAGTTCTTAATAAAATATCCTTATTCCTTATATAAAAAGTGATGGGGGCCAAAGTGAAGCCAGTTAAATCGCGATTTGATTCTTGTAGACCCAACCACGAGATGAGTCGAGTAAAATATAGATATAGATATAGACAGTGAATGCAGGCAAGCGAAAAACAAAAGAACAATAAACTTTGAGGTTTAGGCACGTACTGTAGTCTTAAAAAGAAAATAAAAAGTTTTGAGGTTGGAACAACCAAATCTCTTTGCCAGATGTTGAATAAAATCTAAATACAGGTTTTGAAATTGCGCAATGCAATAAAGCGTAAATCGCGCGCAGCGCGTCTGAATGTAGCTAGTCTAAATCAAGATGATAAAAATTGAGGATTTCTTTCACGTTTCGGCGTTGAGAATTTTCATTGTTATTTGCCAGGTAATTGATTTCTCGCAATTAAAAAAAGTTCATGGGATCGTAGATACAACTGTTGTTAAAGGGATCAGCCATTTATACACATTTTTTTATACTATTCCGGAACTCAAATATGACTAATGGTATGGTCGTATACGTAAAAGATGAAATGGTATTAACTGATTTCGAAAGGTTATAATGATTAAAAAATCGTGGCCTTGCAAGTTCAGGACTGTACCATCACTAGACAATTGAATGGAAGCTTTTTCAGACCGCATTCTCAAACGTAATGGAAATATATCTAAATCATAGATCATAAAAAGTAGTATCCTTTATTTAGAAAATAATGATCAATTTCGTAACTATAATATTCCAAGTTTCAATTGGCTTCCAGAGAATAACAAATGCCCATCGGTAACACATGTCAAAGGGTAGATGGGTAATCTTGTCATAAATTAGAGAGAAATTCATTTACAATGTTTATATCATGAAGATAAAACGCACGAAGCACTCGTTTTCAATAAGAAGGATATACTCTTTTTTGTCGATCAAAATGATTCATCGTGATGTATTTCAAAAGCTCACCCCTAAACCCTTAAAATGATACAACTTTGAAATTGAATATCCTGTCTCCAGGATGAGCCTTCAATTACAAGGATGTATATAATGAAACTGCAGAAAAGTTTCACTTTAGTTCTATGAGTTTTGATACCAACAATTTTTACATAGAATTTGCAGTGAATAGTTCCTATAAAAACTCATGGAACCAAGGTGACAAATTAACTTTTATAACATTAAAAATTAACTGCGATTCTATTCAATAATTCATTCGTCTTCATACAGTGATTTTCACTCTTAACGTTTTTCGTTAATATTATCTCTGGAAAGGGAAAAATTCCTTTGGAAATCACTTGAACGCGGTAAAATCTCGTACCATGTACATACAACATACTTGATTATCTATATTAATTACCTCGAGGTAGTTGATAAAATCACTTTCTTATGAAGACTTTGTTTCTATTGAGTCATAGAATCATTTGGAATACATTTTCAAACATTAAAAATTTTGTTCAGAAGAAAACTTAAAATATCGATAATAATATTCTATATAATTTATACAGAAATGACATGAAAATCTGACAGGAATCTATATTTACAGTTTCTGTACTCATGTTCTAGAAGGGGCTAATTGTTTGTGTGATATACGACCGAGTACTGATATGCCCCGAAAGTTTGCAATACAATGTCAGTACATCAATTTAGTCAGTTGACTGATACGCATAATACTCAACTCTAGCTGAAGTAACTAACGTTTGCAAATAACACGGAAATTGTCCTACTATGAGAATCAAGCAAACAATCGGGGACGATTTCGGAAAAAGTAAAGTTGAGATAAAGTAAATGTTTTTTCTATTCCATTATTTGCTGAAATTTGAATTTCTGTTGAAAATTAAAATAATCTAGAAAAATACGATTTGGGAAAGCTTAGAAAAAACTTGAATGTACTACAAAAGTAATTTCGAGAAGTGACTAATCGTTGAAAGTTAAGCAAATATGTTGAAACCCAGTATTTGAGTAATCTGAAACATACAATATTTAAATAACTCAACAACATTTCATTGAGTTACTTTCCGTTCAATAACTTCTAACGAAAGCAAAATAATTTATTATAAAAATGTCACATTTGTTCCATTTCTTAATAGTTCAATACTGCGGTCATCATCATGGTCACGAGGTAAGGGAGCAAGCGCTAAAATCATGTCATGCTTAGCTCGTAAGTAAGATCTGGAACTAACCGTGAGTACAAAATGGAACTGTATAACTGAATCAGACTTAAGAAAATAATCAAAATTCAATGTAAACATCGAATATTCTTATGATAAAACGGTGAAAGTTCAGAAATGTCAATTTATATACCATTCCGCTTTAAAATTTGAGTGTATATTTATAGAATTTAATTCGCAATAGAAAAAAAAGTATTTAGTACAAACCACCTACATGATATTTACATTATAAAAGAATAGTAGGGGTGGTATTATTTTGAGGAGAAGGACACTAATCAAAAGTAGGCATAACTTTTGGAAAACCGATCACGATAAAATTTTGTGAGATGGTATTTAGATAGCTTATATACCTACAGTCATAAAGTCGAACGTTTTGATTTTTCCACAGATATTTTATGAACCATTTTTAATTTGCAGCATGAACAAGATATCTATATTTACCAGACACAAATATATATATATATATATATGCTGTACTGTAAATGCATAAAATGGCATTTACAGTACATCTACATATATGTGCCTTGTTAGGTTGTGCGCTTTCCCAGTGGATTTAATTTTCTTCGGCATTAGTTATTCAAATAATTCAAGAACTGCATAATTATTAAATATGAATACTCTTACTTCAGAAAGTCTGAAAGTTTATTCCTAGAGAAACAAGTTAGAATCTTCGAAGAGAATAGTAATAGTAAAAGATGCTACTTTTCAATAAAATTTTTGGAACATGTTACTTCTGGAATATTTTCATCGGTTTTACTTCAGTCTTCGTCACAATAATCTTCATCTGTCGATGTTGCTTGTCTATACCATTGAATTAACGAACGTCTTGCTTCTGATAACGTTTCATCTTTCTGTGAGAAATTGTGCAGATTATATTGATTACAATCATTCATATTAATATATAAGACCAAATCTTCTGTTTCAAACTATTACCTTCACGAAGCACAATCGAATGAAGTCTGCACCATACTCCTTGTAGTCATCGCCATAAAAGACTGATAATGGAATTCCTAACACACCAACATTTTTATATAGCCACGAAGCAAACTTAAAATCTTTATATTCATGAGTTTCCTCTTCGAGATTCAATTTGTGTGCTATTGTGGACCAGTTTGCTGTCACAAAATATCCAGATTGTGGTATCGTCGGGATCATATCTACATCCAATATGGTATTGATCATAAAATCTCGCTTTGATACCAATGATTTTGCATAATCTATCAAATAGGAGCCAGGGTATCCAAAATTGTCATATTCAGCCTCAAGAAACGTAGCAAGAGCTTCCTGGAAAAGAACATTTATTTCTCCACATTATCAGTTGCAAGCACTAATTTAGTGAAATATGTATGCAAACGAGATATTTTACCTGAAATGGCGTCGGACTAGTATATACTGTTTTAAAGTGAACAGCTTTCATATTGTTAATGACATTAGCTGGTCCGTAAGCCCAACCGATTCGCCATCCAGTCACAGAAAACGTTTTACTTGCAGAACAAAGTGTTATTGTCCTTTCAAACATCCCAGGTAGTGCAGCTGTATCGTAAGCTCATATATTAGTAAGGAAGATACAATTATCTTGCATACACTCACAAAAATATCTTCTTGTTCCCAGAGGAATTGAGCCTCATACAGAATTTCGCTATTTTCAATCGTAATATATTGTTGAATGAAGAAGAAAAATCTTCTCTCAAGAGGATTCTATTTGGAAGTAGCAGAAATTCTTAATGAGGCATAATTCCTCTGGGAACAAGAAGATATTTTTGTGAGTGTATTAAACTCATATTAAATTGATCATTATTCTTTAGCAACTCTTTAAAATTTAATTTTCAATCTCATTGATACGATTGATGCAATAAAACTCTGCAATCTTCGACTTCAATTCAATTTAATAAATCACAAACATTCTTATTTCTATATTAATTAAAGATTCTCATCCACGTTTTCGAAAATAATGAAATGTATTGTTGATACGAATTCGACGTACCTATCCTTTGATGCTTGTAAGGGCTGTAAACTAACCACTCGTATACTTCATCACTTACGACCAACGTATCCCATTTTATTGCCAAATCCGCAATAAATTGTAATTCTTCGAGAGTAAATACTTTTCCAGTTGGATTATTCGGATTATTGATCATAATCCCTTTTGTTTTTTCATTGAAGAGACTTTTCAATTCTTCTTTGTCGAATTTCCAGTCTGCAGATGTTAGTATACCGTCGGTTTTTGTCTGATAAAATATTAGACAAGATTGAGAGTGGTAACTGTTATTTATCATACAAAATTATAATTCAATCATTGATGATCATTGTATCATAAAAATGTGAAATATGAATTTAAGAATAAAATGAATTCAACTTCCGAGTTGTAATTACCGGCTTCAATGCTATGTATCTGACAGTAGCTCCCGACAACCGTGCCGTACTCCAAAGCGCACCTAACTCAAAAAATGGTTGAAAGATAATCCACTCATCCCCCGGAGAAGTCGTCGATTGTAGTATCAGGAATTGAGCTTCACTAGCACCAATGGTGACAACAAAATTGTCGAGAGGATTTAAATCTCGATCTAAAACTCTGGAATATAACTTCGAAAGCTCGTTCACGAATCTTGGTACTCCCTGCATGCAATTAGAATAATTCGTATGAATTTTGTATTAAAAATCAAATATTCTATTTATCAAGAGCCATATCTACACACACAAAAACGCGCAAGAAACTTTTATCCCGCAGTTTGATCAAACTGTAAGGAAAATCGTGAAAATTTTGAATGAGACAAGCATTTGTTTAACCCAGTTTATAGTCAGAACTTCATAGCATGATCTGAGAAATATTATTCATAATTTATACGATTTCCCTTGTAACTAGATTGTTAATTTGTTCAAACCATTTAGAAGAACAATTTCTTCGAATTTGAGTAACTAGATATCGAGGGCACAAAGTAAACTCACAGAAGCTCGTGCATATTGATTCAGTAGTGGATTGCTGTCCAAAGATACATTCGTTAGAGCTTCTCTGAGAAATTGTGGAGGATGAAAGTTAGGATATCCCTGTCCTAGGTCCACTGGCTGATAATCCGCTGCCGATGTCAATAATTCAGACCTGGTCCATATAATATTAGTCAAACCTTTCGTAACTTTCCATAGGAAACTTAGAAAATTTGAATACTCACAATTCATCATGTTCAAGGTAATATGGTGATATATCGAAACGGTCAGCCTTGATATTCGGAGTTGATTTAGTAATTGATAATTGTACAATCAACTGTAGAATATAACAAGAGAAATTAGAAGAACGAGTAAATCCAACATTTTTTCCTTAATAAAAACCAAGCTAAGAGAATTGCAGTGAATGTTCTGAATTTTATATTTATCGATTGTCAATAAATTTATTCGGCATGGAAATAATTATTTGAACTTCGTTGTAAGTTAATGTAACATAACTACCGTCTAGACTCACCAGAATGATGAATATGTTTGCAAAACTAAGTTCCGTTCTTTTCATAATGACTACCTGGATTCAAATTTCATATTAGTATGTATGTACATCAATAAGCATTTGAAAAGAAATTCAACAGAATAACACCAGAACAGAACAGCATGATCAAAAATAATGTATCTGTGAAGTCTTTACCCCCGATGGGGGTAAGAATACTAGAATTTGCTTCGTAAATTTAATGAGAAAAATTGTCTATCAGAAACAAAAGTTCATTTTGAATTTTAAAGAGAAGTCGAATGAAAATGTAGCTATAAATCGCTAGAAAGTTTTGCATATACCTAGGGAACGTAAGGACATCCAAAATGTACATTGGTTAAAGATTATAGTGGGTGGTTATCTCAAAAATCAATATCTGTGATTTGTTGACAGTCAACATAGGTAAAATCCGTGATATTTTCGATGCTGGAGGCAACTACATTTATAATGAAAATGAGGATAATTCTGGTCAATGCAATTGCACGCGCTTGTGTGCACATGTATGTACGACCAATTTTTGGCACGCGATTTCTTACAAACAGATGTTTCAATTAGGATGTTTAGTCGGCTATGTTGTCGGGTGTTTAACAATATCAAATGTCACGAAATCTTAAGAATTTTTATAGCAACCGTTTTTCGGATTTTCCTAGTAACCATTGGTAAATAAGGGAAAAATCCGTATAAAAATGTCCAAGTCTCGCAAATATCCAGATTTGGTTCAATTTTCTGTTAAATAGAGAATTCAATTTCTTACAAGTTTGGGCTGCATTTTGGAATCTTCACAAAAATGTATTATTTACGAAGCCAACTCTATATACTTTCTAGGGGCATCTGAGGTTGTTTGAAGAGTCACTTATGGGGATGCCGGAATACAAATAGCCATAACTTATCATAATCACAAAAGTTACAACTTATTTACAGAAAAATGGGTTATACGTGTACTAAATTAATAATCAATGATCAAAATTTACGGCTAAGAATTAATCATCAAAAAGATAGAGCCTCTGAGTTGTCAAAAAAAATATTTCCAACATCATTTTCATTTTGTAAAATATCCAACATTGTTTCATTGCCCAATGAAGCATATGTTTGTTCCTTGTAAAAATGTATAATTTACCGTAATTATTAGTATAAAAAAATAATTATAAAAACCTGCTAAATAAATTTGAATCCTTTGTTCAATTTTCATTCAATCTTATATAAATTTATATGTATATGTGTGTATGTGTTTCTAACAAACAATTGGATGTAACTTTTGATGGCTTGCACAATCAAGCATCAAGAAATCAGTATTAATCGATGCTGATCTCGGAGACTTTATACATTTTCACAAGTACATACCAGAATCTACATAGCCGAACACGCTCGTGAACGATCCATTGAAAGTTCATGATGAAACGGTATGTACATACATACAAATATGTCTACTGTTAATACTTACTTGAATATTGTTGAAATTTTAATGATCACAACGTTACAATTGAACAATAGTTTTGAACTATATTAAACAAAAAATAATAATTAATCCAAGATTCCAAGATTTCCAATATATATTAATCTCCAATCTATTTTTCTCATCAACTCCATACTTTATGCTGCTTCAAGCTCTTTGCCACTATTTTTTCTTCTTGTTTTTGTTTCGTTTTTATTTTTACATATCTGAATCACACATCGTTATCTCGCACCAACACTAACACTTTTTAAAAGTAAGTAATTCTTTAAGCTTGTCAACGGCAATGCAAAATGAAATTTTTTTCCAAAAAATCAAGATTGGTTCTTTAGAGGAGATTTAGAAAAAATATGACATCTGAAAACAGTATAAGCCATATAATCGTTCCAGAAATGAAATATGGAAAGATAATAAAATCTAAAGTGTATGTATTCGTAAGAAGCGCCGGTTTTTCTATTTTTTTTCCGGATTCCCGGCAGTATACAGATGTCCTACATATATACAAAAAATCAATAATTGTTAGTTTCTAACAATCAGTAATAAACGCTTGGCAATGAAAGATTGTCTTCTCATTATAAAGTTAATATAATTATTGCAGGTGCACACTAATCGTTCGCGACGTCTTTTTCTGAGACCAGCAGCATATCTGCTGGGTATGTCAAAGTCACATTTCCCGAAAATTGAGCGCTTCTAAACAATTAGATCGACTTATCTTAGGAAGCAATATGATGTATGTATGATCGTTTAGTCACTTTTTATACCCATGAAAAAAATCGGCTCATCAATACTGATCAACTTTCAAATACTTTCTGAACTGTAATGTTGATTAACTTATATTATACTTGTTTTTTGTTAACTCACCTTTGTTTGTTACTTTAAGGCTTGAACATCTATACTGAAGATTGACTATGAAAAAAATTTGTATTCTCTCAAACATGTGAAACTTATATATACGTAATCGAAAAATGCAATTATTCACGTCTTAATTTTAAACAATATTATCTGGTTTAATCGTGCAAATCTTGAACCAGTAATCCGTTCGAGTACACTTATTTACTTATACGTACACAGGTCTTTAGGCGATCGTATATGAAGTTGATGAACAACATATGGATTGAAACATGGATTGAGAACATATATGTTCTATATTTATGATGGATTTTTTTCTCCCTTACGTGATCGAATTACTGTTAACATTTTTCTAAGGACACGTCTCATCGAGTGTAACGGCAAAAACATGATAGAGTTTCGGAAGAAGACACATCTGCTAAAAAAAAAACATTGTGAGGATATATCAAATCCGTCTAAGCGATGTTATAGAGAAATATAAGAAAATCCAGGGAAAATTTGTTTGATGTTTCGTAGAGATTTGCAAGGTACCGTCCGTTGGTTGACGTCAATCTTGGCACTTTAAATTTTTGAGAATTTTTTTTAATGTTTCTGAGGCTACTTCTGCTTCTATAACTTTTTTCAGAAGCCGATTTACACGGTAAAATTCACAGAAATAATCCCTTTAGAATCATTTTACCGTTTATTGTCAAACTGGCCAAAAACATTATTAATCGATTATCCGAATTGGTTCATTTATAAAAACGATAAATGTTTTTTTTGCGGATCCAGTTTTGGGGAAAAGTATCACACACGCACAAAACATTGTGTATACATTCTGTACAATGAATAACAGTCTGCACTCATAAATATTGAATCTCACTGCTAACAGTCTGATCTGTTTAAAAGGCATTTGTTTCCTCTACGGATACCAGTTATAATCAAGAATATATCGACGTGTCTTACGAAGAAAGACACATAACTGAATCTGTCCGCGAAGAAAGACACATATCCGAATCTGTCCGCGAAGAAAGACACAACTCGCAATCTAGCCACGAAGAAAGACACAACTCGCAATCTGTCCACGAAGAAAGACAAATGTCGGAATTACTCTCCCGCGAATATTAACGAAAAAAGAGTTTAAACTGTAGGAAAGGCTTGTTTTTTTTTGTCAATGATAACCTACTCATTCTAAGCTTTCATTCCATATATTTTTTACGTCGGAAAATTGTGGGATGTGCGCCATGTATCCTTTTTGCGGGCAGACGCGAGTTGTGTCTTTCTTCGTGGCTAGATTGCGAGTTGTGTCTTTCTTCGCGGTTAGATTGCGAGTTGTGTCTTTCTTCGCGGACAAATTGAGATGTGTCTTTCTTCGCGGACAGTTTGAGATGTGTCTTTCTTCGTAAGACACGTCGATATGCTGCCCTTTTGAGAAACATGGGGTCTTCCATAAAGCAGAATCTTTTACTCATTCAAGAGGAAATTCAGCTGATTTCAAGAAGATAAATCAATCTATTTCAGGGATTTTCGAAAATATTATATATTGAATTCACAAGAAAATTTATGATAATGAAACATTTATTTCTACATTTTTACACTCACAAAAGTATCTTCTCGTTCCCAGAGGAACTGAACCTCAGTCAGAATTTCTGCTACTTCCGAAAAGAATCTTCTTGAGAGAAGACTATTATTCTACAATCAACAATATATTATAACAAAGTATTATTTTAAGCCTGGGAAGTAAGTAATTGACAACCTTTTCTGATAATCTGCTTTCGCTCCGGGAATGAAATGTGAAATAACATTTGTCAGCTGTGCAATGAGTACATACAACAACAGTTTGGTAGGAAATATGGAGGAAAACTTATGTGACCGTCTTTGCGTTTGTTTATTAACATATTTAATTCAAAACTATATTAGAAAAGCTGGTATTCAATAGCTAATACTTAAAGGTGTTGAAGCACTTATTGGTAATATGAATATTATTTGGTTGGGAAAAAAGATTCAAGAATCAAATTATGCTTCATCTGAGAAGAAGAGTATGGCCTCCGCACTCACAAAAATAAAGTCTTGGTTCAAGAAGAAAAATCGGTTTGACGCTATAGCAAGAAGATTTATTCTCGTACTGAACAGACTCATCTAGAATAAAGAATAGAGTCTCAATTCTAGAGGAAATCTTCTTGCTATAGCGTCAAACCGATTTTTCTTATTGAACCAAGACTTTATTTTTGTGAGTGCAGGATACTGCTTTTGATAATTCTTCTTAAGATATAGTTTTTGAGGATACTAGTGGTCATATTTGCAGTTTTTCATCACCCTTAATACTTTTATTTCTAGGAGATATTTGTCAATCATTGATTTTGAACATGTATTGCATATCTGTATATATAGTACTCGTATGTAGTAGTGCATACAAAAACTATACTTCAAAAAGTTTCATTATGATTGATAACTGGAAAACTCGTACTTTCCTCTTTAGTTTCAAATCATTTTAGAAGATTATGGTCATTTTGAACGAAATCAGTATGATTACATTGGATTTTCTCTCAGTTGGCGTCAACCTGAATTCCATTATATTCTGTACGATTTTTTTCTTCATTATATCTTCTTGCATGAACAGGAGTTCTATCGATTAGAGTAAATGTAATGGATTTTTTTCCACCGAAAACCTAGTGGAGTGAAATACTATTTTCCAGGCAGATTTCTCGTGCCGCTGTTTTATTATGATGATTTTGGGTCGACAACAGTCACGGACCACACAAGGGCATAATCGTAAATAATGTTCGCAATCTTTCATCTATTTTCGTGATTTATTTGTTTTACACGGCAGAGATAGAACAACTTTTCGCGTGGATCGTATTTTCGAACCCTTAAGGGGCGGTCAGACCAAATTTTTGTGTACTTTTGTGAAAAACAGTGGAAATGTACGAAATTTTGGGACACAAAAGTAAATAGTTCAGATTCATACTAAAAGCTTAAAATAAACATCTATACATATACATTTTAAAAATATGATTTACACGCCAGTAGAAAAATGAGAATTTGAGTTGTTTGGGACGGTAATGTTATTTATGGTTCTCATTCCTATCCAAAAAATAATAAATTTCGAACAGCTTCGTTCATAACGTTGAATTTGGGGTCACTTTTTATTCTGAAATCTTTTCAATCCCTAGCCTACATGATGTATTTTATGGAGTAAATTTTACGGATATATTTTTTTCGTGGTTAGGCTCAATTTCGTGAATGAGTTTGATTAAATTGGCCAAAAATAATGGACACTCTTTAATGGTGACAAACATGTGCATGGTGGCTTGTACTTGGTATTATTAAATGTTAACCATCATGTTATCTATAGAATGGAGAAAAAAATGCATTCAAAATTTCAAACGCTCACGATCGCTTATCGTCGGTCGTGAATCGACGATACTGCTTGACCGACTGGCGACTCGACTGATTTTAAATACCCGCATGTAGCAGTGACTGCAGCTCTTCCCGACTCCCTCCCCCCATGAAACATGGTCGGCCCAAAGCACTAATACACTTGCTAATACCATATATAATAGTCAAAGGTATATACAACATCAGCGTCCCGAGCGACATATATATAAAGACAGAACAGATGTTGCAGTGAGACTGCTACATCAGCTTTAATTATGCTGAACCAGGCAGTGGTGGAGGCCTTGTACTCGGCCACCTACATCGAGAACTACCTCGACTGCGTGGAAAATCTGCCCAATGATCTCCAGAGGCATTTGTCCAGGCTACGTGAGCTCGACGCTACTTGTCAAAGTGAGACTACTTTACTACCAATTTCTTAAATAATCTTAATTTTCAATATTCTTAACTGGATTTTTAATTTTTCTATCGAATATTCATTCATAATTTTGAGTCAAGTATATGCTCAAGAACATTAATTGGAGTCATCAACTTTTGTTGCTCCAGTTTTTTTTTCAAACTTTTTACTTTAGCATTGATTAATTTAGACTTTTATTATAGGATTCATTTAGAATTTGTATAAGTAGTTCAAAACAATTGTGGCATGGTTTTGTGAACCAGACAAACATAATACATAAAAGTTATTTATGAGATATATTTTCTGAACCATACTTTATATCTACAAATGGATGTAACCTTTTAGCTTGTAAATCGTAATTATTATGCACGTATATAACAAATAAGCTTGTTAATTTTTTTTGCAGCTTATCTGCGTGAAGTTGATCAGAATCAAGAGGTGTTGTCTAAAGGAGATATCAATGGCTCAGCCAAAACTCGAGCTCTTGTACGAATTCAGCAAGCTCTGATTGCAGCACAAGAAATTGGGGATGAAAAATTACAAATTGTACAAATTGTTCAAGATCTCATAGAAAATAAGACAAGACAGTTGGATATGGATTTCAGAAACTTAGGTTCATATTTTTCTATTCATTCTTACACTCTTTGTTCCAGATATTTTTATAACTGTCATTACATGAATTTTCTAGATTTTGGAAAAGACCAGGAGTCAAGTGAGCCATCTAGGGATACTAGTACAAATGTTAATAATAATTCTGGTAATAACTCAAACAACAGTGAAAGGCCAACAAAACGAGCAAGGAGAACAAGAACAGAAGCTTTGGTGGAATCAGCTCAAGCTATGGACATGATTGTTATGTCTGAGAACAGATCCTCAAACATTCCTAGTTCATCTAATGGTAACCAGAAGAGGGCAAATGCAGCAAACACTAGTAAGAAAAAGAAGAGGAAGGCCAGACAAGGCAACCAACAAAATCAACATCGAGAGGATACACCTCCACCACCAGAAGATGATCTCGCTATTGATCCGGATGAGCCTACATACTGTCTTTGTGATCAGATTTCATACGGAGAAATGATTCTTTGTGACAATGACTTATGTCCAATTGAGTGGTTTCACTTTTCATGTGTATCATTGAGCACAAAACCAAAAGGTAAATGGTTCTGTCCTAAGTGTCGTGGAGACAGACCCAACATTATGAAACCAAAAGCTCAGTTTCTCAAAGAATTAGCCCTTTATAATAAAGAGAAAGAAGAAAAATCGTAGCAAAAGTACAAGAAATTGTAAAATTATATGAATTTTGATTCAAGTTATCTATAAACTTAGATATTAAGTAGGAATTATACATATGTACTGCTAAGTTTTAAAATTCAGTTAGTCGCGAGAATCAATTCACAAAATAATAACGTTGGATGAGGATCATTGTTTTTGGAGATAGGTGTAATAAAATATGTATCTGAATGTGTAAAGAAACTTTCATTTTATATCTAATATTTAAACAAATAAGGAATTACATTCATTCACACTCATTATTCATACACGCATGCACACACCTTCGATTGCAATGTTTGCATTGTTGAATCAGCAAGGCTTTGCTGTCGGATATCTAAGACAAATCACAAAGATACGTGGACGTTTATTGTGTTTACACTTGTCCAGTGAGGATCACATGAGAAACGTAGTACAGATCAGCATCAATTGAGGTATCCATCGTTAATAGTACCTGAAAAGAAGTTATCATTTCCAGATCAATTTTAATTGGATTTTATCTTAGAGATTATGGATATTTTAATTGTATAATGAATAATTCAGAGTATTATTTCAATTGTATAAATAATGTTGTTTTACAGAGAAGGTTTATATTATTTTTGTTTTCATTTTGAGTGTTCTGCATGACAGTTTTTTTTATCACAATGAAAAGTACTGACTTTATGTAAGAATAATTAAATGAGTTAAGCGTGACAGTTTGTTTTTATTTATCCTATTTAAAAAATAAGAGTAGATTGGTCATTAATTTAGAGTTAAACTTCATTAATAACAGAAGCTTACCTGAAACTAATGTCAGCGAGGATCTTCTGTTGAACCACTCTCTTGAAAGTTCAACCAAGATTGTTCAACAACAGTTGCTACCCTTTTTTCGTATTCTCGCTTATTTTCTTGATACAATTGCGCAGCTAAGGAATTAGCAGGAGAATTTGGATTTGGCTCATCCAGAAGTGACTGAAACATTACAAAATTCAAACTATACTTGTATTTACTATTGTTTCTCACCTCACTACTACATCTTTCCTAGCACCTCAAATCATTACTATCTATTTTTACAATTATTATTATTTAATAAATTAAAAAAATGAAAAACCACGATTCACGTATTTCAATATTTTTTGTGAAGGATGGAAAACAAAAAACATTGAATAAAAATTGAAATTATGCATTTTATTTCACGTCTTCGAGTATATATACTTTTCACTATGTAGGTGAATGAATTCTTCAGTACTATAGAAGTACTACGATTTAATACAATGATTATTATAGCAATATCAATTATCATTAAATGACAACAATTTCAACCAAAAGTACAGTTTTGCGCTCCTTTTTACAGTAAATATAATAGGGAAGGATTTGCTCCAAAACTCTTTCAGAGGATTGAAACGAAAAATCTTACTTAATATCAACTTTTCAGTTTATTTCATTTATAACTTCTAATACTTTAATAATTATAGGTATATGTACTAGATTAGTTTTCATTTTTTGTAAAACTCCTTCTTCATTGCCTAGTTTTCTCTCTTTTCACTGGCTCTTTCATAGTATTCAAATAAATAAATACACAATTTTATATTAATTTATTATACAACGTTGTAGAAATTCGGTCTAATGTAATTGCATACAAGTTGAAGGTAGTCCTTATTTTTTCAACATTGATGATTTTTCTTTCATGACTCCTAGTTTTTGCGCCAATATTAGAGTGTACATCATTTTTCGATTTAGATACGTGCTATTACTAATCAAAATAGTCTGGCTCTTAAGAGAGTCTGATTCAGAAACTAAATGGTTAATTATTTCATTCATAGTCATATTGTCATGATAAATATTATGACAATTTTAAAATTACATTTGAATAAGAAAAAAATGTAGATGATGAAGTTTTGTATTTTGTAGATGTTCAGAATATACAAATAAATATTGTGTATCACTCAGATATTTTGTTAAGAAATATATAATATAAATGTACATATTGCAGGAGATTGCTTAAAAAATTTCACACGCATTAGTTGTACATAAATTGGGCGCTTGCAAAAAAGTTGAAAAAAATTAGAAAACTGAAAAATTTTCAATAGAAACAGGGACTACCCCAACAAATGTAGCATTCATGTAGTTTTGATGTGTGAAAGAAAGAGTAAAATGTTTGTGATCGAATCAGAGGCTTGGGAAGTTGACATGCTCATAAAATTAAAGCACGAGGCGTTAGCTCCAATTCACGAGGTGGCATGTTAGCTCTCCATTTGTCCTCGACATGCCATGTAACGACGGCTGCTGTACGCTGTAGCTGTAGTTGGCTGCCGTTAAGGGTACGGTATACTGACAAAACTAAAAATTCAAAAGTTTTCATATTTTTCTTGATTCTTTGAATATCTCACTATATACATTATTTCTAGAGTATATCAAGAATCATTTTTTAAAAGAATTAATTTCATCACAAATCAATTGAACTAATGTATTCTTTATGACAGTAAGTTTAAAAATAACTTTATTCAAAATCTGTATGAAATTTTCTTGACTCAATATAAGTACTAGAGGAATATTTTGTGCTTTTGGATTGAAATCTGGATCAATTTTGAATTTAAGTAAAGTTAAGTATTGCTCCTAGAAAAAAGTGAGTATACAATCCATTATTCATCCATAATTTGATTAAAAACAATGCCAGTTTATCGTACCCTTAAGTTGCTGCTGCGACAGCGGCGAGCTCTTGCCTCCAACTAATCCACAAAACTCTGCTCCACACAAGCCTTCACTCGCTTCTCGTACTCGCGCCGGTTCTCTTTGTACAGTTGTGCCGCCATCGAATTGGCGGGAGAATTTGGGTTTGGGTCACTTAACAGCGACTGCAACCATACAAATATCGAACTTATGATTTTACTTCCACAACTTTATGTAATCCTTGACAAAGATTTTTTTTCTGTGTAGCAAACATTAGGGTGAGAATTACTAAGGAATTGAACATTTTCAGTTTTTACTGTACTCGCGTCATCATTTTTACTTGTTGAACAATAATTAGTTTGAAGATTTATGATTACTCAATTAATATTTTCAAAGAGTTGAATTCATTCGTACATGAAAATATTTATAACAACTGTATAACAGCTGTATATTATTTATAAATTCTAACTATCATCTGACTCTTGAAAAGTTTATAACTATTGCTGATAGGCAAACAATTACATCAACATTATTACAATAATAAATATGTAAGATTCGTCATTCTTATGTGATGAGAAAGAATTATTTATCAATGACTTGTTCAACATTAGAGATAAAATTATTCAATTCCTATACCATTCTAGGTTAATTTTTCTTTTTACTTATCTACTATCGATTGCGCATTGAAAGCTTGGTTAATTATGACCTTATTTTAAAGGTTAATTTCATTATGTATAAAGATCTGATCTCAAAACATGAAGAGTATCTCGAAAGGTTCCGACTTGATGAATTGCAACCGCTGTTAAGATATTAACAGAAACATTCAGATAACGATCAAATTTAGCAAAACATGGTGATGGTCTAAGTTCAATGTAACCTTATGACTTACCTGTATGGATGTAAGTATCGCTGAAACATCATATGTAGGACTCCAACGATTTTGTAGAATATCAAGGCAGATTCCACCATCAGCATAAACATTTGGATGGAACATTTTACTAACGAATCTGACTGTTGGTGGTTTATTGGGATATTCTTCTGTGAATTCTATTGTGAGTTTGAAAGTACCATCTTCAAAAGGAGTGTCATGTGGTCTAGAAGAAAGATTTCTCATATTAAACCAGTTTTCTACAGTACAAAGAAACTCGAGAACCACGCATTCTCGAAGTCTACTATAATTTACACTTTGGAGATCCAACTAATTGATTAAATAAACTATCAATCAATAAATCTTGATTAGAAACCAAGTGACTCCAAAAACAACGATTAGAATAACACTGTATATTAGATCAAATCCAGAAAATGTTTCAACATTGAGTAACAATACTCCATAATCACAACACCTTATCTATGCATATGAGCCATCACTATTCCCTCTCGAACACTATCTTGTAGCCAACAGTATCCCAGAATCACCGTTACAGTTGCTCAACAGATCCCATAATGAACACGCAAATACCACCAGATGGTAGTTAATCAAAATTTCACAAGCTGTGTTCGCTCTTTGCTACTTTTTATATGAGTAAATTTGTGTCGAACGAGCAGATGGTGAAACTGAAGGGCAGCAGTAGACACTCACCCAAAAATGACTGCGTTCCATATCATGATATTGTTATCGGTGGGCGCACCAGAGACTCCTGTCGGTGGGTCCTCCTGTAGCCTGCAACACACGAATAATCCAAGATCAAGGCACAGCTCTTAATCACACTCGCGGATCTCTCGTCTCTTTCTGCTTCTGCGTGGCTGCGCTAATAATAAAACTCGGAACAACGTCATCTCGACGAACGGAGGTCGAGCGCGAACAACGCAGAAGGGCGAGAGAGAGAGAAAGAAAGAGAGCGAGAGCGAGAGAAAGAGAGATTGGTATAGAGAGCGAGCGAGAGAGAGAGCAAGAAAGAGAGAGAAAGTAAGAGAGAGCTGGTTGTTGAGTCAAGGCTGCATCATGTTTGGAACAGCTATAAGGGCAGGAGTTAATTACCTCTTGAAGTCCCGCATGAGTCGCCTTCTCGCGGGGGTCGACATTCCTGGTGGAGCTGGTGGACGGTTAGGTGGTGTGAGTCAGAGACGGGCGTCCTCGGCTGCTGGTGCTGCTGTACCGTTACCGTCCTCTGGCCGCCCCTCTCTTCCCTTATCCAAGGAGCAGACGTGTTAAATCCACATGCGCGCCTGCGTGAGCGGCCGAATTGGCTCTCTTTGTTGTCCGCTCGGGTATTCACGGTGTTGGATTGGATATATACACACCAATTGGTACCTATATGTATATGTGTGCAAGTACTCGCGCGCACAGGGGCACCCGCTGAGCCTCTGCTACCTCGCCGAGTCAGCCTGCTGCCGTTTAGCTTTCATGCACCTCTCGAGCGGAGCCGATGATCGAGTGCAGCAGCAGCAGCATCAACCGTGGAATTTTCTCGGTGGTATTTGCGCTCGCTCGCGGGGGGTCGACTCCCTACGTGCACACTAATACTGCCCGAATCCTATCCTGACGATGATCAGAGAGCCTCGGACGCGCGCGACGCAGCTGATACGCGGACGAGGGAGGAGGGGGGTGGGCGGGCGGACCTGCGCGCGCGCGATACACACTGCACACACACACTGCAGCAGTGCGTGCAATGCACACAATTTTGACTTTTTTTTATTGTTGCTCCAATTTTTCCCTCACTCTCCCTCTCTCGCTCCTCCGTATATCGTTCTGAAGCAGAGCACACAAGCGAGCCAAGGCCTGCGATGGCACCTAATTCCGCGATAAAGTACTGCTATATGCGTGCAGCGCAACTCCCGTCTTTGTTTTGGTGAGAGCGACAATTAAGATATGAGTCGCGCGCACACATGCACACACGTATACTTGTATACAGTACTACACGCGCGATTTCTCTCTCGATCGACTTACAATGAGGTGTAACCGCGTGCGAGCATGACTATAGGAAAATTCGATTACTCGCTTTCGCTATATCTCGCAATCTCGAGAGTTTGAACTGGTTTCGAGCGGAGAATCACCCCATCCCTTATATGTATCATATCAATCAAAAACAGACGTCCGTCTTTCGTGACATGTGTTGGGTGTGATTTTTTTTCAATTTACAATATCTGAATACTTTTCTGAACTGGATAACCCGGAATATTGGAAGAGATACAGATAAATTACCAAGTTTCAATTTGATTCAATTTTTTAACGCGATTTCCCATACAGCGATCTATATACTCTTTATTGAACAAGAACGTTTTAAAATATCGTTCTTCAATAAACATCGCGTCTCACCAATACCGACTTTATCTACTCATTCCCCAGTATGATGAGAATCTGTTTTGCTCCAAAAAACACGTGACATCATATCACTTGGAACGGAAGTATAAATATCCACGTAAACGAAAGCGGGTAATATCGAAATGTAAATGGAAAATAACAGCTCGCTCACGCACATTCTCTCTCTCTCTTGCTACACCTTATTACACGCGACGTCTTCTAACCTAAACGGTATAAGGATACCCTTTTACAACGGTACGACCGCCGCTGACGTCAGTCATTCTTTTTCTCCGAACCCGTGCACAACAATCGCACGTGGTCGCGCGCTCGACGAGCCACGAACAGGCGCCAGCACCAAGTTGCTCCTGTATATAACATCGCGTCTGATATATACACTCTGATCTGGCCTGTGCAGTATTCCGAGAACGCCTATACAATAAACAAGCCGATATCGGTTGTTATCGAGGCCGCGGCCCGCGAAAGTGGAGCGGAGCGTCGGTTGGGTTTTCGCGCCCTCCGCGCGAGAGCTGCTGCTGCCGCTGCTGGGGCGAGAACGAAAATCGATAGACCCGCAGAGACGACCGCAAAAAGGCGCACGCGTTATGCCCGCTCGGCTTTTCCAGCGACGACGACGCATGTCCGTTGCTCAGCCCGTCAGCTGCAATTGGATTACGCGGACAGCTGCATAGCTTTCTGACCTTTCCGACAAAGCCTTTCTCATCCCGCGCCGAGGCATAGCGGCTGAGAGCACGCGGCTTAGATGGCTCAGGATGCCAGGGCAAAGGTCTATCTGGGATACGAGGATGAGTCTGTCACGGAGAAGCACCGCACTCTCGTCAATTTCACTACAAACAAGATTGGGGGCAAGCCAGTGAGTGTTGCGAGCATTGTTTTGCTTTTGATTTCGTCGTCATTTTTGCCTCTTACAATCCATTTTCAATGCAATTCTGCACGATGAATCTTTTATAGAACCATTTTTTAAATAAAATGTCAAATATTAATGTGTCAAGTGGTTACTTATCACTTGCTAAGTTGACATGATTGCAGTTTATACAAATTGTGTTGTTGAAAGAATATTAACATACCTCTATTCTTGAGCCAATTTTCAATGAGATGAGTTTGACAATTAGACAATTTTCTAGTAAAATTTAAATTTATAACTTGATCAAACTGGAAGTATTTGTTAGAAGTTGCTAGTATGAAATTGTTACTACATACTCAATATCAAGTCTAATCTTTACGTATCTTTAGGATTGGCACAATGATCAAATGACATTGGGCACACCCCAGTGCAGGTTGTGTGGACTACATCAACCTCTGGCACTTCAGATTTATGCTCCACTAGATAATTCTAAATATCACAGAACTCTGTACATCTTTGCTTGTATAAATCCCAATTGCTGGAATCAAAATGAGGGTTGGACATGTCTGCGGGTTCAATCTCAAGAACAAGCGACCAATACAGATTCTTTATCAAGTTCCTGTGCAACAGTACAAACCAACGCAACTAGCTGGCTATCAGAAGCTGACGATTGGGGAGACACTTGGAATGATAATGTTTCGGAACAGAATGGAAACAATCTTTCTAATACAAATGACTCCAATAAATTCAGTCTCTCAGCGCAGAATACTAATTATGAAGAAGAATTGAGAGCTGATTTTTCAGAATTACAAGTTGATGATCCTAACGCAAACAGGTAATTTTATTAAAGAAATTTAACTGTAGTACAGAATATAACTACGTGAATTTTGTTATAGAATGCAAAAAGCATTTTAAATCTGATGTTCTAAAACATGTAATACAACTTCATTGAAGAAATGAAAAATTCAAGCAAAACTGAAATATTCAAACAAATTGCAGCCCTACGAGCGTAGAATCGCCAGTAGGCGTTGGAGCTGTTGGCCGGCTGGACTCGCCACACGCGTCAGCCGAGATCGAGGGCGAAGAGAGCGAGGTGGTGTGCATTGACACACCAACGCAGCCGCACTGTGACCTGATAAATCTGCTCCAGGAAGTCAGTTCCTTGCCGTTGCAACACACTGAATCCAAGAGCTTGCTCTCGTTCACCGAGATATTCATCTCCGTGGACGAAGAGTTCGCTGGCAGTGAAGTATCGCAGCACGTGCGCGAGCTCTTCCTCGAGTATCAGCGGATGAATTCGGAAATGCAGGCTCCCGAAACTTCTGACGAGGGCAGGGGTTACGACGGTGCCATCGAGAAATACGAGAAAAGCATACCCAGGCATGGAGATGAAATGTTCCACAATTTTATCAGCAGGATACAAAACAATCCTGGACAGATTCTGAGGTAGATAAGAATGAGTTTCCGAATGATATCGCGAATCTTTTCAATCAAAGAAAATTTTTCCGAGATACATAAACATATTTACAATGAAACCAAAACATTGTTTAAATATGGTTTTATGACTTGATTTTTAATTCAATATGGATGGAGCGAGTTATCAAGTAGTTTAATGGTTATATAAGCCTTTGTTTTAATTTTCTTTGATTCCTTTGCAATCACATGTTTCTTTGTTATTTTAAAGGTATTCAAGGGATAATTCTGCAGCACTTCTCCTCTATCCCATTGGTGGCTGCATCGGCCGGTGTAGGCATTGCGGTGACGAAATGAATTTCGAACTACAGGTTCTTCCGACTCTGATACCAAAACTAAAACTCAATACTCGAAGCGATAGACAATTTCAACTTGAGTTTGGTACCATTCTAATATTCACATGCGTGAGGAGTTGCTGGTCGGCAACAGATTCCTATAGGGAAGAGCACGTAATTGTACAAGCTGAGAAGCTGTAGTGCGAGGAAACTTGGATTTAATTGATTCTCGAAGCTCCAGATTCTGTTTTTGAAACTAGAAAGGGCGAATTGCAAACAACGTGATCTTTTTGTAGAAAATATAACGAGTACCGTCCATTGTTCGACGTACGCAAGTCACTCATGAATTTCACACTGCGACGGATTTTACGGGTCGCATTTAGCAGATTAATCATGGCATTTTGAAAATTTTACTTTTTCCGACGTGTAGCTGTTTATTTACGTTGATCTGCACTGATATGACATATGAATATTCATGATTTTTTTTCTAGATGTTTCTACGTATTTTGTATATTTTTTTTCATATTGTGATGTAAATTATGTTTTAGATATTGTTTATTTCAACTGATTGTTTTCTATTGATATAGAAACTCTTCAATAAAAGAAAACCAATTACATCAAAATTGATAGGGTATTTTTGGAATATTTGTAATTGGGTATTCTTTTCTTAATGATGAATAAATATTTTGAAAAAATTATTTTTATTCATAAAATATTTTGAGAATCAAAAGAAAGTGATAAACAATTATTAGTACATAGTATGTATAATCAATTATTCCAAAGCGGAAAACCTGAAATGTGTAAGAGTAAGTTTTTTATTAATGGGTTTTTCTTGGATAGAAGTGAGTCCATTTTTTCTTTATCCAAACTCTTAACTCGCTGTATTGCATTAATGAATAATAAATGTTAGCCACAAAGATAAGAGATAATTGTACACAAAAGTGTCCATGCATTGTCAACTGCGTGAAATAAACGATCCTTCGAAAAAATAATACACTGAATGTTTAATATTTTATGATAACAATATATTCTACAATCAAATATTTACAAATTTTCTGTTTTCATAGATTATCATTCCATTCATTTTTTCAAAATACCAAGAAATTATCGTAAAATTATCAATAAAAAATTCATTTTCTAAATAATAAATGCAGGGAAGTCATTTCCCTTTTTTTCTTCAATTCTCTTCATCTTTGATCGAATAATATATGATACCTCAATTCTAAAAATTTTACGAATCTCCTAAATAGAAATTCAATTTTTCACAGAAATAAAAGTTAGACTTTTATTTAATTAACAAATCAAATATAACAGCATTGAATCAAATTGAATCGAATTGAATTGTCTATTGATATGGTAGAAACAAACGGTATTTTCTCAGTACGTTAATATACATAACTAATAGTTTCTTTGTAAAGGATGAGCTGCAAAGTAATTTTTCCTATCGAAATGTAAATTTGACAATTCTTTACAATAATAGTCTCCAGTAGCAAATTCACTGACCTCAATGTCTTTAGCAAGTTCGTACACTTTTTTTTGTAACCTGTATGCTAAAATCATACATAATCTAATTTCAAAGTCTGCATCTCTGTGACCAATACAATATGACCTAGAGGCTCTACCAACTATTGCAACGTATACATAAATCTGAGAAATCATATCACTAAGCCTGTGAAGATCATTTTGGTAGTTTGAAACGTCAGTACCATAACGAACAAGTAATAATTCTGTTGATTCTTTTAATTTAAATAAGCTCCTATCCGCGAAATCGGCGCACTCTCTTAATGATGGATGCAAATACTCTTCTAGATGTAATTTTAGTGCTACTTCATTTTTGAACAATTTTGTTAAAATATATTTAGGGAACATGAGTGGATTTCTTTCTTTTCTGATCTTCTCACTCATATTCAAACCAAAATGTTGTAGCCCTAATAAAGCTGAGAAGGTTTTTGTGTCCACTAGTGAAGTTTCATAATTTGCAAGTGTGAATGCATCACGGAGAATCTGTTCAAAAGGATATGCTTCCACACAAGCTCGAGGACCTATAGCCCATATACTTTGTTGAACGACTCTCAGACATTCTTCCACACAGAATTGTTCTGTTAAAGACATCTCGAGTTGCAGATCTTGACCTTCATAAATATCAGTCAATGAAGTAGTCAGATATAGGACACTCTCAATAGCATAAATAGAAGCAGTGAGATTAGAAATTATTGTTTGAATAACAGGAACATCATAGAGCATTTTATCAAAATGCTTTCTGTGAATAAGTTCCTTAGTCATAGCATCTAATAAATTCTTCATCAGAGGAATTGTTAAGCAGGATGTATAATGTCGGCCACTTGTAAATAAATCAATCATTTGATTGGTACCATCACCTACTGCTCCAATCAAATTTTCCTTAGGTATCTTGACATTTTTAAGAATCAGCTTACCAGTATTAAAACCTTTTAAACCTGTAGTCTGCATTGAATCTTTAACTACATGAACACCTTCTGTGTCCAAATCTACAATGAATGAAGCAAGAGTCTCAGGTCTCTTATCTAATTCACCACTTTGAAGAGCATGTCCAAACACTACGAATACATTAGATTGATTTGAATTGGCAACAAAAACTTTCTGACCGTCTAATATCCAATGTTTGTCATCATTGGTCAAAGTGCCAATAGTACTAATATTTGTGGCAATAGGTCCACTGTCTTCCTCAGTGACAGCAACTGTTGCAAATGACTGACCATTTGCTATAATTGGTAGATATTTCAACTTCTGTTCGATTGAACCATATTTATTGAAAATATCTAATGCGGGTACACTGTGCTTTAGGAGGAAAAAACCTAGAGCTGGTACTTGACCAACGGTTTCTAACAACCGCATGAACTCTGAATTGATTAAGCTGACACCCTGATAGTTTTCAGGAATTCTTGCTCCAAAAACTCCTAATTCTCGTAGCTTTTGCAAGACATGACCAGGTATAGAGCATGATTCTTCAAACTCTTTGGGATCAACTGTTTTCATATATTTTTGAATTGGTTGTAGCCATAATTCAAATTCATTGTATCTGCAAAGTGAATAATCAAATGAGATTTCATGCACAAAATGAATGAAACTCTCCTAACTACAAGAATGAACTATGAATAAATATATCAAGTAAAATCAAGAAATTTATAATTAACTTATGGTTCTTGTTGTAATCATAAAGCAATATACTCATTACTTAACTAATTCATTTGATCAAGTGTTATATATTCTGTTTTTTTCAATTATCATAGTTTTTTCATAGGATTAAATTACAGAATGAGAAATATCCATACCTGTCATAATGTTGTGGCTCTGGATATGTAAGAAACTCAAAATCAAATGTGCCCAAAAACAGATTTTTTGCAAAAGGTTCTCGTTTTGGCAATTTGGGTTTGGCTGCAGGCAACTTTATTTTGAAATCAACCATTAACTCCGATTCTGGTTCTGACTTGGTTTGGGTAGCCAAATGCCGCACTTGGTAGACAACATTCTTTAGACACGGCAACTGACGTCTCGTCATAACCCGTAGATTATACATTTTTTCTGTCTTGAAGCGTACTAAAGTTAGCGATTCTCAATGCATAATTTAAAAAGAAAAAACTCACTGATATTTTACTTTGGAGCGGTAGAAATGCCGTTTTCACTGGTTTTCACAGCATGGAAGTACTCATATAACCTTTCTGCTAGACTGCTACACTCTTACGGCGGTTCTACAATAGTCATTAAAATGGCGCATTTACGAAGGGTAATTCTTAAACAAATTAGCATGGAGAGAAATTTTAAAAATGTTTTCGAAAAAATGGTTGCGGGGAATGCTTATTTACTGTATAGCACGAAGTGAATCTAAACATTGAAATCAATGTTTTTAACAAACCAACTGATAGCTTAGATAAATTCTCTTCAGAAAATAATTCTTAAATCTTCTAACTTATATATATAATATCTGTTTGGAAAAATGAAGATAAAATTTTTCATGAAATTGAATTCTTCTATAAAATGTATTCTCAAACTATTTGTATCATATATATTTAAAGAGTACTATGAAAAATTCCAAATTTTCGTCCCTGAATGGCCGGCCCTCACCTTCGTCTAAATAATTTATATGAATTAATCAAAATTATTATACATCTATTTTGATTAAATTATCAAATATAAAATACTTATTATGAAACAGCATGAATAAGAAGTTGATAATTTTAACTGTTATTTCTGACCAAAAGCCATAGTTATTTCTGTGCCTAAAAAATATGTAAGAAAAGTAGCGCAACCTAGTCAAGGATCTAAAAGTGAAACGGGAACTGGTGCATATTATGGTGTAGCTTCGTTTTTCAATCACGTTCTACCCGCAGCCGGCTGCCATGCCCACAGCATCACACACAATCACACAGCATCACAGCCTGACAGTATTTTTTGCTCCGAAAATAAACTATTATTGGGGAATGAGCGCATGCGCGCGCGGCTCTGTGTGTGTGTGTGTGTGTGTGTGTGTATCGTGCCAGTACATACACACGTTTGTGTGTACATGTACACGAATACCAACAAACTCAAATGCCAGCGCGAGTTATATATAGATATAGGGGCATAAGTATACCGATTCCCAATCCCCATCCACGCTACCGTTAACGAGAGAGAGAGAGAGAGAGAGAGAGAGTGGAGAGACATGAGAGACAGCAGTGCACTCTGATCATCTCTCAGGAGCAGCAGTATGTTTACACTGCAGTGTCGCAGAAATTCAGTATTCTAGACTGCTGATGCATTTAGCGCGGCGCGTCATTCAGTCGCTGCGGCGAAAATGAGCGGTAGGATACGCTCGCGCGAGATTCGCTTATCGCTGCCCCCCTGTAAAAAGGAGATGCGCCGCGAATAATACTGCTGCCTTGGTTCTGTCTCCAATATACTTGTATATAGTCGCTCGTGCACTGCCGCTCTCGTGTAATAGCCACTGCAGCAGATTCCCGACGAGCGCCTCTCAAGTCACTGCACCTAGCACTGCAGGTTATTACGAATTGCTCCGCGTATGAATCATCGATTGAGGTTACGTTCCGCGCTATTATGCGCCTCTGTTGACATACTTGAGGGGAGTATTATATCTATATGCTTCCCAACTGACGTGAACGTCCACCGAGACTATAGTCTCTCCAGTACAGTGATAGCCAAGTTCTCGAATATCGCCAGCCAGTTGGAGGCGAACGCAAATTTTCTTTGCGTTTTGCGCTTGAATATGGGCGTCGACTCGAAAAGTTGAGCGCCAGCAAGTGCACGAGTTGTTTACATACTCAACAGTCATGATTGAGGATACCTGCTGCGAGCTGTCATCTGGGGTGTTGGGAGGCTGTGCAGAAAGAGTCAAGATGACTTGAACTGGACCCTACCGCTGAGGCGACAGCTATAAAGCTCCACAGAGACAGGTTATCCCACTTGATCCAGGAACATGGTATCTTCGTTGCTCAACGAAGATGCTTGGTGTTACTGGGTTGTCTCTGTTGGGGCACTTTTCTCATTTGTTGGCCTCATCGTTGCTTGCATATGCAGCTGTCGACGCAATGACAACAAGTAAGCATTATCTCTCTTGAATAATTTGTTGATTGTGAGTCAAGTGACATAATGAAGTGAATGTTGAAGATAGTTTTTAGTCAAACTTGTGTAAATATCAATTAACTCAAGTTTTCTTGACTGTGATTTTTTGATTAGTTATATGTAAAACAGTTTTATCTGACGAATGCCCTTAAATTTTTACATTCACCTGTATCCACAATTGACCTGAAATTGAACATTGTTGATGAATTTGAAGCAGAAAATTTTGAATATGAACGTAATTAATAAAATATCATTCTCACTCACTGTTTGTATGTAACCAAAACCTTATTATAACAGGAGTGAGTTTCTGGGACTAGCTGGTATGGTTACAATTACCCATCCTGACAATGAAGGATTCAGCAGGATTACAACTTCTGAACCAGTACAATCGCATTCACAGGACATTGTTGATGGATGTGGCAAAAGGTATTTTGCCATGGCTTATGAACGCGTTTGTTATCCAAAAATGAACTTGATTGTATCATAGTTTATTGTGTTTGCCAGTTACTAACATGAAGTGGCAGGAATCTAATCATCAAATAGTTCTGCACACTTACTCATTGAGTAGTTTTCAAGGAGTCATTTGCTTGATAATTCTAAATTGTTTATTCTATCTACTCAGTTGAAGACTAGAATAAAGACTAATTTTTTAAGTAATTGATAAAATAAAATAATTCTCTAAATAGTTATTAGTTTGTTCTTTTTGAGCTCTCTTTAGCATTACAATGCTTGTTGAGATAAAACAGTTAATTTTGGTTTTTATTTTGTTTAGAAGTAACACTGCTAACAGAAGCTTGCCAGACATCCCAAAGGATAGAAATACAAACTGCCAACCTGATGTGGAACTACGAGATATTATTTATGAGGCAACTGAAAACATAAGTGGTGATCCATCAGAACTTTATGCAACTGTCCAAGATAAAAGTAATAATGATCAAAGCTTATACTAATTAAAAAATCATCTTAGAGATCTATTAAATCATTTTCATACCGCATTTTAGATAAAGATAAGAAAGATAAAAGAGATAAACAAAGCATATCGCAACAAAGTTCTCAGGATGAAACTGCAAGTTTGTATGCTAGGCTCAAAACTCCACAGTCCAGCGGAGGTAAATATAAATATTTTATATTCTATGGAACTTTTTTATCAAATAATCAATCCTACATTATTACTCCTCAGAAGAACATCCATATGCACAAGTTCAAAATGTTCCAAAGACTGAAAATGTTCAACACACTAGGTAAATTGAAAATACTTCATATAATGAAATATGTACTTTGATGAATTCTATAATTTTTTCTCCATTGAATACAGGAGTAATAGTAGTCATGTGGTTGACTTGACAAAACCATCAACAAGTGGTGAACTTATGCCTGTTGCCCCTCCTCGAAGTCGCAGGTCGTCTTCGCACAATTCATTATTGGAACAACCTGTTGTTGAAATCCAAGCTGCATCTGCTATTTCAGGTGGTGTTCAAGCTAATCAAGACTTACCATATATGACACCACCCATTTTGATGCCTCTTCCACAACCGCCTCAACCACAAAATAATGGTCCACAGCAACAGCACTTTAGTGGAGACTCACAAGATTCAAGTAAATCAAAACTTTAGTCTACTCATTAGATTGAAAATAATACTAATTGATTTCATTATGAAAAATTAATTTACATTCTTTTGAAAGTATTCTTTTATTCATCTATGTTTCTTCCAAAATTTTTCAAAATCGATTAACTAATTATATTGTTTATGAATAATTATTTTTTATTCATAAAGCTATCGAATATAAGTATGTAAACTCCTAAAAACTATGAGAATTTCTTATTTTAGAAATTAAATCAACTTTTAAATTATTTTGTTCATTTGAACAGAGGGATATACAAGTATTAGCGTGAGGGAGCCTTTAGCCAATATTATTGCACAAACAAAAAGTGCTCAACAACAAAGACAAGTAACTCGTTCTATAGCAGATCCTCATTATGCCACAGTATCTGACGATTCTGGTGAGTGATTTTCGCATCTATATAATAGAAAATAATTATTTGCATCTAAAGGAATGTAATGCTTGAAATTCAAAACATTTTTTTAAAGAAAACAATTTTTTTAGATGAAATGTATGCTGCCATTGATGAACAAGACAAAGTCTATACAAGTGGCAGTGAAACTTATGCTCAAATTCAACCAATGGCTGTCGAAGTCAGTAGGCCGCCTCAAAACGAACAACCAAATGCTCATTTGCCAAGTTCTTCACGTGTAGAAGACTCTTATGCCCCACAGCCACCCAGTGTGGATAGTCTAAGGCATGTTGCTCATGCACACTCAAGACAAGGTAATCAACTTGCTTAGTATTGTTGAACTTTCTTCTGTAGCTACTTAATATGTAAATTTTCTGTGAAGAACGCTATACTGCCTGAGATATGTACAGAGAAATATTAATTTTTACATTTATTACTGGTAATAAAATTTAATAAAATTTGAAAGTTTAAGAAAATGTATTAACCTCTCAAAATCAGATTTCATCTCTGTTACATTGCAATCAGTACATCAGTACGTTTTTTTATTAAAAACAATAATATTTCATAATATTTCATTCTTCATCGATTAGAAAATGTTTTTCTTCACTTTGATAAGAATTTTTTTATTTATGTCATATGTTATGGTCATGATCATGTTCATGTTCCTACCTGTTTCACAATATCCTGATAGGATCCAATACTCAAAAGCAGAAGAAATATTTCAAGTGTCGCTTCTTTTTTCCTTGCTTTTGCTCACGCAATTTTTCGGCACAGCTTCTTCGTCTAGTGCAACAAGTTCTGTGACAAATCCTGGCTCACCAAAGCCTGAAAAACGCCAGGCGAACTCACCTTTGCCACCACCACCCGAGAATCCAATGGACATGTATGCAATTATTGACAAGCGCAACAAAACCGATGAGCGCACTAGAGGTACATCAGTTCATACTTTTTTTTCATCCAAAATGAATTGTCAAGAGTATTTTCAGTTTGGAAATCTTTTCATTTCTCAATTGTATTCAAAAAATATTCCAACAACAATAACTTGTTATCAAAAAGTTTAAAAAAAATTCAAACCTGTTTTAATTTGCCGTATTGTCTTTTTTAGTTGAGTTAACTCTAATCAAAATTTCAAAATTTTTCAATGAGGCCAGACCATCATTAATTATTTTTCTCATCAATGGCTTTTGTTTCTTTTGTTCTTCATTTCATCCCCGCGAAAATACGAAACAGGCAGTATAGGCAAGTCTCTGGAGGACATGTACGCGAAAGTGATAAAAAAGAAGCGAGACAGCGCTGAAGCTGAGGACGAGCTCACGAGCAGTCCCTCTTCGGTCAGCCAAGCAGGTTTCAATCCGGATCAGCCCTCCACAAGCAGAGAAACTGGTGCCAGCTCTGGAGCGCGCAGGAAGCTCAGCTTGATCGAGGTGAGTCGAACCTCCTGGTCGAGTCACGATTCGGTTGAGGTCCTTAAGCGCGAACCTGACGCGCTGATCAAAGAGCAACAGCAGATTAGGCTCAACGAGCAGCTCTTCGTAAATGAGTTCGATCTGGATCACGGCTACGAAGCTGTTGTTAGTGCGAATGGTTTGAACACGAACTACGAGACATTGAGACCTCTGCCACAGCCAGCAGCAACCACTTCCAGGAACGGTGTTGATGCGATGCCAATCTATTCGTTACCCTTCAAGCATCGACAGGTGTGTAATCAAATTATCGACATTGAATCATATATCGGAAATAAAAAATAATTTCTATTCAAATTACAGGTAAGTAACGCGAGTAGTGAAGATCCAGGGTACGAGAGAGTGAGACTGCGCAAAAATGAGGATCTCGACACGGATTCGGAGCCAAACTACGAAAGCATGCCCCATGAAGTCGTAGAACCGAACTACGCTTCGGTGGCTTGTAGATTAGGGGCCGATAGCGATGCCGACCCAAACTACGAGAGCGTGAACAACGGTGATCCCAACTACGAGAGCGTCAAGTACATGAGTTTGGCCAGAACCTCCGGCGGCAGTGGTTTGGTCGAACCACCCTACGAGAGGGTATCCAACTATAAAGGCCACGACGATCCGAACTACGAGAGAATCCACAGAAACGTCCAGAGCAACAGTAATGCGGATACCGATGACGAGCAATACGTGCAAGTATAACGAATGCCCGTCATGGGTATCTTTTATCGGAAGCACCGATACAGGGTACTCAGGTGCTCGAGACACAAAACGTGAGTAACTTTTTTGAAAACTTTGGGGAAGAGCTACGGTTATGTGTGGTACCTGTAGGGCTCTTAAGATTGGGTTCTCAAATGCGTCTTGAGGAGGTACTCCATTTAGATGTGAGATGCGTGATAATGTTGATAGATACTGTATTTTATAGTGCTCAATTATACGTACATAGATCCTTGCCCATGACTGGTTGTGGTTTTACGATTTTGTAATTTTGAAAGTGACTGAAAGGAATGAATATATATTTATATAGGAAAAAAGAAAATTTGAAAATATTAATCTAGGTAAATGAATTGAACCATGTCTCTTACAATCTATTAAAATATTCATATATGTACATTTCAAAGCACACTGTTTACACTCTTCACGGACCAAACTAAATAGACTAGAAATAATTAATATTATATATTGCCAAGGCTAACGTTGATATATATTTCGTTGATCCTCTATTACCTTGTATTGTAGTCCCAATAAAAATTTGATCATTCATGGATATAGCGAATTAAAATGAGATTTTTCTTATAAGGAAGATGAATATAAAATCGATAACTTGTTTATATGTTATAGAACACGTTTTAGAAGAAGAATATTTCAGGCTTACAAGATTTTTGAGAACGTTCATAATCATATTTTCATTCTTCACGACGTGTATCCACATTTTCGTTTTGAGTCAATCGATTGATGTGATCAGATTTGATCGCAAAAATAGAAAAAACATATATTAGTTTTCGCTTCGCAGAAAGTTTTGAATAGAGCTACTCTTTACGGCGTATCACTTTACCGTTACACTTCGTAAGGAAGTTGATATAATTTATAGCCATTTCTTATGATCAATTAAACAATTAGGAATGAATAAATTGATAATTTTATATCAAATGACTAAAAGTGTATATATTAGCCTCCATAGTTTGGAGGTATTTAATACCTCTTTCTAAAAGGTATAAAATTTGATTATTATATTATTTTATCACCCAATCAAATGCAAGTATTGCATAATTTTTGTAAATAAAAAATTATGTCAATCAGTTTGAAAATTATTCTTTGAAATAATATAATTCTTATATATCCTGCGACAACCGGATATTCAATTTGTATATTCAGAAATTTCTTACCATTAGCTTATACTAAATACTTATTCATTTGGAATATTAACGATATATCACTTATGAACATATGCTTTTTTAATTGATTTATCTCGAATAACGTTAATGAAGTGAGAGCTATTGGATGATAATGATTTGGAAAAATTAAATAATGTATAAAAAGAATTATCAAGTAATTCTTTGAGAAAGTTATATCTAAAACCGTAAATCATTACGAGATGCCTAAAATCTAGTAAAAAATGTTACGCAAATAAATTAGAATAATTGTTTCAATTGCATATTTTAGATTGATTGACCCGTGAAAGACAATTGACTTGGAATGCGAATGTATCAATCACTATTTTACTCTAGGAAAATGATGATTTGTATTTATGTACATCAAGTTTTGTCTATTCTCATAAGGGAGGGTTAAGGCTGATAAAGATGATGTGAAAGTGCAGATGAAGTACATTGTATTTCATGTTTTAATATGAATTATTATATTCAAACTAATCATTCTAAATATCCAATCATTCAAGCATAAGGCGAAATTTTTAGAATGAAGATCATTTTTTAACAAAAAAAGGTGTCAGGCACATAGAAATTTTTCTCCTTTCTGATTAGTCTATGAAATTTGGTAAAAAAGCAACATGTTGAGTAACTTGATCGAAGTTTGAACTCCATTTTTCGATGATTCTGATTTAGTATAATAAGTCATGATTGAAATTAACTTCTGCATCTTTGTAAAAGAGAACATTTTATATAACTACATATTTCACTGTAGAAGTTACCATTTCTTGTTCATATAAGAACCCCTTTTTCTACTGTTAATCTGGTGAGTGAACCCTGTTGGAAAAATAATTTTTATGTTATACGTGATCATAAACGCTCATTTCACGCATCGAATTCCGTGCGTGAAATATTTCACACACGGAAACCGATGCGTAAAATAATTCACGCACTAGTGCGTGAAATTGCATTTCACGCACTCAAATCTCGATGAGTGAAATTCGCGTTTGGATCACTTATAACATAAAATATCGTATGCAACTCGTGAAATCGCATTTCATGCACTAGTTGCATAATATACTATAGTGCTAAAAATTAGAAACAATGTTGTAATTTTTATAAGAATAAGAGATACCTACGTAATTATTATATAATTTACTCCCAGGAAATTGATAAATGCAGTAACAACACCAATCACTGAACAAATACTGTTCTACCTATGATATAAATTATAAAAACTCATATTTATATTCATACTTTTTATTTTGTATTGTCGAGCATTCCAGGATTCGTGCCAAGTGACCTCAATTTATATTCCAATACCCAATTGTAACTTTTTTCCTCGGTGCAGAGTATCCTTGTCTTTAAATATATTTAATATTATCGCTAATTATATATGAGATGCTCAACATCAAGTATAGATTTCAGTATTCTTGAATTCTTATAAAACTGAATAGAAGAATAAATAAGATTTGAGAGGAGAAAGATTCAAAGACAAAGAATCTAAGAGAAATATATTTATACATAAGACATAAAGTTTAAAAGAAGAGTATATAATATAATATTTTCTACTTAGAAGAAAAGGGAAATAATTTACCCAGGATCATATTCTAGACGTTCCTGTTGTTTGCCAAAATCTGCGATTGTCTGTAATATCCCTCAAAATTGAAATGTAATTAATTATTTATAACGAGAGACCGTTTTTTGATCAAATTCATTAAGCTACCTCGATTTTTGAAAAGCTTGTCTTATCAGAATATAGTACTTCAAATATCATTTTATGAAATGTTCTTTGGATATAGTAGAAATGCTAAATGAACAGTTTGGTTTTATAACCATTAGTAAGTTCGTAACATTATTATTTCTCATAGATGAAAATAATTGAATATTTTTAATGGAACTATTTTAAAAAAACATTTGTAATCATTTTAGATCTTTGAAAGTCGAATGATTTTGAAACAGTGGAAATTGCATACTTTGATATACTCTTCTAATAACCAGTGCAATGGGTCCGTACCTCGTTATAACTGAGGTAGCTTAAGTGAAATCCATAGAGCAAACTTTACTGTTCAGCTCCATGACAATTTTTAGCTTTTTCTCAAATAGATACAGGGATATGAACATATAATTACTATGTATTAAAAAATAATGCATCTGCGTAATTATAAACGAAAATTTTTATTTTATATATATATTGTATGATAATTGAAAAGAATTTCTCTGTATCTAGGTAGTCTTATCAACAGGTCTTTTCATCCATGTATACAATAATATATCTTTCTATGAATGTATATATATGTATATATACATATATATACATATGTACACATAATATTTTATAAATAGATGCTTTTTATATACAATATAAAAACGTGTATTTTTATTGAGAATTCTTTCCACCCTGATCTTCAAAAAAAATCCATATGGAGTGAGGGAAAATGTAGGTGAATGCAGGGGATTTCTCAGCAAATAAATGTCCAATTACCAGTCGTTTTGATTAAAAAAATTGTATTACTCCCTTGATCGAGGATCAGTTTTTTCCACAGACACCACATTGACAATTCGTTCGTAATGGTCTCTAGTTTGGTTAACAATGTAAATGCCAATTATATACTACTTACATTAATTACAGTAGCTTATTCTGAAAGTAACTCTTTTGCCATATTTATATTATAATATGTATAGTATTTATATATTTATACGTTCGTTATTGAAAAAAAAATCACCGCTCAGAATTTTTCAGCGCCGTCTTGAGCATTTCGAACGTAATGATTTCAACAGTTCTCCATATCTTCTCCATTGATTCAAATTCATTTTTTTCTTCAAGATTCAATTTTATAGACGTGCGTCTTTCCTGTACATACAAATGTTTATTCTAATCATTTTCGATTGAAAAAAATCTTATATTTTTTATCTAGCTTGTTTATACAAGTTTCGAATTCACGTAAAAGTGAACACAAAGATCAAAGTTTTACAATCGAAGTTTATTCAAACAATTTCTCTTCATCAAAGGAATTTCACAGAAATAAAAAACGTAAGTACGATGATAAGAAATACACAGATTTTTTCTAAGTAGATGCCAAAATATACAATCAGAATTATTGAGATGCGATAATTGTCGAATCGAATTACCTAAAAAAAACGCTTTCTCCAGATATATATTTATATGTATATATAACTTTTATTTTATAAAATTATTACATAGAGCAACACAATTGAATGGATATTTAATCATTGAGCATATGTTAGAAATATACATAAAATGCCTATAAATCGATCACAGAAATGCACTGATAGAAATGGTTCCACACATAAATATTCACATTGGATCCAGATTTTCAATGGATCAAAAGTTATTAATGTGATTTCAAGTAATTGCTTGTTGATAGTCTATAAATAATTGATGCTACCATCAATATTGCCGTATCCATAGGAAAATGTCATGTTCGAATTTATTTTTCTATCAAAGTTTAAAACTACTTAAAAACTTTTAGATTCATATATTCATCAGTGCATTTTGTTCGACGTTCATTTTTTCACCAGTTGCTCTGCAACCATGCTAAGCCAGCTAGCATGAGAAAAAATATTACATACGTTATAAAATTTACACACAATAATCATACATTAGCCTCGTTAAGTGTATGAAATCAACAATAAAAGCGTTTTGTTTCTTCTTCCACGCACGTCCTTTTCCATTTTTCATTGCTTCATTAGGTTTAGAAGAAATTCAAATCTTCACTACCAGTGCGAATGTTCTGGAGAAATTTGGAGATTTATAACAAAGTTGAAAATATGTAGCATAGTAAAGAACAACGAAGAGTCAGTGATACATTTATTTTTTCGTCAAAAGATCTCATCGCTGATAATGTAGATAAAAAATAGATCAAATCATTCGAATTCGCACTGGTAAAAGTACAAGAAAGAAAGTTCCTTCTAATTATTACGTATGTATTACCATATAAATACTCTGATTCTGAATGAAGTCGCTTTTCGCTTGATCATTCTCATCTCTGTAGAATATCTGACAGCGAAAATATGATCTGGTTGACTTTCAGAGTTTTTTTTTCTTTCTTCAGATCTTTTTATTCTTACAACTTCAAACGATTTTACATATGGATCATATAGTAAAATACTAACACTCGATCGCTCGGTACAAGTACATACGTTTAATATTTATTTTGGTATAATTTTTTTATTCTTGTTCTCGTGTATAATGTATAATAATTTTTTATCGTACGCTTATTCTTTATTCTATTTTCAATTTATGTCAGGGTTATACATACTTTTTTCATCTGTTACATTCAACCGTATATACTGAGAGCATCGTTGTGATTCACGTAAAAACTACAAAAAAGATGATCGTCGTTACATGGCTGTGTAAAAGTATTTTTTTTTAATACACATCCAATATTGCGCTCAATTTCTTCCCTCAAATTCACGTACTCGCCGCGGTTGGAATAGTTTTAATTTCTGAAAATTGTTTTCCCTTTATTTTTGTTTCAGTTTTTTTTTTTTGGGGGGGGGGATTTCGGCCGTTTATCGGATCCGAAATCCTGGCAGCTCTGATTTCACAATTGTTTTAATATTGTATTCGGTCCTTTCTTTAATAAAAACAAATTTTTTTTATGTTGGAATGGTGAAGATTATCTAGATCAGTAAACAGTATCATTTTTAACTTTGAGTATAATATTATCTGCTGTATTCGGTCTCTAAAATAAAAGAGAGTCGGCATTTCTCAAAGTAGTTAATTTACCAAATCGAGAAATATTCAAGTTAGATTACTCAATATTAATCGTTAGTTTCTTTATGTAGTTAGTGAGATAATCGTAAGATCGAACATTCTAACTAAAGTCTCATTATCTGACGATAAAAAAATATAGAACTAAGTTATTTTATGGTTTAAATTACGTTAGTATAATACTAACTAATTTTGTGTTACGGATAATTTGATCAACTAAATCTATATTTGAGTTCAATTTCATCCTTACTAATTTGGAGATTTCTCCGTTCTCAACTCAATATGTACGCACCTAGTTCTAATTAATTAATTCTATCACTTGCAGTATAGCTCACATCTCTATTTTTCTGAATTTGAATTGATTAGGATTTCTGGACTCATGAGACTTCTTTATTTCATACGGTTATTGGCGTAAACTTTTAATTGTCTATTACTATGAATTTGTATATTCAAGATTGTTTTAATTATCAGAACATTTCTAAAGAATATTTCAACTATTGTATAGTCAACAATCTCGTTCCCGATCTCTCAAATTAGTATCAATTTATTTCAAAATGAATATTGTAAAGACTAAATTGAAATGCTGATGAATATCTTGCACTATTGAGAACAAGTGATGAAATATTATGTATTCTCTGTCCGCGGTTTGACCCTATACATAAACGCCGAAACAGCATACAGAAAAACCGAGTATTCAGCAACTACGATTGAACCGAGTTCTCCTACAGTTTTGTAAAAAATCAAATGTAAGAATTTATTTACTATGAAAAATTGACACGATCTTTTCTCAAGCAATGGTAGAATGGCGACGAACTTTTTCTATCTAACACATTTCTATAGAAATCTCCAAAAGAAAGTGAGTATGAAAAGTGAACTGCGAAAGTGACGGGAGGAGGGGAAGAGCTATTTTTCCGTGCCATCGAGTCATTTTGCCTCCATCCTTGTATCGATTAATCCATTCCCTTTGCTTCTACAGTGGCTTAGTGTGGATTTCAGTCAGCGGCTTTTACGGATTGTGACATTCATTCATTTACATCCTCTGGAATGAAGCAAAGGAAATTTGTCCCAGATTTTCTTTTTAATTCAATTATAGACCATTCGCAGGGTTTTGCTCAGAAGCAATAGAAAAATTCTCAGATATTTATTGTTATTTTGTTTAATTATACTATGAAGTAATTGTAACTATTTGAACATAATACACCGTGGATATGAATAGTATTTTTTCAAAATATGCAATTGTGATTAGCATATTCTACTCTTGTATGCTATGTTTGCGAGTGGAATATTCCAGTGGGTGAAACTGCGATGTTGAGGAAACAAAAGGACCGACATGGTAGGCAATAGCTTTTTGTCTTTCTCACTTCCTTGCCTCTTTCTTCTTCGCTTTTAGAATTGCAAATGATCATACATGCAAAATACGATGCTTATGCCAACGATATTCGAAGTAGGTTTGGCTCGGTGTTTGCGACTTTTGTGAATAAAAAGGCAGTTGGTTGAATTTCTCAGTGATATCCTAAAAACTGTGCTTTTTTCAATGTTTAGTGTTGAACCACGTCAAGTGAGAATCGAAGGGAATCGTTTGTTTATGACGAAAAATTATCTGGTATGGTGTTGAGATGGAGTATAAATATTAGTTTATTGATATGAAAATGTGGATACTTGGACGTGCATATGAATATAGTAATACTATGTATTAGAAAAAAATTGGAGTATACGCAACACCACATTTGAATTATATTTGCATCAATTTCAGAAAATTCTTGTTCGCCGTTCTCCGGCACTTCATGGATAGAACAGAAGATAAGGTTTTCTTTATATTTGTTATAATATCAAACGGTACCCTGGAATATTTACTTGTCTGTCACAATTTTTCTTTTTCGTAAAAATTCGCTCGCAGAGTTATTCGATCGTATAAATTTAATACTGTTTGTATAATACTTCAGTTTTATTTTTTTCTTCTCCCACGTGTTATAATCGATTACTAGTCGATGTTTCATTATTCACTTACCTTGCAGGTCGTTCAGGTTTTTCCAAGTCTCAACGAGATTCTCAAGTATTGTATAAACTTTTGAAATTTTATCCGAAAAGTTTGAACACGTTGGTTGGTTCGTATTTTTATGTTCATTTTCGTTTAGTTTCTTGCATATTGAATATTTATCAAATCAATTTTACCATCGTTTTACCAGATAAAAATTACAAAAGATGCGAAATTTTTTAGCTTTTTCGTTAATCAGCATTTTTTTTAGCAATGTATTAATTTAGCAAACGATCAGTGATAAAGAAATTTTTATCCACTTTGCTTCCACCACTAATCTTTATAATATATAATCCTATATGCTTAGTTTTTAAAAAATGACGTATGCATTTTCTCACTCTTCAAGAAAATAGAGGAATTGTTACTCAATCTACGCACGAAATTCCTTTGAGCATATTCAAATTCCATAAAACTTTCACAATTCGACGAGAAACGCATAGAGAAAAAAAAAACCTTCATTATCGCTTGATCTCAACAGAGTTCATTTTGCTGATTTATCATTGAATTATTTGACTATTTTAGTTTAGAATATCCTTTGGTATAGCTCCAATGGCAGCATTTGATGTGAAATATATTTGCAAATATTATTTTAGCTCTCTTTTTTTCCACGCTTGCACTCATCCATATATATACTCAACACATTATTACCGTTTGCGCTACCCTACATTTTATTCTGGTATATCATTTGCCACATCATTTTTCCGTACTCTGCACGCGCTGTCGTTCTTTTCCCCTTGGCTTTAGAATCCGTAGCAAGCCGGGCTCAATCGCATTCGCTAATCTCTTTTTGTCCTCTTCCATATTTTCATTTCTTTTATCAATTTGCGGTATATGAAAGTTGACATCAATAGTGACAAACTACCATAAGAAGTTGCAGCAGAGATTTAACAGAGAATTCTTCATCTTACGTGGAAAACTTTCAAAGATTTTGTTTCAGTTTTCGTATAGACTGTACGAAGAAGTTGTCAAATACATTTTTTATAAAAGAATTATTTGCGATACCTATCTTCTGTTCCGATTATAAATTTATACCGGATCTTTATACGAAATAAAATCTCTTGTCAAGTTGTCATACTTCTAAATTCCCTGTAGACTATTGAATCGTTACTTCATCGTATCTTAAATTGAAATTGTGTAGAAATTTTTATTTACGTCATATTTTTGCAATCGGCTACGATCATTTTTAACTTTCTAAAAATGTCCAAAGTTCTTCTAACGAGTATATAGTATATACACGGAGACAATTTTCATCTTTACATTTTTCCCAGTAGTAATATTGATACAGCAGTGGTATATAATTCTTTTCCCGTTAACATTTTCCTTTTATTTATTCCGCATAATACAGCTTATTTTATTCATTTTGTTTATCAATTTGTCCGTACAGTCGAATATAATGTATACGATTAGTCAATTATTTTACATGTAAGTAATAACGCTCGTGTACCTCGACGCATCCTAATTAGAAAATGAAGAGTTAACCTTAGCCGTGATAAATCTTATATTACGTTGATTTAATATTTAATTCAATATATATGCGGTTCTTAAATTCCTTCAATACTATTCTCCTCTTTTTTTTCTCTCTCAATTTGCGATGACAATTTGATCATGATTCATCGTTAATCGTTGTCGGCGTAGAAAAAATATTTGTGCAAAAATTCATATACGCATTATAAAAAACAATACGAAAATGTGAGGCTTTCTCTGTGATTTTTCATTATTTCGTCGTCGCTTTTTTTCATCGCGTTCAATTCGCCGTCTCGCTCGGATGACACGCCGCAGTGCGAAAATCACTTTTATCGCACCGGTAACGCGCCACTTTCCTCAAACGTCGAAATTTCCATCAATCCGTATTTCATATTGTATTGTATTTTTCATCCGTATGCATATAATACGGAGCAAAATCGGCATATTTCTCCCTGGCCTTCGCAGACAATGGCAGTTTTCTCCCGTTGGAGACGATAAATACACCGTACGCACCTCGCTCATCTAAGCTATTTCGGCACGCGCAAACCCTGCGCCCAGGTAGCTAACGTTTCTCTTGAGCCGAAATTGCCTAACCTCGCCGAGATGCATATGGTATAATATTATCCAACTCTTAGTGTATTTGAAACGTTATCCACGAATGTATCTGTTGAATTTCGTACTCCCAGGATAAGCTGTATTCGGCGAAAGTTCAATACACACCATGAGATTTGAAAGTTTGCAATTCCTTATCTCGAATAGTTTCAAGATTATCTGATGCTTGCGCGCGATATTGTATAAGTATCAAGGGTTGTTACTCTGGTTTTATGATTCAACGATTCGATGGTTTTATTTGACTGCTTATTTATTAACTCGAGACATAGGAGCGTGGATTCAAGCTCACGTGTGGAGCTCATTACGATTTGTATTATACGCCATGTATGTATATGTATATCTAAAATGATTCGTTTATTGCACTTGATTGAAAGCCCGACATTGTTCGACGTCGCATTATCGTGCAATTTTGCAATTCTTTTCAAATAAGGCTCTCCGTTGACGCCTTCCCTCGAAACTTTGAGGGGAAAATCAATGGCGCAGTAATCATACGGTTCTCCAATACAATATATCCAAAGCTGTTGACGCTTCGTACAATATACATTGCAGTTGTTTCCGGTAAAAGTTAAGCTAGTGTAAATGGACTTTTATAAAGAGCCTTACCTGAGCGTCTGCACCGTCTATGATACGACTGTGTGTGTCTGTGTGCACTTATACGCAATCCAGGAAAAATAACAATCTCATACGAGCGACATTCGATCGCATTTTTTTTTTGCACCGCGACCACACCCATCAGAAAAGGGCTATCGAAGTATGACTTTATACATATAAATTGATAATTCAGTCCTGCGCTCCTTTTCTATTTTGACGATTGTCGAGAATGTCGAGAGGACACGTATGAGTCGCGGCACGTGTTATCCGCGAGTTGTGACTCTTTCCGATTTCATGATTATCGCGGCTTTGTATCCTCGAACGCGCGCGCGATATTTACCCACATTAGAGTGCCGGAAATGCTCAACGAAACATTATGAATTTTGCGTCGTCGATCGCGAGCGATTTGAAACGAAACCAGCGTGATTTCCCATAGAAGATGTATACATAATGTATAAAAATTCTCGCCGGGATAAAAGATGACACCTAATTGGGGGGGAATCTAAATTTTATATATGTACATGTACATCGCTATAGGTATAGTGTTCCCTCGTTAACAGCAATAACTTTACCCGTTTTTTTCCATGTTTCTCCTCAGTATGACGGCGAGTCGCACAGTTTGCGGAACGAGAGCTCCGCGCGCGTGTGTCTGTGCGGCGTATGCGTTTATTTATCTAAATGTGCAGGATGAACAGCTCGAAACCATATATCGGTAAAAAAACGTCCCCTGCGTACACAGCACACTACGAGCAGACGAGACACAGCGACACGGGTGTATACAAAACGGTGGAGAGGATACACACGTATATAGGGAGGCGGGAGCAGCTGGGGAGCAGCTGGGGAGCAGCTGGGGAGCAGCTGGGGAGCGTATAAGGTCATACTTCGGGCGAGACTCGACGGATCAGCGAATGGGCGGGAGGCTCTCGGGGCTGGAGCTGGCGTCGTCGGGGCCGTCGTCGGGGGCGTCGTCGGGCTCGTCGGCGAGGAGGCCCGCGGGCTCGAGCTCGGCGTCGCTGTCGCTGGGCGGGCTGGCCCCGCGGTACTCGTCCAGCTCGTCGTCCTCGTCGTCGTCGTCGGCCCGCGGCCGGCCCGGGTGGTGGTGGTGGTGGTGGTGATGGTGGTGGTGGTGGTGGCCGCCGAGTAGCTGCTGCTGGTGGTGGTGGTGGTGGTGGTGGTTGAAGCAGCGGCCGGTGCGCTCGTCGACGCGCGCCGGCAGCTCGTCCAGGTGGGCCGGCACCCCCAGGCCCATCGACTCGTGCATGCGCCGCTTGAGCCGCCGGTGGCACAGCAGGCACAGCGCGGCAAACCCGAGGAACGCGAAGGTCGCGCTGCCCGCGGGCAGCGCGTAGTAGTTCTCCGGGGGCGGCGGCAGCGTGCCTGCAACAACACACAGCCCTGGCTCGAGAAACGCTAGCCGGCAACCGGGCCAGACCCTCACCCGAGCCTCGGGCCTGGCCATGCAGCCCGCGCTATGCGTGTATTCTACCCCCTCGGCTTTTCATCCACCTCGGATTGAGCTTTCCGATTTCACTTCCTTATTTCTTTCCAATCATTTTGTTGTACAATATTCACCATATGTACCGTCCGAGTAGATTAGTGTATCTCTCAAAAGATTACAGTGAAAAATCACTGTATGAAGCTGGATGAATTATTCACTGGATTGCAGTGACATTTTTCATTTTTCAACATTTTTGCTATCAAAATTCACTTTCATTGCATGGATAATTGACAGCTCATTCAATGATTCATCCACCATGATACACATTTTTCACTTTTATACAACTGTTTTTCATTGCACGCTTCTAAGAGTACTATCAATCCATTTTCTTTGAATTTAATCATATTGTTTTTGTATCGGAAATGCAGTTCAATCCAACGTCATGAAAACATGTTTCTCACTTATTTAATTTTCACTTTCGAACCGAACATTAGAATTACATAAGAAAAACTGTCGCTTTTTATTTGATATGTATGATATGATACAGCAGAGCATCCCAAAGAGAACCCGACAAGGTTCAGTCTTGATTTATGGAATCCTTCACCACAAAGTGGGTAGACTTGATTAGAAATCAAATTTTCTTTCGAGTGAACGAAAGGCGTCAAAGAATAATTTCACAGATAAGATTCAAATTCGAATATTTCTTGATAGTTACGTCAAGTTCATCTCCAGAATGGTCAAAAAATCCAGTCGAATATAGAAGAAAAGTTCGACCAAAAGATAATAATTATGTACTATTTGTATACTTACTTGAAAGTTAACTCGTTCTATGAAACATTTTATATAGATATATTTTGATGTTTCTGGTTGCAAAATTAGGAATAAAGTAATGCGTGAATTTAATCAGGAAAAAAATAACAATGAATTATTTTCAGAAGAACCTCGATTAACCAGGGTATAGGGATTTTGAATAACTCGAAATACACTTGCACATAAAACATTTTATTTCGAACTATTTTTACAAGGTAATGATTTCGTTGTAAGAAATGAAAGTATACAATATAAGATAGTTCATTTTAAGTAATGAATTTAAAGATATGCTTTCAAATGATTTGACTCACTGCCGTAAACATGTTAAAATTTTTATCGCACCAATCTAGGTTAATCAAGGTTTTACTTATGTATAATCCATCAAAATCATTAAATTATATTCACTGCTTCAAGATAATTCAAGTGCCTAAAAAGTTAAGTCTTTCAAACGGAAATAAATGCAGAACAATCTAAGCATTGCTTTTTGATTATTTACATAAATAAAACCCCGTTTAAAATACAACTTTCAAGTTTGAATGCCTTAGAATATCTACACTCGTTTCCAATAGCTCAGTGGGTAACAATAAAAAGCGACAGATTTCATGTATAACATTCTGATATTCCGGTTCCATATCCACAAGTACCGATCAAACCTCTCGAAAAGATGTAAAGTTCAAAATGACAACTTTATCGAACAAAATAAAGTTCACGTGACTATTGTAATGTCAATTTTCATCAATAAAACTGTCTATCTTCCAATTTAATTCATCCCTATAACTTTACATCTTTTTCAAATAATTTTCTCATTCCATTTTCTAATGCAGAAGGTCTTGCAGCATTTGATTTAGTTGAATACCATTTTTCTATGTCAAAAAATAAGATGAAGTTACAGTTCCATACTAGAGAAAAGATACCATGAAATTGTTCAGAATAAATATGAATGTATATTAACGATAGGAATATTTTCTAGAAATTTTCATTTCATTACAAAGAGACCTTCTACTTAGAGAAGTGAGCGGCGCGAGATCCGTTATTAAAATATTTCATTTATATAAATTGTATGCTACGATACAAAGACAACTGCGAAAACTTTATCGAACGTAAGAAAAAGAAAGAGACGCATGCGATTCTTTACATTGCTGCATTCGAGACAAATTCACATGGCATGCAGACTGACGGGGGATGTGATTGTGAGAGTGTTGTGATGTATGTCTACGAATGTTATTTTACCGCCTTCCCCGGGTAAAAATGAATCATACATATTGATTTGATAAACGGCGAGTTTGAATGAACTGATAACCGTTTAAATATATCTGTCCCAAATAAAATTAAAATACCGAACCTCAATAGATGACTCGTAGCCAAATTATTAATCTACACTTGAATAACACGTACTGTTCAAAATCAGTTACGGAAATAATAACGCGAGATTTCTACCTTACGCGAGGTTTCACTTTTCAATGGTAAACGGATGTCAAAATTAAATTACCGAATTAATTTTATAAATCATGCGAAATTTCGTAAATCCATTGTTTTTTTTTAATCCTGGTGAATGGTTCAGATAAATGAACAAAATGATGAATTTCATGGTACAATTCGGACATGATATACGAGCAACAGCATCCAATCTGAAATATTCACGTTTAGGAAAGCTGATATTTGTAGTTTTTTCATGCACCGAAAAGAAAAGTTAAATTCTTTCAAAATTCTTTTCAATTTGCAATTTCTAGACTGACTCAATTCTTTTAATTCTTATTCCGAGTGAAATAATGAATTATAAAAACCCTAAATCTTAAGTCTCAAATATCAAATCCAAACGAGTGTTGCATGAGGTAACTTTGATAGCTGATTGATAATTTTTTTCTGTTCAACTTCTAAAGTTGTTTTCAGTTTTTTTTTCAGGTAAAAAATAATTTTTCCAATAAAACTAACATCTGAACAATCGATTCACAATCATTATGAATTTCAATACTTCTTATTCAACTACTTTTGCCAATCCAAATACAGTTCAACTACTTCATCCAGTAAAATAAGCACGAATTCGTTCATAATCTTCTACTCATAGCATTTTCGCTTATAGAAAAAGAAAAATACATTCTCCATTGCGCTGGATCGTACGATCGTAAAAGTTAAAAGAAAAAAAAAAGAAGTACCGATCTTCAACCGATTATGGAACACCTTTAGCACATCTTAGGCGTTTTTGCAACGTGAAGCTCTTGAAAATCATTGCAAGCCGAGATCGCATGACGACAACATCTCTGCTGGCTAAAGCTCTTTCGCGTTAGCAAAGCATCGATGTTACACAAGAAAAACATCGTCGTGAACGAAAAAGCAGCCCATACGTACGCGTAAAAAGCGATTCGCAGAAATCAAACGAGGAGAGCAAAGAAACAATGGATATTCATATATATGCATAGTTCGTATATGTTATGCGCAAAGCTCGCATGCAAGATAGAGCTGCTGCCGCTGCTGCTTCTAGGGCATGTCAAAAGAGCGCTGTGTGTTTTCTGTTGTGCGATAGGATAAGACTCACGTGAGATGGTTTTTTTTAAGAAGAGGGGAGCATATTGTATTGTTCATAGATTGGCATGCCGGATCTTCGATTATTCGGCTCAGATGGTCACGAACACAAAGCACAGAGAGAGAGGAAGCACGGCAGTGTGTCCGGCCAGCGCTGGGGCCGTAGTGGCCAAGGCTGCACCTGCGAGGACACCATCACCACAATACCATTCGCACAATCCCTAGCTTTTTACATCTTTTTCTCTCTTTGTTGTTTCCTTTCTTTTTTTTTCACTTTCCGGCTATATCAAACAAGCTCATAGGAGCCGACAGGAGCCGACAGGAGCTCGCAGGAGACGACTGTCTTTTTCTCGAGCAGAATTACTTAAGTTTGTGTTACATATGCGTTCGAATTATCTCGACTGTTTCTATAATACTTTACTTTTTTCTCTCTCACGAATCTCTAATTTTTGTGCTGACAAAAATATTAGTTTCTATTCATATCCTATTTCTCTATTAACCTACATATTCTCAGATGGAGAGATATTTTTGAGTATACTAACTTGTTCTTTGAATATATCAATTCTTCACAAAAATATATATTTTAAATGCACATAGCTAGAAAATTATATTCGTCATGTATTCATCAACAATTATTATATATTCATGATCTACGTTATTCAATATCTATTTGTAGCACATTTATCTAGTTGGACATTGAAATGTTTATTAACATCGCCTAGAAATATTCAAGACTCATATATTTCATCATCTCCTTCTAGCACATGATTCGCGGAAGAAAAAATATAATTATACTTCTTAAAATTAATCAGTTGTGCGTGAAAATGAGAGGTAAATTATATTTTGACTCGGTATAATTAAAATAGAATCTCTATTGTTGGTGCTGCATCTAACTTTGTCTACGTCATTTTTCTAATAGTAAGTTTCAATGGATTGAAGAAAACTAAAGCTTCTAATTTTCATATATCATTTTGATCAAACATGACAACAATATGCACTCTGCACGAGACAAAGATCAAACCTTACATTAAAACACTATCTATGTATCCCTTTTTTTATCTATAGTTAAACTTTCAAAAACAACTCATTTCTTGGAAAACTGAGAAATATCATAGGCAAAAAGTATAGTATATCATATGTTAATCAGGTACTCAAAGATATTCATATATATATGTATGTAAGTATATACATGCTCCGTGCAGTGCCGACTGGATTTGAGACTTTTTACAATCACAAGAACAGAATATTTATTATGAGGAAAGTTAGGGATAGAGTCGAGAAAAAGAGAGGCAACTAACCATGTACAGTTCAAAGAGATCACATTATGAGTCATCCGGTCAAGTACGATAATATATGTATATATATGTATATATATATAGATAGATAGATATATACATATACATATATAGATATATAAAAGAAGGCGTGGCAGTGACTTTCAGTGTCAGCGTAAAGCTGGAAAGATATATACGATTCACAGAATACGGTTCGACGTAAACAAAGTATTCGTCTCGTAGTAGACAGTGAATTAAATGATAGTAGGAAGAATATTCATATATATGTATACGTGTGTATAATATACAGATTGTAGTGCATGCTATATAAAGGTAGAAGTGATAAGCTATATTTATTTGCTTTACGATGTAACATGAAAAGTTTCCAATGGTTATTTCCTATCGTTAGGACCGTAAGCCGCATATAGTATTTTTCACAGTTGCTGCTTATATATTATATAGTTAAAGTGAGTGTGCGTCAGCGGGACTCTGACAAGAAATATTCTCGACAGAGACAGCAGTGAAAGTGATTTGACATTGAGAATTGAGAATCACCGAGTTTTCGAGTGTCGGCGTGAATACAGTCCTGAGCTTTTTATCCCGTACCTTTTGTATTATATACCTCTCATCAAAATGTGGACAGTTCAGTATCAATATTTGAGACACTCAATTTTTCTGGACAAAGTATACATAGAGATCGTAAACTATTGAGATTGGTTTTACCGGCCCGACAATATTATAAACCGCGCGGCTATCAAATAAACGTGAAATTAGTCTTTCAAATTATATACCTAGCACGTAACATAATCGATCTAGAAATATCTCAAATTTTGATTCTGAATAGGCCAGCGATAGATGGAAAATCAAGTTGTTAGTCGGAATAGTATAAGTTGGAACCACATATATAGTAGACGGAATATATCAAAAGGTATATATGGAGGCGGATCCAACATTGAACAGGCTGCTATCGATATAAGAGTGCTCATTATTTGCAATTTTTATATACGATCGTTTTAATATAATCATATGTTTTATTTGAAAGGTCGGTAATTGAATTTTGCATTTTTTTGACCGCATGGGCGCGCCGTGGCCTCTAATCGTAGAGGAAGGAGAAGAATGTCCAAGAGGTTGACTTACAGTGATCTTCGTCGGAGGTGTCGTCGGGTCCGCAGTTGTCGACGTTGTTGCACTTGAGCGAGCCGTCGATGCAGTAGTTCGTCCGCGTGCATAGGAAGCCCCCGGAGCAGTCGCCGTCCTGGGTCACCTCCGTCCACACCGCGCGGAAGCCCTGCTGCCCCACCGCCTTGTCCGCTGACAGGAAGCTGCGAAACGATCGTTCGACATTACTCTCATTTGGATCCTCCGACTTTTTCCTCGAATTACTTGAATCTACTTGGAAAGTATCGTTTATTCATACGCCTTCGAAGACGCAAGATGCCCTAGGGAGGCAAAAGGAAAAATAGAGCCAGAGGAAAATTCGTAAAGAATATTCTGGTGCCGAACCTCAGTCGCATGTTATGGTCGTCGGAGATGTGGCTCCACTTGTCCTCGGGGTTCTTCACTCCGCACAATTCAACTGGCGTGTTGTGTTGCGAGATCCACATGCGTAAAACAGCTGCGGGACACCCTCGAGCTTTCGAAATAATACATATTTTTCCCATTAGAACAAGATATTCGACGAGCTCGACGGTCATAGGACCAACGTGTCTTACCCGACTGTTCACCTTCCACGGAAAAAAGTTCGAAATTCAGGAGGACCTGGTGATTTGGGCGAACGCTGATGAACCAATTGCAGGTTTTGCTCGCGAGGTTCTTCGACGGCGCGTCGTACTTGTTCGGGAAATTCGGGCTGGTTATGATGCCGTAATGGAGGCTGCTTATATTCGATCCGCAGTCTGGAAAATTAATCTCGTTAGCCAGCTCATTGGGATTGGGGCGAGCATATTATTCGAGCGCCAATGACAAGCTACACCCACCTCCAAATATGGACTTGGCATTCTCGAATATATAGCGGGCTTTGAATCCACTGTAGACTAGGTCGGAGTCGGTGTGAAGTATGACTTTGACCCCGAGCGCTCCTAGAGTCGATTCGACCGGCCCAGGCGCTGTCATACCGCAATACCGACCAATCAGCTTCTCCGTGTTGTCCCGGTACATATTGTAAATCTCCAACCAATCGTCTTGGCAGTTTTCCGCACTTTACAATTGAAACACGTTTCGTTATTATTTTGTCGTAAATTCCGAATCCGATCGAAATTATTCCATAATAGCTGTTTGATCAGACAGAATATATGAATTGTACGGATTGTACATGGAAACTCACCCATAATGTCCACTGGCGTTGTCATTTTTCGTTCTCACTTTGAAATGATCGAAGACCAACGTCACCTGCTCGTTCGGCGTAGCCATAAATAGGTACGTGCAATTTGTATCGCTTGGATAATTGCTAGGGTAGCGCGGCGAGTTGAACTCGCCGCGTTTCCGCGAGGAACTGCGATAGGTAAAGGTGCAGCTGCCGTCTGGTGCCGCAGTACCTGGTATCCTGTATTCCGTCTCGAAAACGTATCTGTCAAATGAATTTCGTGTACGTTTCTTGTTTCATAATCGTTTTGAATTTCATATTAATCAGAACACAAAATTAGCTGGATGTTTCATTACTGCAAATCATTTTACGGTATATCATCAATGATCTACTTAACAGGAGAACACTTGGGATTTGAACAGCTTCAATTCTACTGAAACTTTTGGAGGGATATTCTTCTTCATTTAGCCAAACAGCTGTGATATTTGCATTCGTTCGTCAGCTAACGTTTTGATTTTTCGAAGATATTAACCAATTATTGCTTATTTTACGCGCATGTGATGTATATTTATACGTAAAATCAGTCATACGTATGAATATACATTCTCTACATAAAATCATGACAGTATCTCCAGAAAATTGTGCATGTATTTTCTGTTTGGGTAACGACCAACCACTTGGAAAAAATTTCAGCGTGATATCGAAGATCCAAATCCCAAGTGATATCCCAGTTAGTGATTTCCACTCGATTTTCCACTCGGCGATTGAATTCTCATTAATAAATGATAATTCGTCGTCTAGGAATAATTTCTCCTTACAGAAATTTATTTGAGGATGAATTTATCTTCAGTATTCCCGGCCGACCAAACTCGATTGGTTCTACTTGTTTATAAGATCGATTTGAATGGACATGAGCTTACTGTGCTTTGAAACCTCTGCCTTGTTGCTCCCCGCTACTGAATACCATAACCAGCCTCGGACCGTCACTAACCACGTGACCTGGGTTGTTGTCTTTCCCGCACAACTCGTAGTCGTGTTTGTCATACGAATCCGTGGCCTCTTGGCCCTTCAAGTATATCTTCAGATATCCGTCCGTACAGCTCGATCTGCGCAAATATGTGTATGGATTAATATTTCGTAAGATCACATCGACGTTCTATAAATATTCACTAATGCCAACTATACATTCTAAATTAAAAATAGTAAAAAGTGTACTATTCATTAATAGAAATTGCGTAGAACTGATAAAAACAGTAACTTAATTTCTAGGTCGAGTATTCACTGTTCGTATCGTTCGTGCAATCTCTACTACTCCAATCCCAGAGGGTATACAATCGCACTTACTCTCCCTTGGTTTCGCCTTTCGGTATGACGAAAGTCATGAACTCGAGCTTGACCCGCTCGAGATGCTGCGAGTCCTGCATCCCGTAGATGAAGTAGCGGCATACGACTTTGGGTATGTAGGGGTAAGGGAAGTTGGGGCTGACGACAGAGCCAACCGACTTTTTCTTGCTGAGAATCTTCTGATCGCACTCGGTCCCTCTGATGTGCTCGCCGCCATAGTTCGTTATAAAATCTACACGGGAATAATCGAGCGGTCAGTTTGCGCGACGGAATTAGATTATATTGATCTTTTTTTTTTCCTTCTTCCATCCGTGTATCGCGTGGTATTTGCTCACCCAACTTGACGAAGCTCTCGGAGAACTCGAAGATGCCCTTGAAGCCGCGATTCTGGGTGTTGGCGGTGCGCTGAAGCGTCACGAACAGAACGAACAGATTCGACTCGGACGAGTAGAGCACCAGGTTCCTCTGCTGGCCGCAGTACGTGCCGATCACGGCCGACGTGTTGTTTATACCGTCGTAAACTTTCACGTAGTCGAAGGGACAGCTGAAACACGACACGAAAAAGGTTTATATACGGTTCGAAGCGAGAGCGAGCGACTCGAAGACTCACTGGGGGCCGCCGAAGAACAGGTCGAAGTCGCGAAACTCGAGGCGCACCCTCTGCCGCGGCTTGCCGATGAACTGGTAGCTGCACACGAGGTCCTTGGGATACGTGCCCGGGTAGGTGGGTGAGAGGATGTTGCCGCTGCCCTTGACTTCCGCGTTCACCGTGAACGAGCACGGCAGACTCGGCGCCGGCGTTCCGATCTCGTACTCGGCTGCCCAACAGACGCAACTCTCAGCGCATCGCACGAATATTTCCATCCTCTTCCCCCATTCCACCTCAATCCACTCGACAGCCAAACGAGCGTGGCAATATCACGAGCCTGTTTATTCTCGCGCACGTTTACTTTTTCTCCTCACGACAGGTCCATCCAATCAACCGATATGCTCTTTGTTATATACGAGGAGCCCGTTGGGAGTAGCTCGAGTCGCTGTGAATCGCACGCGCTACATCCGATTCGGCGCGAGTTAAATTTCCCCCAGCTTCTCCGATACGTATGTATTCCCATCGATTTTGCAATTACTATAGGCGAACTCGAGGGCTCGACTCTCGAGATTTTAATTGAAATTCGCGAGTATCCCCCCCGGCTCACTCCGAGCAATTAAAATTCCCCGAGAACGTTTCAGATCAGTCGAATCTGACCAATGTCTCTACGAACGAGACGTATATATATACTTTTCTCGTATGTGTTCTCATCATATTACCCGAGCGCTGCGTACCCTTCGCGTTTAATTGGATTTCACGTGTGCAATCGTATGTACGCCAATCTTATAATGTCCTCCGTAAAGCAAAGGGAGACTCGAGCTGAATGAAAATTTCCAATCCGATGGGATCCAACGGGAATCCGGGCTCTTTTGCCAAGTATCAAATGCAAGAGCCGCGCAATATCCAAACGAGTCGGCGCAGCAGCGAAAAAAAGCGAAAAAAACTGAGCGCGATGCACCTGGCACGCGTGTGTATAGAAGTATACGTGCACATGTACAGAGTTTGTGTTTTCAATAAGCTAATTGATAAAAATATATAGGATGAGTTTATAACTGACTCTAGATGAAAATTTAGTTCTTTATCTCCAACCCACCGGTTTTTTTTCAAAAAGAGTATATTATTAAACAAAGTCATGAGTAATATATATACAATGATGTCGTTTTGGGGCACGTTGGTCGACGCAGGGTCAAAAAATTCCAAATTAACTACTCATTACTAAAACTATCTCATTAAAAATTACATTTCGACAAAAAAATTTATTTTGTTTCTTTATCCATAATAAAGTTTTTCCTCGGTATGATTTTTCAATGTTTCTTATCAACAACCCAATAGTACCGTTTACAATAGCCTATTGCCCGTGGCTATCGTGCCCCGGCCTATGTCCATCCTTACGCCATAGTTGGTCACAACGGCCAGTTTCACACATTTTTGTATAGCAGATTATTTCAAATTATATTCTCTGTAGAATCGCGAGGTAAAACTTGCTTTTAGATTTTAGATATGCGAATCTTTTTGTAAAAGTTTTTTTTTCCAATTTCCCATGGGGTCGATAGTTTACGTATAATAAGCAAACGAAGTTAGGGTGGCCATATAGCGCCTCGGTCTCCCTTATATACATATCCGATGAGCCGCGTCGCGAGTATGAATTTTTACGACGCACAAAGGCTATGATCAACTTATATATATATATATATATATAAGCATATACTCACAGGCATTGATGAAGGCGTAACGGCCGTCAAAGAGACTTGGCAGCGTGACGTTTTTGTCCGTATAAAAGCTTAGAGCTATGCCCTGGTAGAGGGAGACTCGCTTGCGAGGTGGGATCGGACCGCAGTACCTGCCCCCGAACGGCGTCTCTATCAGCTTCGTCGTATTGTCCGTCCGGATCTCCGTGTAGACGTCCATATACTCGTGAACACAGCTGCAACGGGAATCGGAGGAAGAGCCAAACGTTAGGGTGTACGGTTCATTTTTCCTTTTGGTCGCAAGTGCACCAGTCGACCGGCTCAGCTCGAACGCGACCAACGCTTTTTCCATCTCTTTTGTCGGATCAGCGTACCGCTCCGCTCCGACCCGTATACGTGATCCGAGGCTCTAAGGCTTTTCAATTAAGCTTGTACGAATTGCCCGGCCGCTGCATAGTACGGATCGTGATTTTATCCGCATGTATAACTTTATTCGTCGCGGTATTGTAACAAAATACATGCCACGCGAATTCGAATTCTGTACAGTATTGATCCCCTGGCGTATGTGAAAAACGCGTCGGGTAAATTAATACACCATACCCGCAACATTTGGATTCCGATTGTAAAGTGGATAATTATTGTGACGCGCGCGCGAGCAAATGATAACTCGAGCTGCAGCGGGGCGAAATGCCGTTGACGCGTTCAACTGAATATGGATCATCTGGTACAATGCTGTTTCCCCGGTCTTTTTGTCGCGAGAGAATATATCAGCTGCAGACTGCACGCTTTGAATTTGTCGCTCTGGGACAAACACGAGAAACTCAATGCGTCGCTTTTATTAGTAGCTCGTCTCCGGCTTTCAGCGTGCCACGCGACTCTGGATATGCACGACTTGGTCTATTCGCGGTGCTCGGGATACTTTTACACCCAATATGCTTTAGCTCGTGCACGCGTTCATTCGAGATTATTTTTAAAATTCGCAGTTTTTATCCCGACTGTATATTTGATCGAGATATTTGATTTTCGACAATAGCAACATCATGCCGCGACTGCAAGTGGAACAAATAGCACACGAACATCGAGTAACTCAAAGCACTGAACGTTCCGCGCGCAACTTTGCCGAGGCGAAGAAAAATATTTCCCTCTTCGTATGCGATTATAATGATGCGAATGTGATCTATATAATTTGGAAAATTAAAATTGCTCCATCGGATCGTTTCAGATCGACAGATCCAACAAATCGATGAACCAATTGACATGCCAGTTACGAAAGGAAAAAAAAATAGCGACATCTAAAGTGAGTAATAATGCACTAGCACAGAGTATTCAAACGCCTCACTATAAGCAGTAGAACGTAAGAGTTTCCCCTCTATCTGAAGTGCGTTACTTTTCACGTGGGCGTGTATAGAATAAAGGAGGATAAAATAATGTGTCTGCCTCGTCCTTAGGATGAAGAATGAATACTCACGCGGGTAGTTCTCCGACGGCGGCTCCACTGCGTCAGGGCCCATCGACAGAGCGACAAGCGAGCCAGGCAGCGAAGGCACGAAGAGAGAGAGAGAGAAAAAAAGGAAAAAACACACACATAGTTGACACTCCTTAAACAGCCATTGAATTTCGATTACCGGGTGGTGGGTACGTGGTGTGCGTGAAGATGACTCGGGGCAGGATATCTGCGGAGGAAGTGGGGAAGCTGGCGGGATAGAGAGTCGGAGGGAGCGGGAGAATCTGGCGTTCAAGTAGATAAGGCTCGAGATAGGCCAGACGCGCGGAGAGGAGAAATCAATGCGAGAGTGAAGCTTCGGGATGGTGTTCTGGGATATTCTTCTTTTTACTCGTATGCGAAATTTTTCGGGCTGGAGAGTTTTCTTTTAGTAGTGAAGTATGTAATTTGATTGATTCGTGTATATGACTGTGAGTCGTGATGTTTCGTTGCTCACCAATGTTCACAATTTGCAAATATTTCTGTGTAGCCCGACTCTAGAGAAGAAATTTCCTCTCCTTTGTCACAAATCTCGAATGAGAACGAATGAATTTCATCGATTAGCCACTCTTTATTTACCAGCGCATATAGGACAGAGAATGTAATCATAGATTCAAAGACCGGCGTACAACACTCCACACGATCTGCTCGACGAGTTCCGTTATGAAAATAGCAGACAAACATCAACAGAGCTACACTGAATCAAAATGAAAAGAACTCGGCGGCTCAAAGGTACGTACACACAACATAACTACGCAAATCCAAACTCTAAAACTCACAAATTTACGTATAACACGCTACACGGTTGAAGAACAAAATCATATACCGAAAGGTCTTCGACTTCATTATTAATCTACCGAACGGTATAACGAGGCTCTGATCCGCGTCAGGCGGAAGCAGCTCGTCCGTATAACTTTCGAACGAAATCGGAAACTCGAACGAAATACTTTTGATCGTTGACATCGGCGGAAAGCTCGAATCACGCGTTCCGTCTGCCGAGCAAACGTGGCGTATACAAGCGCGATAATATTGCCATTAGATTGATTAAGAATCGAGCAATTACACGGTACTCACCGATCCCGCATCGGATATGAGCGTTGTACTTTCGAATTGAATTTCATACGCGCACGCCAATGCGACCGCCAGCCCTACGTATATATATATACGATATGAACGAGATAATCGCGACCGAGCGCGGCATAATTGGTCGGGGCCATGCGACTCCGTTCATTAACATATTGTCCCGTCGCACCTGGAATCGCGCAGGGGGAGACACCCCCACACACACGTACACAGCGAACTCGGATACATCGGCTACTACTCCGGCAAACTTTCCTCATCAATTGCCCTTCCCCACCGGCGCCGCGGTAAACGAAAGTCAATACTCGGCTCCCGGACTAACCGGCGCAGCTTTTATCGTCGACCCGGCAAATTATACGCAAATATACGAATGTGGGGGGAGGAGCGCGCGAGAGCCCGTTAAGAGCAGTGGAAAAACAAACGATTCGGTCACTCGGCGAGAGTTGGGCAACCCGGTGCGTATCAGCTTTCCGCGTCATGTAACTAGCGCGAGTGCAGAAAGAGACATAGACGGAGAGCGAGAGAGAGAGAGGCGCAAGCTCGATTCGCCCCGGGGACTTTACCAAACATTTGCCTGGCCGAGCAAACACGCCGCGGCCCGAGCGTTTCGCGCGGGGTCGATAAACGCCCCGTCACGCTCCGCAAGAATGCGTCAACGCGACTGTATATGGCCAGATCGGATCGCATGTTTCCCTCGCGTATGTATCGCTCTGTGTATATACCCCGACTAATATCTCCCCCTGTGTGTGTGTGTGTGTGTGTGTGTGTGTGTGTGTGTGTGTGTGTCCGTGTGCGTGTGCGTGTGCGTGTGCGCGAATATGCAGGCTTACTCACTCGGGGGGAGTGCCGCGAAGGCCGAAGTTGGTGAAGATGAGCTCGACGCGCTGGTGCGGCCCCGCGAAGAACGTGTAGACGCACTGGCGCGACTCGCCGTCCGGGTTGACCAGGCTCGGCGCCTGGAACGTGCCGTTCTGCGGCCCGTCCGGGATGCTTATGAACCTCTGGTCGCACTCTGCAAGCGTTCAAACATATGCACGTAAGAGCGAATTAATCGAGTGTCGATTACTTCATCGATGTGTGATATATATCACAGGAGGGCCGCGGTATACTCCCTCAAAACTTCGAAGGTACTTCCAAGATTCTTTGAGTACCTCTCGCTAAAGCTATAGTGGTATTGGACGTTTTTAAATTGTCCAGTGGGAAATCGTTGTGTTTTGATAGGCATTCTTGATCTGAGCTGAGTTGCTCTTGGTCGATATTGACAAGAATAGAGAGTATTATATTTTTCCGTAAACCCGCAGTACTCTCTTAAATCTTAAATCAATATATATGAGTTTTTGACAGACTGTTCGTCTCTCCTGGTAATACGACAGCAGAACATCATTGTATTCCACTTCTTCAAAACGTAATACACAAAGACAGAGATGGAATAGCTAGTGGATTGATGGCCAGTCGATTTTTCTGATGAATTGCGGTATTGGCCCGGTAGTTTACCCATTCAAATCGTATCAAAATTCGATATCCCGATGGTTATCACGCTCCCCGAGTGAGATTGAAATCGATGGGATATCATACGCTCCAATCGTGTATTCAGGAGACTGTCATAGGCACGAAACAGAACGATCGAGAACCGACGGTTTTGTTTTCAACATATTGTCGAGCTGCAAAGCTCATTTTAGCTTCCTCTCCCAACTGCCGCGTGTATTTCATATTTCCCGTTTAGTTGACCGGAGGATGTGCAAAGAATTCGAGTGGGCTTGAATTCGCGGGCTGCGAATGACTGAACTAGGTCGAAACAGTGGCAGTTGATGATAATAGATGTGGAACTTGAGAGCACCAAGTGCTTTGATACACATAAATAAATCATTCCACGAAGTTGTACAGCTAAGAACGATAAAACTATACGTGACAAGCCTATATTATTATTGTTACTATGCGTCAGCGTGGAGTTTGTCATGGCGACGTTTACTCATTGCAATATTTATCATGTCATCATTGACATTTTTATCAAGGGAAAAGCAATTATTGACACGTCCGTGTATTTACACCTTGTATTTACCGAGTAACGAATCGTATATTTGCACTGCTACTTCAACTCGTAAATTGACCGGCGAACAACTCGAAACGCTAATTACTAGCCACCTATATAGCCAGGTCATTTGGTTTAAAATGTTTGACTTACATCACTAGTACTTAGTTGTTAATCACTCTCGGTAACAACAACCCCATGAACGGTTGAATAAGTTCGACGGAGTAACTGAAATCCCTCTCCGTTGAGGAGATTGTTTTCTAAACTTTGTTTTCAATTAATTGTTGCCTACGTTTACTCGAACTCAATTTAAAAATGTTAATGGTGAGTAACAGAAGATAGAGTAAAGGTTTCTGTCAATAATATTTCAACGAAATTCAGTTTAATCAGCAAATAATTACAATCGTTTATCATAGAAAAAATTCGACGCTCCTTGTTCCGAACTGATTAGCTGAGTGTCCATAGTCACGAATGAACCCTCATTTCTTGGAACAAATTATTCTTTCATTTTTTTTAACGTTCGTGCCCCTAACAGCGACTTGAATCACCATGAAATATTGAATAATAAGACTAAGAGAATTAATTTAAAAACTGAAATTGTCGAAAAAATTCAACAGTAACTATTTACTAAACTTCAGATCTTTTCCTGTGCCCCCGGACTTAATCCACAATTGTCGCCGTGACCAGTCTACGATATAGGCTTCAAAGTATCGGCCACAACGAATATCGCAACCATAAACAATAATGAGCATAGATACAAAATTATGAAAAATTATAAAAAATATTAACTCGATCAAATCTTAGCTAGTAAATTCGAAACATGGTGTTTATACGATCGGAATCACTGTCATGATAGTCATGATAGTCATGATAGGAATCATGTCAAAATAGTCTCTGTGCGTTCCATTCCTAGCAGTTTCTTTGCCGTAAAAAGATAATTTAGTATACTCGTCTGCTATACCTTAAACTCGCATACATTGCAATAAAAGTCGAGGATGCATGAACCTAAATCACATCGGAGTCAAATAACGTTTAGATGGATGTACATGTACAACGAATGGCAATGTGCTTCCGTTCCTACTTTTTCGATTTTGTTGTCACTTCCAATGATTACAGACAAGTAGGAAATATCAAATAATAATGTAGGTGAATTGAGTGAATAATTATTCAAAGAAGAGATTACAATAAAAACTTGATCGAATCTTCTCACGGTACAAACTCGACAATCAGACCCAGTACAAAATATTTTACTCATTACCCGTGGATCTAAATTTTGTATTTGCATTCCAAAGCTAAATATTTCAAATCGATACTAAGCTATAATGATTCATGAAAAGGCAACATTTTTCCTATATTTATGAAAAATGACTTGAGATTCGTCAGGAAAAAAATACTTGAAAATTTTAAGTCAACTTGATGAAAAGCAAAACTTATCAAAGGTAAGAAAATGTCGTCATAAAATATGAAATATATCCTACATTCATCGTTTAGAATGATTAAGTGAACTCAATAAAGGGAAATGTGATTTATTTTTCAGAGGACATCATCTTCATTTTCTGAATTTAATGTCGTTTTAACAAACGAATATGTATTAGAAACTATTTCTGTCACGAAAAAATGACTGAGAAAATACTTATGAATTCAAAAATGGTTTTCTGTAAAAATAAGCAAAACTCGACCTCTTGTTTTCAAGAATGATGGAAATTAAAATACATAGACTTGATCTACGAGTGACTATGATCGAAAATGAACGAAAAAATAATTCTAATAGGTCATCTTGATTAATATCAGTCTTGAGCATACATTAATAATTTTGATTAAATTAGCTGAATCTCCCGAGAATATATTGAATAAACAAGAAGTAAAAGTTGAAAGCTCAAAACCCATAACATATATTAGTAGCAGAATTTCTTGTCTTTCATAGAGATGTAATTCGCGACTCAACAAATACTCGAGTGTACAGAAATGTATTCTGAAAAATGCATTTCAGAGTTTCAGAATTATATTGACCAAGATCAAACAGTTCACTTCAAAATTTGTTACCCTTTGATAGCCCAATCCACCGAAGTTGAATTGAAGTCATACATAGTCAAGAACATGCGTATAGTTATACATCGCGACTGGTATTTAAATCTAACTTCAAGTTGTACAAAACTAAAAGGACCGAGGGAAAGTCGAGGTACATCATAAACTTTCCGAACTCCTCTCGAAGTAAAGATGCGACGTTGCAAAGGACGAAGGAGACTTTTCCATGTAGATGAAAAGCTCTCCGCGCGGTACCTCTCAATTTTTCCGCGATCTATTGCGCCATAGCTCAAATTCCTCGAAACATTTCACTTGTACGATTTGTTTTTATGAATTAGGTACTGCAGAGTGTGTCGTTTTGACGTTCGACGAGCCCAACCAACCGAAATCCCACGAGCCCTTGCCTCTTTCCCCCCGCAATCACTTTAAATCACGCTCGCGCACGCAATATCGGAAATAAAAACGAAGTTATATCTGCAGGACGAAGCGTGGCAAAGAGGGCTCCATGATTTATTTACGCCCAACGAGATTCAAAGGCGCGCGGGCGAAGGAGGAGCAGCGCTCGACGCACCACTCCGGGGGGCCTGGTATTTTATTTAAAATTCAATGACGTACCTGTAGTAGTACGCGGAAGTAGCAGCAAGAGGAAGATGAAGGCATGCGAAGCGAAACTACTCCCAGAGGCGTGCCAAAGTACCGAAGCCATACTGTGTCCTGTTGGTGAACAAAACGGCAAGGGCATAAATTTGTCACTTTCAGACTGCGGGCGTATAATCCCCCCCTCCCACCCTCTTCTATCCACACATACATACACATACTGCCGACAACGACTACACTCCAAATTTGCTTGAACGATTAACGTGCCAAATGGATAGTTTGTTAAAACTAGAGCTATTCTCGACATGAAATACTGCCAGAATTTGAATGCGTTCTTGATGTGCAACAACGAGAATATTGAATTTATATTTCTATTTTGATTGTATTTTCATGAAGGTTTTTAATTGTCAAGATTATTACTCTTTGCACTTGACGCTATGAAAAAACAATTGAAATTGAATTGTTTTCTCATCGAAAAGTACCTTGTAGCGCAAAATTTATTTTCGAGTCAGTTATAAAGCTATTTCTGAATTTGACAAACATTGAAACTTGTTTTTACAGTATATTTGAAAGATTGATTGCAATTTCTGACGATGGACATTCTATTTCATCCGTCACTCGAATATTGAGCAAATTGAGTTTAAAGAATTGCTCGTAATCAAGCGAATAAATTTCAGTTTTCGTCTATCAAACGTGAAAGGAATATTGTCTTGTCAACATACGAAAAAAATTTCCACAATTTATAACGAGTGGAATTTAATCTCTCAATATAAAACTTAACTTCAGCTAACTACATCCAAGATGAAGTAGAATAATTACCATATCGTCAGTGTCTGTTCCAGGCATGGGAATAAGGATGAGATTCGATACAAGAGATCTTCTGCAACATAAAAATAAATATACATTATTCATTCGAATGGTATTTGTTGCGAAATCACGTGAGTACATTTAAAATGATGATAAAATATTGAGGGCAGAGACTCCATACAGACTATTCTATGAAAAGGGAAGTAAATGTAATTTATATCTGAATTTGTGAGCATATGAATGATCAGATCTATAGTAATGCTGTTATTGTTAGTTTGATAAAAATTCGAATGGGTCAGGCATCAGATTGTTTTGAGTAAAATTTCACGTTTTGATCGTTTTTCGACCATGACGAGAATCACGAGGGAAATATTTGTGATACTACTTATTTTTTCGAATTTGATTCGTTTGAATGACGTTGAATCTCATAACCATATCTTTTTATGTGAAATCGTCAAATTTCACGATCGCTAAAAGAAAAAAACCGCTGCCAAGTGCCTCAGCAGTATGCTTTCTCAAAGTATTGCAATTGAACCTCAACTTGCATTAATCACCACTCTTTGAGAAAGCAAAATGAACCTCTAACTCATTTCCTCCACTCTATAGTAACGGTTGCTATGGTAAATATCCGAGCTTCGGTGTTCTTACTTCTTAGTCGTCAACAGTTCCGAAAATAGACCTCTAACTGACTTTTCCCACTCCATAGTAACGGTTGCTAAGGACGTAAACAATGGTTGCTATGGTAAATGTCGGAGCTTCGATGTTCTTACTTCTTAGTCACCAATAGTTCCAAAAATGGACTTCAAACTGACTTTTCCCACTCCATAGTAACGGTTGCTAAGGACGTAAACAACGGCTGCTATGGTAAATGTCGGAGCTTCGACGTTATTACTTCTTAGTCATCAATAGTTCCGAAAATGGACCTCCAACTGATTTTTCACACTCCATAGTAACGGTTGCTAAGGACGTAAACAACGGTTGCTATGGTAAATGTCGGAGCTTCGATGTTCTTACTTCTTAGTCATCAACAGTTCCAAAAATGAACCTCCAACTGACTTTTCCCATTCCCTAGTTACGGTTGCAACCGATATAAACACCGGTTGCTAGAGACATCAACAATGGTTTATACGGGAAAGGTCTCTTTAATTGTTATAGAATCCCATAAATATACAAACCCAAATGATCATTTATCATGAATTATATGGGAACTTATCGAAAACACGCTAGCAACGGTTGCCATGGAATCAAACAACGGATGTTGCTGAAGACCGAACTCGGTTCACATCTGCCGGTGACCGACCTGTGTGCAAAATTTCAGGACGATCGGACCATTCCTTCGAAAATTAACGTACGACAAAAAAAAAGTCAGTCTGAAGCTGAATTTTGTATCTCCATAGCAACGGTTGCTAGGAGAATAAACAATGGTTGTTCCAAAATGAATGTCTTATCGATTCTCATCGATCGTCGAAAGAATTCGAGACCCATCGTGCATTGATGATGATTTTTGGAGCTTTTATCAAAAACACGTTAGCAACGGTTGCTAGAGAAATAAACAACGGAATTGGCTGAAAATTGAACTCGACCGAGATTTTGCGGCGACTAACCTGTGTGCAAAATTTCAGGACGATCGGACAATTCCTTCGAGAGTTATCGTACGACAAAAAAAAGTGCACGTACGTACGTACGTACGTACATACATACAGACATTTTCGGATTTCCATGTTTTTCGACCCGTAGATTACGAAAATCGAGGTCCCGAAGTCCGATTCGGTGGGTCGATTTTTACCCCGTTACAAAGCTTTCTCTTTGAGAAAGCAAAAACTGTTAAGTATATTCACAAAACGACGCGATAGGACAAACAGATTGTGAAATTATATATCTCGAATTTCGCTGAATCAGCATTTGGCGGTCAACGAGCAGTAATAGTCTCGTTAACTGATAAGCCGCTTCGTCGTAGATCGCTAGTGATATCAGATTTAAGTGCTTATGAACGCGTGAATGGTCGCACCTTCCCTCAGCTGAAGTTCATTTAGTCCGGCTTTCAACAAGGGCTTCTTTCTAACACTCAATGAGATTGCTCAACTAACAAGGAAACCAGCATCAGAATTTACGACCTCCATTAGACAGCCGAGGAGTTACGTGTTGAATGTTACGAAACACTGTGTCTGAGGAACGTTTTCATCCAATGAAAAATGACAAATTTTTGTAAAAAGTGAATCACTGCGTGTAATGTCGAAATGAAATCTGCTGGTGAAGAGTCCACGAGATAATTGCTTTTTATATACTTCAAGACCGCAAATTATAAGATTACATATGTGAATGTCGATGAGAATTAAAAAATCGCTGCCAAGTGCCTTAGCAGTATGCTTTCTCAAAGAGGCTTCAACATCACCCACGAAACAAAACTTACGTGAATTTTTTTTCTCCTTTGCAACAGTTGTTAAAGAGCTAATTGGAAAGATTTTGTGTCCTTTGCCGTCGAAAATGATGGAAATTGATCATTTCCAACCTTTGTAACGGTTACTAGGGAGGTAAACAACGGTTGCTATGGAGCAAATATAACAATTCAGTGTCCTTGGCCATCGAGTGTGCCTCAAAACTGATTTTCCGGCTTCCGAAGCAATGGTGGCTAGGGATATAAACAAACGGTTGCCAAGGATATCAACTGAGGTTGCTATGGAAAATATCTCATCGATTCTCGTTGATTCTCATTGACTCTCATAGACCCAGTGAGCACTTGGCAACCGTTTGTTTATATCCCTAGCCATCGTTGCTTCGGAAGCCGGAAAATCAGTTTTGAGGCACACTCGATGGCCAAGGACACTGAATATTTATATTTGCTCCATAGCAACCGTTGTTTACCTCCCTAGTAACCGTTACAAAGGTTGGAAATGATCAATTTCCATCATTTTCAACGGCAAAGCACACAATCTTCCCAATTAGCTCTTTAGCAACCGTTGCTAAGGAGAAGAAAAATTCACGTCAGTTTTGTTTCATGGGTGATGTTGAAGCCTCTTTGAGAAAGCATACTGCTAAGGCACTTGGCAGCGGTTCTCTTTGAGAAAGCAAAAAACGATAAAAATCACATTTGAACGAGAAAGTTCACACGCAATGAGAAAATCCAGCCGATGATGGAGTGTCGCACGGTCGGACGAGGGAAAGAAAGAGCCCCGTTGAAAAGGAAATAACGAGAATTAATGGAGCTTCGGTGTATGGAAATTAACCATCATTCTCGTGGATGGCTCTACTTTGAACTCGGAATGAATTGATCGAATGGTCGATTTCCGATTTAATTACCTGCCGAATCTGCCGATCGTTCCGAAACGAAAGTGCCGAAAATGACACACAACGCTCATAATGGTTTCGAGTAGCCATCTAGCGAGGCGTGCTCCATCGATCGGAGAGCAGATAATAATCGGAAAGGGGCCAAGTCTCGCAAGTACGTCGTGTCCACTAGAGAGAGAGAGAGGGAGAGAGAGATAGAGAACTACTCAGCCCAATTTCCAGATAATTTCGCGAGTCGCGTGAACGTGACATGGAGTTAAGTGCTGTGTGTCGTATATATATATATATATAGCTATACGCCCGCAACCTGCCGGATTTCGCTTCTAGTGGACAATTTATTGTTGATTGCGCTGTTCCCCTAAAAATACCCGGAGAATTATATCTTCCTCCCGGTCGTCGAAATGGTCAACGAGCTATATATAAAACCTTAATTGAATCATTATACACCCGTAATTAGATCCGCCCGGTGTTTAATCGATTCGGTCCCCGTCAGCTGCAACTCGACCGACCATATCTCGACTTTTTCTACTGAATTCATAGCGAGCTCCGAAAGAACAAACCCAGCGATCTAGTACATGCATACACTCGAGGGTCAAAAAATCCCGCCTGTGGTTATTATTCAGAGCTAAATAATCCTCGCCACGCGAAACGCCACTGTTTTAATTAACCCCCCCCCCCCAAGTTGAACGCACGCTTTTGGGTACGCGGGGCAAAAGTAGCAAAAGCTTCGAGAACAAATCAGCGTCGCGTGTAACGTGCGTTCCCGTATTACCCCTCGTAACTCTCGTCACAAAGACTATACAAATCCGTAGTTTTGTCCCCGAGCACCTACACCACGCGATTCGGCGGTGAAAACACCTCGGGGCTCGAGCTCCGCGATTTGGAAAAGGAATGGAAACGACGCTCGAGTAGAGGAGGCGCGCGCGCGCGAAGACAAAACGAGTCGCTCGTCTCCAAATGAACAAGTCTATTTCATTAGAGCAACACACATTGTAGTCGCGCCCGGGAAAGGAGCCGCGATAGTAGAAAGAAAAGCGAGCGAGCGTGCGCGCGTGAATCCCACCCTCTCGCACCTTTTGGGAAAAAGTACAAACTGTCGGATGCTCCGGAGGAGCAATTAAGCCGGGAGAACCGAGGCGAAATCCCCCGTCGGCGGCATAATCCCCTGGCCTGCCCAATGGTACACACACACGGTACGCTCTCGCGCGCATCTCGCGCGCTGAATTTCGACACGTACGCGAGTGTACACGCGTGGTCTCTAGAAGCCTCGCGGCCCGAGAACAACGCGCGTGTGTGTGGGCGCGCGCGCACACACACTCGAACGTCTGTCTGGGTGCTTTGGGAGAAACTGTGCGCGCGAGGAAAAACGTCGCGTAAGTATGTGCGCGCGCGCGGTGTGCTGCAGCCCCTCGCGAACATCAGAGAGCTCGAGACTCGGTATACGCGCCGCGAAGAGCCCCGGCGTAGAGCTCCGTTCTTTTTGACTGGATTACACACACGTATATACACACGCGCTTGCGGATTTTTGTTGCGGCCACTGCAAGCAGCCCCCCGTGTGTCGGCTCACTCTCTGATGTGCATGTGCACGCCCGCGCCCATCTCATCCTGAGCGAAATGGCACGAGCGGGGGAGGGTTACGAAGAGGAGTTAATGACTCGTGGCTTCGCGTGCGGCCGCCAAGTTCTTTTTCCTTCCCCTCCCTCCCCTGGCTTGTGCCGCTTGTACACGTACGTGTAAGTGAGGGATATTCCGTTTTGCAAATTCGAAAGGTACGAGACTCGTGGCTCTTTTTTCGTGCGCTCGTCATTGATATTCGTGTTTCGAAACTGGATCCACAGGGACGAGTTAGTTTTGCTTTCTCAAAGAGAAAGCTTTGTAACGGGGTAAAAATCGACCCACCGAATCGGACTTCGGGACCTCGATTTTCGTAATCTACGGGTCGAAAAACATGGAAATCCGAAAATGTCTGTATGTATGTACGTACGTACGTACGTATGTACGTACGTGCACTTTTTTTTGTCGTACGATAACTCTCGAAGGAATTGTCCGATCGTCCTGAAATTTTGCACACAGGTTAGTCGCCGCAAAATCTCGGTCGAGTTCAATTTTCAGCCAATTCCGTTGTTTATTTCTCTAGCAACCGTTGCTAACGTGTTTTTGATAAAAGCTCCGAAAATCATCATCAATGCACGATGGGTCTCCAATTCTTTCGACGACGATCGATGAGAATCGATAAGACATTCATTTTGGAACAACCATTGTTTATTCTCCTAGCAACCGTTGCTATGGAGATACAAAATTCAGCTTCAGACTGACTTTTTTTGTCGTACGTTAATTTTCGAAGGAATGGTCCGATCGTCCTGAAATTTTGCACACAGGTCGGTCTCCGGCAGATGTGAACCGAGTTCGGTGTTCAGCAACATCCGTTGTTTGATTCCATGGCAACCGTTGCTAGCGTGTTTTCGATAAGTTCCCATATAATTCATGATAAATGATCATTTGGGTTTGTATATTTATGGGATTCTATAACAATCAAAGAGACCTTTCCCGTATAAACCATTGTTGATGTCTCTAGCAACCGGTGTTTATATCGCTTGCAACCGTAACTAGGGAATGGGAAAAGTCAGTTGGAGGTTCATTTTTGGAACTGTTGATGACTAAGAAGTAAGAACATCGAAGCTCCGACATTTACCATAGCAACCGTTGTTTACGTCCTTAGCAACCGTTACTATGGAGTGTGAAAAATCAGTTGGAGGTCCATTTTCGGAACTGTTGATGACTAAGAAGTAATAACGTCGAAGCTCCGACATTTACCATAGCAACCGTTGTTTACGTCCTTAGCAACCGTTACTATGGAGTGGGAAAAGTCAGTTTGAAGTCCATTTTTGAAACTGTTGGTGACTAAGAAGTAAGAACATCGAAGCTCCGACATTTACCATAGCAACCGTTGTTTACGTCCTTAGCAACCGTTACTATGGAGTGTGAAAAATCAGTTGGAGGTCCATTTTCGGAACTGTTGATGACTAAGAAGTAATAACGTCGAAGCTCCGACATTTACCATAGCAACCGTTGTTTACGTCCTTAGCAACCGTTACTATGGAGTGGGAAAAGTCAGTTAGAGGTCCATTTTCGGAACTGTTGACGACTAAGAAGTAAGAACACCGAAGCTCGGATATTTACCATAGCAACCGTTACTATGGAGTGGAGGAAATAAGTTAAAGGTTCATTTTGCTTTCTCAAAGAGTGGTGATTAATGCAAATTGAGGTTCAATTGCAATACTTTGAGAAAGCATACTGCTGAGGCACTTGGCAGCGGTTTTTTTGTTCCCCCGAACGAGTGTGATTCGTATATACCCTAGCGGAGCTTTGGTCTGTGGGCTGTTTATTATACGAATCGACGAGGAAGGAATCGATACGTGTATATGTACGAGGGGTTTCTCACTCTAGTACTCCTAGAGGGAGTTCCATGGAGTTCGTTTTGGGGTACTGAGCGTTTATAGATGTATAATATCCTTCATTGCTGCCAACATCAATCGAAACATACACTCAGCTCGGATTAGATCGTTTTGTCAAAACACAAAAAGTTTATTCAGATGGGATATGAAGATTCGAATGTGATCGAGTGTAGAACTACAAAGTGCTGAATATTTTTAGAGAGTACCGAAATGAAAATTGCCTCTCTCGCATATATATACACGTACACACGGGTACACCTTGGTCTTTCAACTTTGGATTTTTATCGGACGAAATCCCATAACGCTTGTGCCGAGGTCGTTCGCGAGCGCGCCGACATCCGCCGTGTGCCTTCGCGGTTGGCAGAGCTGCCGAACAGTACATTATCTGGGCCGCCGAACGGTGTTACACGATGGTATACTTGGCGGAAGCCTCGCCGAGTACATCCATGAAACTTGATTATCGAATGAGCAGCGATCCCCGCCATTAGTGTGTTTATACATATGCGTGCAGAGTATATACGCGAGGCTCGATTTCACCAACGCGCGCTAATCGGCCGAGAGCAAACGCTCGACTCGCCACTACTACTGCGGCTCTCATCACATGCGGGGCGCTAGGCTTCGCCCGCGGTCCACGAGCGCGCCTATACACACACACACACGCACACACACATACGCACGCGGCGGCCGTGTTTACGAGCCGTGAAATCTGCCCCCGCGCGCGCGTTTCTGCTTATATATACGTATATACCCGTGCGCAGGGAATTCTCGGCGCTCAACCAGCCGTGCACTGGGTGCAGCGAGGGACGGGCCGGTGGTAATGCTAAGTATGTTCGGCATACGTTGGATCGCGGGGGGATGCGTGTACGCGCCGCTACTAATTCACGAGCTCGCGGCCACAACAGCTGATTGCGCATCTTACAAGTATACGAGGCTCAATTCGCGTGCAGGATCGCAGCATGGATTTCGGATTCAAGTTTTGCAGTTTGCACGATTGCAGAAAAAGAATCTGTATCAGAGATCGTTCATTTCGTCCTAGTGTTTGCAAAGAATGTAGCTTTTCTCTTGAGGCGCGCGGAAAATAGTGTATGTGCAGCTCGCGATCGCATCCATGTCGGCACTCGAGCAAACTTGCGAAGGTTTCTGGTGCCGAGCTGGCCTAATCTCGCTCGGGTATATATACGCACGATATGCATACTAAACATAAAAATGTATTGGTTCAGCTCGCGGGGTAAACTGATATGCTACTTAAATATGAGTGAAAATGCGCGTCGATTTGAAATATGGGGAATGATGCGACGTGGATTAAGATATCGTGATTAATAAGATACAGAGAGAGGGGGATCTTGGCGAGTTCCGAACTGATACGAATGGTGGAATTAGTGAGATTCCATGGAGCGATTCGCGCTCGCGCGCGCGAGATATATCTGAATAGATATGCGCAAGCTAAATAGATTAGCTGCGGAGCGTCGGATTATATACGTATTAAGTATATACACGCTCTCTAGATTTGAATGAGAATGAAACACGAGGCGTGTGGGTGGAAGGGCTCAGCGAATCCAAGACGCGCCCTAATGTTTATGCAGTTTACCCGGGAGCTTTTGATGCGCGCGACGACCATAAAGCACGCGTATACATATACGAATGCGCGCGCCGAGCCGTGCACTCGGGCCCGTGCTATACGCGAGCCTTATAATCCGCGTCATAATTTATCCAGAGTAATCCGGCTGCGGGACACGCGGGCTTGTTCTCGCGGTGCGCCCTTACGTACGTATCCCTCGAAATCGAACGAGTTCCAGCTCCATACGTGTATGCGTCTACGTATATAGGTGAGCAAAAACGCATTTGTCGAGGTGGCTGAAACGAGCGAGCCGTCGCGGGAATCGCCTCGGGAAGACGTGCCAACGTGTCTGGAGAATGCTCGAGAGCCGCGCGAGTGCACTTTTATTAATCCATCTGTCGCTCCCGAGCAAACAAGCCGCCGTCCCCCCCACAAACCACAGCCACCGCGGATTCTCTCTCTCCTTGCATGCGTGTGTGTACAAGCGCGCATCCCCCGACAACGCAAAAGCCGCAGGATAAGGCTGCTCGCGCGCGTGGGGCTGAGTTTATACGTACACACTCACACACACACACACACACACATTCGACGAACCTGCGTATATAAAGAGCTGCCGGCTCGCGCGGAGAGGAAGCAGCGACAGGGGCAAGCCACGCCCTTCGCGCGCGAGCGGGGCCGCGCTCCGCAAACTGGGTCGTCGCTCCCACCCACCCCCTCCCTCCCTCCCTCCTTCCGCCCCGTAAACACGTGTGCGCCGCCGGGGAATAAAGCGCATCGGCGCAATCCCCCCCCGATCCCACCTACACGCCTCGTCCTCCTCGACTCGCCCCGTAAATATATATATAGGCAAGCGTTCGCCTTTAAGCAGCCCCTCGCGCTTCTGTCGGCCGGCTTCGCGCGGCTGCAGCTGCGATTTTCCACTGGGCTTTCTCCCCGCGTGACTTCTTCATGAAATGAATTTTAACGCGCGGCCAACCGCCCGAGAGACGGAGACTCGTGTATCGCGGCCGCTCAGGCTCTAATATTGCAAGCTCGTGTTTTATGTATATGTATATATATAGGATTCGAGCTGTGAACGGGACGGACAATCCCGTCGAAGACAAAAGGGCAGCGGTATGTGTGTATATGTGTGTGCGCGCAAAGGGACTCTTGTCGCGACTCGAGCCTGGGGAATGGGATTAATCAAAGTGCCATCGCGATAACTTCGATGCTGTGTGTACGGGTATATATCTATATGCGAGAAAGCTCGAAATCCGCGGCGGGATTTCAAAAGTGTTTTCAAAAGTTAATCTCGGAGGTACGAGAGAGAGAGAGAGCAACCCTTGCGCGAGTTCCCACCGCGCCGCGGCTCCCTCGGGCCGTGAACTGTCCAAACAGCCGGGAAGTTGATAAAGGTGAGCGCGAGCGAGCGAGCTCGAAAGGTTATGGGCCGCGATCCCAAGCGAGGGTCAACATCCAGATTAGCCCGGCTGCGCTTAACAACTCATCCGGGTGAATTTAATCTAATCAGGGAGCATCCCGGAGAGAAAGTGGGGGAGTGGAGGAAGACAATAGGATATAAAGACGGGCTATCTCGGAGGAACGGAAGTCGAGGGAGATTTTTGCGAGATCTCGCGCGCGCGCGGAGAGGCTAATCGTCTTTGTGCTCCGCGTGGATTAACGCATTTCGTACTTGATCATCGCGTCTTTTTGCTCTTTTTTCCCACCGTGTCTCCTCGCCCTTTGTTACCCTCGCGGGGATATCCGCGTTGAATTTTTACCGTTGACTCTCTACAACGTCTAGGGACGGTGAAATAAAATTGTTGTTTTGGAGCGCTCCGATGGAGAAAGTAAACCAACGAGAATTATCCATTCACGAGTTGGCGGCAGCTCGCTTTCCATGCGAATTTTTCCCAGAGGAAAGCGCGCCTAAGACCGGCTTTTGAATTAAAAGCAATACGTGTGAAAAGTTAAGGTCACTGGGGCAACTCTTTCTTTGTCGCTTAGAAGCTAAACTGCGCGCGAATGCGCTCTTGCTCGTTCATTGCGAGCTCAATGGATGCAAATAACCCAATCTTTCAGCCCAAACGTGTATGCCAGAGCTAAAAGAGCACGTAGTCGGCATCTTAACGAGACTGATTAAAGAGTAATTATCATAATGAGAAATGACACACACACACGTGGCAATTGCAATTTGCATTGAATGATTCGTTTGCTCCGCGCGTATACACGCGAGGATTTGAAAAAGAAAACTCTGCGGTGGCGTTTCGGTATATTTATATCGAGGCAAAAGTTTTTCGAAAAAATCTCGTAAAAAAAATAGCCGAGAAAGATAGCACGTTTCCTTCGTGGATTCACTGGCTCGCGGCGAGAATTAGTGGAAATCCAATTAAATTTCGCCAACTTTCCATGGCACATTTACCGCACAGCCGCGAGTAGCACTGCTTGGCTTTGGCCAGACCTACATTTATAGACGGGATATAGGTATACTCGGCTCCGCGGACCTCCGTAAAATGAAACCAAGTAAAAAACAGACAGAAGTTTTATATTCGAATATATGCTCGTGTGTCTGCCGCGGAGCTACATTTTTCCGTCCAAAATTCACGTTCCGCTGGATTTACGAATGATACACGGGCATCAATTTATTCAATATCCCTCGCGCGCTCGCGCTATATAGTGTCGTCTTGAATTAAATCACTTCACCCGTTCGGCGGAACGAGACGCGAAATAATATTCGAGTTGGTCGGGGGATAAAATCGGAAACGCCAATGGCAATTTTAAAATGTCGTTAATTAGCCCGACCTCGTTTTGTTTTTGTTGGAAAGTTGAGATTGTCCTCAATCGTATATATCAGAATCAGTTCTCGATAGAAGAGCTCGAGCCATCTGAAACTCATCGATAAACGTTCAGCGTGCTCGAGATTTTTAGATAACCCTTGCCGATATATAGTTGCCGCGACTTTCTTTCTCTTTTTTTCGTCGTCGAGAATTATGTAAATCACACGCTGTACAGAATCTACCGCATTTGGTATTCACATTTTTCTCCTGGATAGAAATATGCGTGTAATTCTCACTCGGCAACTCGGAAACAATTTCTCGGAAATTATACATGCAAATTACATGAAAAGAGGAGACGAAGAGCGAGAGAGAGAGAGAGGGGAAGTACTATAATTCTCTTGTTCTGCACACAACGGAATCCCACAATGCGAGAAGAATTCGATACGGCCGAATCGTTCGAGCTAGGAATCCAATTAAGTAATTTAAAAAGTTTCCTCGGATCGGGAAGCAAGTTCATAGAAATCCATAGAGAAGTTCGCCCCGAAGAATTTGACGTTTTTGTTTTTCATCGATCGCGCCGTGAAACTGTTAGCCACGCGCGTGTAACGTCGATGAGAATTCGTCCACGAGCGTTACGCGCGACTGAAAATTATAAATACCAATTCCGAAATTTGGGCGAGCCTGACGGCAGGTTACCAAATATACACACATACTCGCGCGGTAAATCTTCATTCCCCACTTGACTTGCTCTGCCGGCGCAGTCGCGGCTCTTATTTAACAGCACACACAACGCAAACAATGGACTTGGCTCTTTGTGACTCGCGGAATCAAACCTCTGGCTCAACTAACTCCCCGAGTATCTTTCAAACAATGCAACACTCGAAAAACTCTCTATTTCGCCCACTCTCTCTCTCCTCTCGCTCCCGACTTTGGATTATAAAATATGTGTATACATATATATATCCGTCCTCTCGTACGTGTTCTCTAACTTTGTTGTTAGCTCGCTCCAAGTCCGGGCTAGTTTTCCCCCTCTCTCTGCACAAACGTATATACCAAGCCTTTAACCACGAGCAACCGTCTAGCCTAAATATCTCAGTTTTGCGCTCCTTTACGCCTCGACCAAACGTAGCCGGATGAATTACGACGAGATTGTCTCTTTGTGCGAGTTTCTTGACGTTCCTCATCGATATGAGCTCGCGGTGTCGAGTATACAAATGTGCAGTTTGCGTTGTCGCATTGTTTTGCTCACTCTGGTATGTTGAATGAATATACGTGTCACGAGTATTTTATACACAAATTAATATTCGTATGTTCCGACAAACTACATTGAGAAAAATTTGGTTTCAGAATCCTACTATACCGTATAGGAAAGAGAAATGTAGTAAATAATACTGTTATCCATTTATAGTTGAATTCAGTGAACGTTATCACTATACTAAATATAGTGTCTATAATTATATTTACGTAAGATTTCACTGGTATGTCGTATATTTTACTAATATATATTGAAAATCATATATAAGTATTGTTACTGTCATCATAAATCCACTAAGTTTTGTATGGAAAAATTCGCCATACACGTATGGTTGCCGCCTTTTTCCACCATATAATATAGTAAAAATATAGTAGGGTTTACCAGATTTTTTTCTCAGAGTACACTTCCTCAACCGGAAACTCTAGTAGACTTCTGTCTGATTTCAGCTCATATTTTGATGGTCTATTCTCTATGACTCAAGTACACCAGCACAAACATATAAGTAGTGCGCGTTTTTCCACATGTAATGTACATTGAATTGATACAAAACTTCAAATTCGATATTTTCGGCACCTCACACACGCACACACATACCCACACGATTGATTGCATTCCAATTAATCATTACCAATTGACGTTGTTTTTATTCCAAAACATCGGGCGTCAATTTCGCTGCGGGTAATGTACAATCATTCGATCGCGCGAATCGCACAATTAACGGGGCAGTTAATTATCCCCTCGGCATAGCACGTCGCCGGGCGTTACATCTTGTCGGGCTCGAGTCTCCGTCAGCGGAGCGATGGTTAAATCGAAAATAAAAACCGGTGACCCAGCGTCGAGCGAGCGAGCGCGGCCGCGACCCTTGGGGGTACAGTATGCTGGTTATTGGGTCAACGCGCGCGCTCGCTCGTCGCTCCAAAGCCCCGTGTACCGCCTCGGACCTGCCCGCCCCGCCAAATCAACTTTCCTTCGCGGTGTCATTCGCATCCCGTCTAGTTGAATGCCATTTCCCTTCCGTCACTTCTTTTTTTAGGGACGTTGAACTTCTCTCTCTCTTTGTTCGCCCGCACCCTTTTTACGTTTGAACGGAATTGAATTGTTAATCAGAGAGGATTCTCGACTAGCCATGTTCGATTACCCTTCGTTTCCCCGCGCTTGATTGAATCCTCTTCTTCTGCTGTCGCTGCTGATGATGATGCTCTGCCGCTGCTGCTACTGCACTCACCAGTTCGCGTTAATCGAAAAATAATTTTTCTCGCCGTGTGCGTACGAGTTTACGGCCGAGAGGCACGGCATTTATTTGTACTCGCTCGATTTCCTGTTCACGCGATGCCCCGATGAGTAATGAATTTCTTCCCGGTGATTCAGAGTTTTTATGGTCTTGTTCGCAGAATTAATTAGCCGAGTGGGACGTAGTTTCGCGGAGATTGTTAGAATACATTTTTCGCTATATTGGAACACAAGGGTCCTATTGTATTAAACATTTATTTGATCTTTGACTGTTCAAATTGTTGCTTCTCAAGAAGTCACTCTTAGCAGTCACAAGTAGCATCTTGATCAGTGCTTTTTTTGTATTATATTCATATTGATAGTCAAAAATTCAATTATTTCTCTAATACGTCAAAATTCGATGTAGTTTTAAGTAATAAACATGAATCACTAACATCATTAATGCTATTCATACTAGATGTTTCAAAATCAAATTTAATTCTCGTGAAATAATAGTCTTAAAGATAGAAGGGAAAAACTAGAAATGCGATGAGTTAATACATCCTGCTTCGACGTAAGTTCTCAAGAATAGAGCACCAAACAGAATTAATCGATACACTGGAAAACTATACATATCGATAAATTTCTATTTTCAAGTAATTTCAAAATCGCACAGAACCAAAGGTTCGAAAATATACTCCAAGGCATAATTTCTGCTCCTCGCGAAAATGATCAATAGTGTAGTTAAAAGAAATAATCTCACGTCGAATCAAACCTAAATACGATCATCAATAATTGTGACAGCAAAACGCGATGTGAGCACACTTACGACCACTCCCTTGCACGTGTTAACAAAGCCATTATGTTTCAACTTACGTGATATGGGGATTTTTAGACCATTGAAAAAAAATTAGCGTGTTTGTAGCTAAAGAGCAGAGGTATAACTGAAGACTTCATTAGAACAAAAAATCTACTCTGTAGTTCTGGATACTGATTATCGAAATGTTCATCATGTGCCCGTATACTCGAGCTGATTTTGTGCTCAGGAACTGAGTATATTAATAAAGTATCTTCAGATAGAAATTGTTATCACTGTTACATTGTTACATGTATGATTAATTGAGATGAGAATTATTTTTCGCCAAAACCGACCGAAAGTATCCCTACGTTCTTGATATGCGTGAAATAAATCGTGTAACATTTCTTAAATTATATTTTATTATTTGGATACTTTACGCCCGGATTTTAACTAGAGAAATTATAAACCCACTTCAGGTTTTCTGTTGGGGAAAAGTTAACACTCAAAGGGCATCTATGGACCTAACTTTTTTCCATCTTTCCAAAAGTAACTAATCTGGTTGGGATAAACTGTCAAGCTTTCCAACGGTATCTTGTTAGGTACTCTTAATAGCATTTAGTTCAAGTAGCGGAGATCGCTCAATCATTTCGTATCCTATCCTAGTTAACGCTGATCAGTTCTCGCAAACTTGATTCATACTACTGTACACAACTTTATAGCGATCAATAAAGTAGAATGATGTGGATATGTCAAATTCCGCTGTTTCGGATGGATCTGGTGCACAGTAGATTGAAAATTCGATAATTGTTGAAAGAGTAACATTGAATACAGTTAATACAGCTGAATCAGATTATGTCAAATCCAATGTACATACATTACGAAGGAATATCGCTTCACTCAAGATGAAAAAAATGTATCAGTTCTCAATTTGATTCATTTAATCGAAATCGATGAAATTCATATATTTTAAGCTCCAAATAAAGACTGATCAGTAAATTTATTCGTAAATATAAATAACGCTGTACTTTTTATCAGTGAATAAAAACTTGCAAGGCTTATTGTAATTGAAATTTCATATGCAATATTTTTGTTTGATATCTTTGTGTAAATCAGCTTATTATTTTTATAGAAAGAGTGCTTTCGTAACTAATTCCGAGTGCTAAAGTTGATTCTCGACTCGTCTCATTGTCACTTTGTTTGGGTGATAAACTTCACACCAGTCCTTTGCGGTAGTATCAATACATGCTATATCTTTAAATTCTAGAAAATTGACAGATTTTGCAGCACGACTCATTGAATATCATTCTTCAATGTGATAATTTTTTCTGTGACAGAATCATTTATATGTTGTACAGTGCTTTAGTTTACTTTTGTTCTATTTTGATCACTACAGCGTAACGTATTGTGATATTGAAAATATAATGTGAATCTATTTCATAATGAAACAGACTAGTCGATCATAAGTTTACTAATGATTATTCATAGTTTATTAATGTCGAAAATATGAATACTGGTGAATTTTATGATCACGTTATATATAACTGCGGAGTCAGAATATTCAATAATGAATAAATGACCAATCGAAGGCCGATTTCATCCCTACCTTGGCAATTTTCCGAACCAAGTATTCAAATATTCCGCTGTATTGATCTTCAAAGGCGTCTCAACATTTCTTCCAATATAATTTCCACTGTATCCTATTTCATACTTGAATCGATCATCCATCGTGGTATAACACACTTACGGCTTGCATTTATCATTTTCATATTTAATCTTATCCCATTAAAACCACTATACATATGTTGCTTTTCCTTTCTATTCACTCTAATATTATCGATTGCTCGAATAATGGAACTTACGAAATAGTATATTACGTGCGCATACTATTTTTACTACTTACTATTACGAGTTGCGTATACTTTTTTTCATCGCTGTGTACGGAAAATTGATTTTTGGATGATGTTTTTCCGCACACGTAATAAAAATACTGTTCGATGCAGTAGCGAAAGCTGATTCTAGGCTGGTGTGACTATTAGCCTCGCTTCTCTCGAGCGACAGGGCTCGAATTCGTTTTTTGCTATTGTATCAAAAGATATTATTTCGTAAGGATGTGCAAAAAGTTTGATGATGACAATGAATATTTGATAAACATATATAGTGTCGTGCTCTTGTTGCCCAAATGATGGCGTGACATGCGTATGAGTATGACTAGGAGGAAGTAAGGAGTGGGTCCGGGGGAGTAGTCCCCGATGGATTATGGCCGGAAGAGAGGAATTATGATAGCCAAATTAGATTGTCCGCTTTGAATTTTGGAGATCGGACAACAGATTCGTGACCAGCGACTCAAAAAAAACTCGGGTAACAAATCAAATTCGTCCATTCATCAATAATTTCTCGTCATGACATAAAAGTTGGAGAAATAAAAAAGAGCGTCAAGATTCGAATTGGTCACTTGTATCTGTCTCTCTGTCTCGTGTTGCCTACATCAATTCTAGAGCGAGTTTTCCATCTTTCGGATATTTTTTACTTTCTCGCACTATTTTCTCTGTGGAGGAATAAGGTACTAACCCACGGAAGAGATCATACGAAAACAATAAATCGAAGAATTCCCACTGAGTATCATGTTTTTATATTCTTGGAATCTCAGTCGACTAGACATTTTTGTATATCCTCAAATAAATGGGAAGTTGAGCCTCGCTCCTCGCTCATAAAGGACGATGATTCGATGTTATGGATAACTCAGTAAAGTCGATGAATTCTCAATAACTGCAACCCGTTCAAGGATTGGAAAAACAAAAACAAAAATGGATGGGCCCCACATACTGATCAACTCGATGATACCCGAACGCGATCCTCCCTTGCGCGGGTCATGAACTTGAAAGTGAAGCGCAGATTCATCATGCGCGTGTCGCCAGCATTGGATACATGCCGGATCGCTCACCACCCGAGAGCCTTTCGATTCCCCGAATCATCCCTTGAGCGAACAATCGTTCGATCCGAGTGAAGACGCGCGAGGAAGTAGGCGCGACACGCCCTCGATTCGGTTGTGCGAAGAGGAAACCCACGTTCGAGACACCCGGCGGCTCGCTGGAAAAACCGAATCGGCCTAGGGTGCAGATGCGTCAGGACCGGCGAATATCCGATCGAAATCGCCACGCCCTCGATTCCCGTTTATTTTCCTCGTTTCCCCCCATAGACGCGCGCGAAACGAAAGCGAAACCGAGGCGCGGTCGTCCCCGAATCTGGAGTCCGAAACCGGCGTACCGGAGGATGTGTATTTGCGCGAGCGCCGCGCGTGCATTCGATTCGCGGCCGTGCGCTATTCGATCGACCAAACACACGTACGGCGAATCGTCCGCGAATCCTAGACACACACGCGTATGAGGGATCGTTAGAATAGAGCGGTGGATGCACGCGAGCACGCGTGCGGTGCAATATCGACGCTTCGCGAACGAGCATAGCTGCGCTTGATCGCCCCCGAGAGATCAGTGTGCCATCGACGTGGGGGCGAACGACCCACGCACACACTCGGTTGGACAACGTGCGCCAGGCTCGTCGTGGCGGCGGCGGCGGCGACTCCCTTCCGCAGTGTGCGGCGGCACACACGCGGCTCTCCCCCGCCCATGATTAATGCAGCGGCGCGCGGCGCTGCAGTGCGTGTCTTGGCCGTCGTACGTGTGTGCGCCGTTGCACTCGCCGAAAGTGGGCAGCCAGTGTCGCGGGGAAAAAAGCGGGTTACGGGGCTATATAGGTATTGGGTCGGGCCGCGCCCATGCGCCCCTCCCGCCTCGCCCCCGCGGCCGCGCGAACGCGGATCCCGTCCGCGACGGGGCGATGCGGGGATGGGTTGGGGAAGAGCGAGGACTCACCAGCTAGTGGAGCCTCCTCCGGCGTCTGCTGCGGCCCCAGGCCCCCGCCCGCAGCGGCATGTCGCCGAGCAGCAGCCGCGTCTGTTACTACTTGGGCCGCGGGGCAGCGGTGCAGCGGCCTGCACCCACCCACCGCATCCAGCGCTGCTTCTCTCGCTCTCTCGTGCTCACTGCGCGCACACACACGCGAGCCCCCCGCACGACGACCGAGCAGCTGCACAGACACCAACGACGACGACGACGACGCGTGACCCGCGGTGCGCACGGCAGAACTGCTCGGCTCCGCGCTCGGGGCTGGCTGGCTAAGCTGTGGCGCGGCTGCTACCCCACCCCCCCCTCCCCCGCCGCCGCCGTCGATCGCGCCCTCTCCCGCACCGCCGCCAGCGTGAAACAACGCGCGCGCGGGGTGGAAAACGCCGCGACGGCGCCGTTCCGCGCGCGCGCGCCCCTGTGTGTGTGTGTACGTACGTACGTGGGTAGAAGCCCGGCCAGGGACGGAGCCAAGGGGGCAGAGCGAGCCCCCCGTGCGCTAGTGCCCCCCCGTCAGACAGACTCCGCCGGCACGCCCTTGCGCGCCAGGCTACGCCGTGAGATCCTTGCCACTTTTGCGCTTTGATCACTACTTTGACTTGCTCGACTTTTGAAAACCATCGCGAAAATCGGAATGTCGTGTTGATTGTCTGTTGCAACCCCAGGATCATCATCGCGATGATTCTTTTGGACGTTATCGTTCGCGTCCGAGTACGCACAGGCTTTCGGCAATTCGTTGTGATGAAAAATTGTCGCTCGGAGATGTCAAACGGACCAATGGAATTCGCTGTGAAACCAGCTGTTCTCGTGTTTATAAAAACTCAATTCCGCATTGCTCGGTGATGTTAATACACGATGAAAACAATAAGAATAATTGATAATTGTATATAACTGCTCGATGTTTTTCCGAGTAGTGTCCAAAGTTACCCCCGTTATTCCCTGCGCATTCACGATCACGCAGTTATTGAATTATTTTTGAGCCGAAAAAAAAGTTTTCGATGCTACGAACTTTATTCATTTTTATACTCTCGGACTTTCACAAAAGTATCTGCCCGGGATGCATATCTTGGAAGTTTCTAATTCAGAGATTCAAAAACCGGAGATTCATTTTCTAAGCTTCAAAATCTTACCTGGCTGACTTTTGTATAATGCGTGTAGAATCTAAAACGACGGGTAATATTTCCTACATCTTTGCCAATATCAACCAAGAACTATCAGCTCAGATAGTGAGGCCTTATCGAAATACAACAAGTTTACGCGGACGAGATAAAAACGACGAATCAAATTTTGTACCGTGGAGTATTAAAAAATTATACCTTACAAATTTTTATACATTACAAATTATACCTTACAAATTTTTTGATTGAAGATTGCCCCTCGATCCAATAAGAGAAACAATCGTTTTCATTACGCAGTATTCAAAGTAACCCCCGTTTACGGTACTATACACGACTCAACGATTGTGTCGAAGCTTTCAGTGGAAGAACACGTATCGTGATTGACGTTTTCGAAAGACTCGATCGACTGTTGCTTCTCGCCACTCGCTAGCGTGCAAATTTCTGGGTTCACAAAGACCATACTTGCCGTCATTCTGAAAAAACCCGCTGTACTAAAGTGAAAAACCACTATAAGAAGGTGGAAGATTTTTCATGGCGTGAATTTTCATTCTAGAGTGAATTTGTCACTTTAGTTCTGTGAGTTTTGATACCAAAAATGTATTGCGAATTTTATGAAAACCCATAGATCTGATTCGAAATTCACTGCAATTCAGTTATCATTTCATCCGTCTTCTTACAGTATTTTTCACTTTTATGCATCGGTTATTTACTGTGAGCTTTTAAGAGAGCTTAGCAATATAATTCAAATAATATGATCCTTTAGTGTCGACCGCACTGACCAGCCTTCTAGGGTTCAATTTTGGAACACGATGGATATATACATCTTGTGGGACGAGTTTCAAACGTATGTAATAAAATAAGACCCGAGCTATATGTTTCAAGTGAAGAGAAATATATGTATATACTTTACCTTTATCACCTCGAGGCTCTTTTTGCACTGTCACCGAACTTTCTCGCAGACACCCTTTGTGCTTTTCCATGGCTGCACTCTAAGGATGCCAACTGCATTTTTCGTAAGTTTTTCCATTGTAAGTAGGTCATAATACCTTTGAAACCAATGTTTTTCTTCAACTGTTCTCCTACAATCCCAACTTGCGGCAGCCCCAACTTTTCAAACAATACCGTACAATACCGAAATTTCACTTATCAGCTGAAATACTCGAGAGGAAAATTCGAAAATTCGAAATAAAATTGTACCCATTATAGCGATCGCCTGGTTAAACTTCGCAATCGAGTACGGGCAAACTTTGAAAATTGACAGAGGCAATTCCAAAGATTTCTCTCGTGTAAAATACAGCTTTACTCGCCGAATGCCGATTCTCTTTAAAAAGCAGTAAAATAAAATTCTCCGTAGAAGCTATGAATTTTAGTAACTGGTTATGATTCTAAAAACGTATACATGCGTCATTTGGATTAAATTGGCAACGATCATCGCAGTGAGATTTGAGCAGTTTTACGGTTATGTATAAAATGCCGAAACAGGGCATTTTATTGCGAAAAATAATGACGTTCGGATTCTACAGAAACAATCAGATCGTAAACTTTACAATTCGATTATTCACGCCGACTCTTCCAGAGTAAAATTACACTTTAAATGATGTTAGCATATAATGAAACATGAATATAACTTTTGATTAATGTAGTTTACTATCTTTTTAATGAAAGTTTCTGCATTTTTTTAATATCATTGAACTATCTTGTATGTGAAAAGGTTTAAGGCAAGTTTTATCCGAAGTTTATCCGGCTTGAATAATGAACTAAATAATGATAAGAAGAACACTAGGATACTCTAAATGGTTTACTTCTCCTTGATCAAACAACCAGGAGAATTTTCAGTACTTCATAAATGCACGAATGAAGTTTAACAACACTCCACTGTATAACTCCTGCTATTCATATTCGTTTTCAAAAAATACATTATCTTTCAGATATAAAATTGATATATTTCCAAAATTCAGTGATGCCATGAAATTTTCTCAGGCACTTTCGGTTGCATAAAGCTCCATTGATTTGAGGTCATATAGTGGGATCCAAATGGAATTAATCTCGATTACAAGGTCCATGCATACCTCTAAGATCGTTAACTGAAAGTTTATTACCAACTCTATATTTGGTATCAAAAGAGATATTTCACACGGAAAGGTCTATATGATTTATTGTTTTTGAATATTTGTCAAGATCTTCAACCCTCCAGGAGGGAGAAATTCTAATATAATAAACCCAAAGAGTTATACACAAAGGAACTACTAGAAATGGAATTACACGAAACTTCTATCTTCTTCAATAATTCATCACTTACCTACGAAGGTTTCACCAAACCTAATATCACGTCTTACACAAACTTTACTTTTACATGGGATTGAAAGAAAAGTTAGTTTGTCATTCCAAAGTGCTACAGCAACTCAGCAAATGAAATAATATTTCAATGAATTCTTTTCTACTTCATTGGTGATGTTTGGATTTCGGTTAAACTAACAAGGAGAGGCCTGCAGTACTAGATTCGGGTCACCAAAATCGATAAAACTTTCTGAGATTGATTTCACGAAGATATACTCTGTTAATTGTTCCTAGTTGACATAAAATTAACTGTAAATACATGAAAATAAAAGATAATTCACTGGATGTCCCCGGGAATCGATAAACGGTAGTCGTAATGATTGAATACAGTATAGCATATTCAAATATCAAAGAACTCACGCAGTTTCATCAGAAGAAGAAGAAGAAGCAATGGAAAAAATTAAAGTTTCTATACGCAGACTCTCGAGAGACTGTTTTCAGTTCCCGAGAATTTTAATTCGAATACCATTTTGTGCGATTGTGAAATTATCATAATTTTTTCATCCATTAAAACTATTATAGAGACTCGCCAGACGTGGGTCTCGAAATTCTTGACTTCGATTCGCAACTGTTTTACGAAGATAGATACATATTTTTTACCGCACACGTAACGCAATCAGTTCCGAATCTCGCCCCTAATATCTTCGTGTGGCCTGTGGCAGAACAAAAACTATTCTCCCCCCAAGACAGAATACATTGCCCGAACCTCGACAGACAAAAAAAAAATGAGAAAAAAAATCCAGGGTCTACGTCCACGTACGTGGCCGCGCGTGCTCGCTCGTATTTGGAAGGGCGAGCGCAATTATCGGATCCGATCCTGAACCGAGTCTTGGCCGGCGTTGGGGAAAAATCAGTAGCAGCTACAGCGGGGGAGAAATATAACCGAGGCTGCGCGCACACACATGCGCCTATCATATATATAGAGAGGCGAAGGGCCGCAACTGATCCACATACAGATAGGCCGCGCGACGACCGACGCACAGGGAATGGATGCGGCGAAATTGAAATAAAGGGATTGGCATGGGAGATTGAGAGATTAGCAGAGAGGGCCATTCCAACTTGTTGAGAACTTTGGTGGTTTAAGGTCGTGTTTAGACAAGAATAAAACTAATGGCAAAAGTTGCCGGATGAATAATGCATGCGCGGCGATTCTGATGTTTTGCGGGGTCGAACCAAGCGACTATATAGATATTTTATCGACGGGACAGCATCGTCACAGATCGAAAATTCAGTTTTATAGTGACGGCACGTAAAATCATCGAACCTATACATAAGTTGGTTATTAATTTTGAAAAATCACGTTTTTGAGCCACGACGCGGGGAAAAAAAATTGTTTCCCTGGACAAACGGAGAGAAACGCGCACATCTCCCCAGTAATTCCCAAAGTTAGTACGGACAGCAAACTTCTTGGAGCCTTCCAAATACGATGAATCTTGGATGCTCTAAGTCGTAATCCTCTCGCGCAGTGTGCACACACTTGCGATGGCCGAGTCGAGAGCGCCACGTCGTGTACACGTTATAATATCATCGCGGGTGCGGAGGTTGCACGCAAAACCACATGCACCACACGGCGCACCGGGATCTCATCAGCGAGAGACCCGTGTGTTTTAATTATAAACATTGATTGATGTTTTATGGTCCGCGACCTCGTTTACACTGTGATTATACGACCGGTGATGAATGAGAAATGCGTGTCTCATTATTTATGGAACAAAAAACAAAAGTCAAAAGCCCCCGTTAAATTGTGCGTGTATATCCATATATACATGTCTATCTAATTTTCACAAGGCACGTTTTCGGTATAACTCATTGCTTGGTTACATTCGCGCGCATGACAAACGAGAGTGAATATATATATATATCTTCGAATTCGTCGTTCGAAGTGTATACATATGCGTCGCTCGACCAGTGGCTTTACGAGGGAGGAAAAAAATTTGCGCGGCAACCCGCGGGAATATGGAATTTTGAGAGTAGTCGTCTCGACAATGGGATTAGTTGGGATCGGGTCGATTCAGTTTGTTACATCAGGGCGAAGCAAGCAAGAAAAAGAGAGAGAGAGAGAGAGAGAGAGAGAGAGAGAGAGAGAGAGAGAGAGAGAGAGAGAGAGAGAGAGAGAGAGAGGAGCGAGGGACGTGAGATAAGACAGGAGAAAGGGGCAAAAGTATAGGATTACAAGATGGAAACGAGGCGAATCAATCTCCGCGAGCGTAAGGAGCGGCGCGGCCCGATGAAAAATCGAAAAATTCCAGCCGAGCCAAAAAGCTTGTGTTATCGCGCCGCGCGCGGCTATAAATCGCCTCGAGGATCGTATGGTGCAGCCAGTGGATTCCTTCTTTTTCATTCCAAAATCCGTAGCGCTCGGTGCGCAAAAAATTCATTGCTGTTCGGGCTCGTTGATTCGAGTTTTTCCTTCTCTCTCTCTCTCTCTCTCTCTCTCTCTCTCTCTGCCGTAGCACCTCTTCATTGGCCATCACGACGACGAGCCGCTCGACCCAGTTATCGCGAAACGTCAATTTCGTCGTTATACTGCCTCTTCGATTATCCGATATATACGCGATGCTGGCTGATTGTCGAGGAGCCAGCTCGACGGGACTTTTACGGTTTGCATTCGCGTCGAGAAGCCCGGGAGAACCCCCGAATTGTTAGCGATCCGTAATTATACGCATTCGGTATATATATATGCCCGCGCCGCACTCTTGTAATTATACCCTCGCGCGCGCGACTATTGCCGTGTGCGCGCGCGCACGAGTTGACAACTGCAATTCGCCCTCCGTTCGGCATATACGTGCCGGATTGTGCGTGCGGCACTTTCCACGCCCGACCTCCGCCCTCGTCGGTCGATGTTCCTGCGAGTAGTGCAAGTAAACGTCGTGCAGTACAGACTCGTGTTCGAGCTACATTGCGCCAAGCAGTATTATTCATTGTCAATATTAAATTGCGACTTTAAATGGGGATCGATACATTTGGGGCCATATCGATAGATTAAAAATCGATGACTTGGCCTATTTTTTTTTCTTCCTCTACGCGTTCGTATCCCCCCGCACGATTCGCTCGAGTCAGACCCCGAACGGAAGTCCATTTTCTCATCGTCGATCGGGAATTTGGGACGAACTGGCTGCTGGGTCACGCGCGGGACGTACGAAATACTCAATAATTGCAGTTGAGATAGGATGAAAATTTGGGTTACGCCTAGATTTATCTATTTTTCGCTTTACTTTTCTGGCTCGCGAATAATTCGCTTCGGATCCGGGGTAAAGAGACGCCTATATATCATTAATCCCAGCGCGGATTCGCCGGTGGAGATACGCAAACTTTGCGGGTGTGTGTGTGTGTGTGTACGCTCGTGTTATGTAGCGCACATGAAGTCGGACCGCGATCGGCTACATACAGCGGTATGTATATGCGCTATTTCCGGCCGCGTTCTTTCGCCGCGGCCCGTTCCATTATCAGACTCATCCGCAGCAGTCGGGTTATAGGGGCTGGGCGAAGGGGTAGGGGGGCGCATCTCCAAATGCAAATCTCTCGCGCATATTGCATTAGTTCCGCGCCACGTGTGCCGCGGCGGCGGCGGCGGCGGCGGCGGCGGCGGCCCTGTCTCAATATTTGCCGGGCCAAATTGGAAGCTACATAGAGAGAGAGCGGCGCGTCTCGGCGACCTCTCGATTTGCCATTCGCGCGGCTACGTATGCATGCGTAATTTTTGGGGCGCGATCGCGAAAATGGCAGAATAATTTTGTCGGCCCGTGAAATCGCGCGTGTCGGCGGTTATCTGCGCGGCGGCAAGATACGTCGGAGCTGCTGCTGCTGCTGCATCGGGGCGCTAAACTCGTCGTTAAACAGCACTCAACGTAGCGCCGATAAATTCGAGTGCGCGCGAGGAGATAAGGGGAGGCGCGCAGATGCATATCGGGCGAGAAAGAGACGCCCGACCCGAAGCGGGTCACCCGGTGAACCAACACAAACACACACCCGCCCACACGTACGCACACTTGCAGGAAATTTACTCTCTCTCTCTCTTTTGGCGCACTAGGCGTTGTCCTTGCGCACTTTCGTATACGTATATACACTCTGAGAGACGCGCGCGAGCTGTGCGGAATCGAGCAGAGTGTATACCTACTGGAGGTGCAGCCGAGCTGGAGTTTCTTAATTTCTCCACGGTAAAGTTCGGGGGAAGGGTAGGTAAATCACGGAGAATGAACGCGGTGGCGGGTATGGAAATCGCCGAGCAAGCTTTGCGTATATATGCCGGCGAGTGATGTATTTTTAATGGGCATCGTAGATTTTTACCGCGGACAGGTGGGGTACGTGTGCTGTATGTTACACGTGTATGTATAGGGGTATACGAGTTACCGGGGCTATGGAGAACAGCTTCGGCGGACCTATTTCGAGGACACCGAGAGACAACGCGGGGCCGATATCATTCGTTTATATTTTCGGTATTTCATGTCCTGGGCAGTTACGATCTTATACGACGAGCGAATTTCGAATAGCTCGAAATGAAATTTTCATACGCACTTGCAACCTGTTTCTGCTTCTGGCTTACCTTATCAATGGATTCATCTACATTAACTCAAATAAAATAGTTTCAAAATATTTTGTTGTCTGAATTGGTTGTTTTTTCGATGTCACTATAGATACTTTTTTTACTAGGTCTCAGGTGTTTTTGACCCCTTAAACTAATACACATTTGAGAAATATACATTTTTTCCCCATTGTTATCAAACACTCATAACGATAGGTATTTAGTTATAAAGGAAACAAAACAATGTACTTGACGCTATAAAAATATTTCTTTTCCGACTAAACGGATCTCTCGACGAGCAAGAATCTCTTCTTGATTCTCGAACGAATTTGCTTGGTATAGAGTCACGTAGATTATTCTTTTCGAGCCAAAATTCCATTTTTGTGAGTTCAGCCTGTAGTCAGGCTTGTATGTCCCTCAGGATATTCTTTTTTCACTCGAAATACTCGTTAAATCAAAAACAGTACAACGGCAAATTGCAAACCTACAATGGAGAGGTTCAATACGTTATATTCGTTTTGAATTTCAGATCTACATAGCGTTTTCAACAGAATCCGAATCTGTAATACATAATTTCCGGACTTGCGAATGGTTACATATATATTCCAAAGAGTACAATTTTTTTAATTCAATTCAGCCAAGCTGATTTGTTCTTGACTGGCGTAATTCCCGTACGATGATATCAGGATTTTGACAGAAATCTAACGAGGAATAGCCTTCTTATGTTATCTTCATCCTCTTCGAGCTGTTTGTGCATTATCTATATATATAGAACCATAACTGCAGGCACATGTGGGGCAAGGCTCATTTGCTTCATTAGATTGGAACGGATGAAAAAAAAAGATGACATACATTTCACACGGCTCCAAAGGAAAAAAGGTACATCTTTTTCACTTGCTCGCGGGGTAGCGAGATTTTTCATTTTCTCCGTCGGACGAGCGAGGAGAGAGATAGAAAAATTGAAAGATCCTTGACTGGATCGCGCCGAGCAGAGCGACTGTGGCTCCTTTGGAAAAGTAGGTTTTCTTCTGTTTTTAGACCGCCGGAGTAGCAGCATCAACGACTTTGCCCATGAGAGAAGAGCCACTCTCTCACTCTTTCTCGTGTATTTCTATATTCATCGGGCTTCCTCTCTGCTACGTGCCTCTCTATTTTTCTCTCGAGGCGCATGCCCCTGGTTTTCTCGGCATAAGAAGCCGGGGGTGCGAAGCTTGGCGCAGCACCGCACGTATATACACATTAGGGCTCTGGAAATACACCGCCGCCGCCGGCTGAGGGTGTGCGAGAGGGTCTCCGCTAAAAACTTGCACTTTAGGCATGCGGCTCGCGAGCGCGCGCGATGACGGCACGGCCGAAAGTCTCAACTAAGCCGCGCTGCTGGAATTTTTATCTCAATTGCCCACGCGGATTATACTCTCCCCTCCTCCCTCTTTTTCCCCCTTTATCTTCAGTCGCGCGGGTTCGTGCCGTCGCGGTCGCGAGAGCCGTTATTCTCCCCTGTAGATATACATATATACTTTTTGCAAAGTTCGCTCGAATTTCGCTGCGCTTTACTCATTTTTCCCGCCTCGCGCGCAACGTGTGTGCGTCCTTTATATCGGGGCCCCCACACGCGTTTTCGCGCAGCTAAGATTAATGGCGCCTTTTTTTTTTCATTATCATCCAAAAGAGTTTTATACATCGGGATCGAGCGAAAGTTTGACGGAAACGAGAAACGCGCGGATTCGCGTGCTTTGGCTAACTACAAATGGGATTTTTACCCTGAGGAAAACGTTGGTAGATACATATATAGCTTATTTCTGCATGTTTTATTAGCGTTTGGCCGGAGGCGTATCTTTGTGCCTGACTTCAAACGATAAGTCATGATGCCAACGGCTTGTTACATGAGAATTTCCAAGCGAATTAACCTCGCGACTGTGCGCCTCCAACGCGAATCTCCCCCGAGCTAAAATTTATAACTATTTCCCTCGTGATGTTTTCTATATAATTCCTCGAGTAACTGGTGGAGAAATTTTCTTCTTTGTTATTGTTCATGGAACTATTCAAGAAGTTTTATCCTATGAAAATGAAATATAGACAAATCAGACTGTTCGAGCGAAATAAATGTAAGCATTTCGATGAACAAAAGAGAACTTCTTCCTGTAACTTTAGCAAAATCCGGTTACGCTGTGAAGTCGTCGGGTATTTTTGTTTTAATAATAAGTTCTGTTGGAAAATAGAAGAAATTCCAAATATTTATTGATAGTCGATAAGCTTAGAATGTAGTTATATTGGATAATGTACAACGTATAGGGTGTAGCGCATCTGTGAGGAAGGACCGATGCCGAAACAATACCGCGGGCTTTGAGCTGACCCTCGCACACTCGTTTTTCATCTTGGATTCCTAAGCGACACTTCCCTAACTGAAGAGCTGGAGTATACGGCGTGCCTGAGTTTCCGGAAAATACATAAAAGTATAACTCTTTTGTATAAATTTGTCGCTTTATAAGCAATTTTCCAGCTCGTTTCAACGCGAATTGAAAATAGATGTTTTTCACCGAGTATATAACAATGAAATTACGCAAGTTATACATCCATAATTTTTATTCATAATCAGAGATTTGCAGCCTCTAAATTGATTTTGATGAATATTATATTGAAATATGAAAAATGTATAGATTTTAGAAACAAATAAAAGTTAAAAATAAATTCATCATTGTTAATTCGATAATCGGTAGTTTATGCAACATCATAGTAATGAGATATTACCCGAATCCTGACGTTGATTTGTTTTTCCCAGTGCCAATTGAAATGCGAATTGAGCGCTTATTCAAATGCATTCAAGCAGGAATCGGTTTTGGCCAATCATGCGAAAGGTAATTATGTATCGAGCCTCGTTCTCATGATTACATGGTAGTATTACTACTTCATACTGTTCGCGCCACATTTTCAGAGTATGGTAAAACAGAACTCCCGCCCCGCCAGCACCATCAGTCCCCGCGCCCGATACGTCATATTGTTTCTTTGTGCTGAACGCGTCACATCGTTCGCAGAGTTCTTCTCTTCAATTTAGGCGTTTCTTCTGGAAAAGATTGGACAATGGGTAAACGAGGACGATCGGAGTCACCGAAGACACCTAAGGATACAGCAAAGAAGCGGAAAAAGCGAGAGAGGTCTGATTCGAGTCAGCGAGAGCGTCAACGGCCGCCGCGTGGCGAACATGGCGGCGAGACAGATAGACCACGCTCGAGTGAGGACCGAACTAGAGAGTCTCGTTCCCGGTCGAGGTACACTCCCCAAAAACAACAGAAAGACTGTGCCAAGGATTACAAACGGCACCGAGGCGAAGATTCGCATGATCGGCGTCGAGAGCATTATGACCCGTACGATAGGAGGTACGATAGAAGGTATTCTAGGGAGCGTCCTCGGGACGGACGACGACACGGCCGCGGCGCCTCCTATAGTCGACGATCCGAATCAAGAGACAAATCTCGTCGCTACTCCCGTAAACATCGACGCTCTCGATCTAGCTCTCGAGAATATACTTATAGCAGATCCTCTCATGACGAATACTCTTATGACGAATCGTCCGATGAAAAATATCGTCGGCGTAAAGAAAAACATTATCGACGTCGTGAACGTTCTATGAACAGTTCAGTCAGTCACGACAGCCGAGCTCACACGAGAGGTGAGACAAGAGCTGATCACAAATCTGATGAGCTTGTCCGAGAGGCAAGACAAATTCAGAACATTAATATTTCTAATGATTTTCTTTCAGGTGATAAGGAAAGTGTATCAAAGGAAGGTAAAGTAATTGACGAAAAAGATAGCGAGAAAAATGATAATCAAAGTCATAATAATACCGTAAACACAACTCAAGTAGAAGAAAGTCTCGATGCTGATGTTTTGAAATTATTAGGAGACGATCCAACGGTTGTGGTTGATACAAAATCTCTCATACATAAAGACATACTCGCACGTTGGTCGAATTGGATTTTAACAGGCGTTGCCAAAGATGAAAAGAATGATTTATTCAAAGAATACCCAGCTATTGAGGGGCTGAAACCGCAAATATTGAATAAAGAATGTGCTTGACTATTATCTCAAAATATTGTAAAGAGAGATGGGCACTTCGTTGATGCTCAAAACTTGACAGCATCAGTATTAACATCTATAGGCATGGCCATTACTGAAATATTAACACAAAAAGAATTTGACAAAAATAAAATTCTAAAATATTTGTGTGATGGTGGGAAATTACTAACCGAATTACACCATACCCAGCTCATTGGCAGAAAAGCCTGTATCACTCCTGGTTTGAATAAAAATATGTCAGATGTTTGGAACGACTCGAAGACAGATGAATTTCTATTCGGAAAAGATCTCGTAGCAAAAATCAAAGAAGCTGAGTCTCTCGAGAAATCGAGCCAATCACTAAAGATATCAACCGTGAAAAAATTTGGACAAGGAAATTATTTAAACCAGAAGGGCCCACCTGCGAAACGAACGAAATGGAGTCAGGTGGGCTACAAGAAGAAATATCCGGTGCCGACGAGAGAGCAACATCCATCGTACACGAGGCCATCGAAAAGAACAACGTCAAATCGCCGAACCCAAAGGAAATACTAGAGGTAAAAACCACAGCAGGGCGACTAAAATATTTCATCAACAATTGGCAAAAGATTACAAAAGACCCCTTTATACTGGAATGTATAAGAGGTTATAAAATAAAGTTTTTCAAATCAGTGTACCAGAAGTACATACCCCAAGAACAAAAATATTCAATAGAAGAGGAATTGGCTCTATCTAATTCAATTAGATCTTTATTATCCATGGGAGCTATAGAACAATGTTCTGCTGTAAATGGGCAATTTCTTTCTTCATATTTCTTGGTTAAAAAATCTAATGGAGAGCAAAGATTTGTTTTAAACCTTAAGAATTTGAATAGATTCATCTCTACAAATCACTTCAAAATGGAAAACATACATATTGCTAGTAAAATCGTCTTCAAAAATGATAAAATGTGTACCATCGATATGAAGGATGCTTTTTTCCTTGTTTCAGTTGACGAAGAATCTAGAATATTTCTCAGATTCAAATACAAAGGAAAATTATATCAATTTACTTGTCTCCCATTCGGGTTGAATGTTTGTCCATATATATTTACAAAAATACTGAAGCCGATCTTATCGAAATTGAGAAACCAGGGCTTAAAATCTGTAGCGTATTTAGATGATAAACTTTTAATTGGTAAAAACCGTGCAGAATGTATAAAAAATAGAGATGAAACAATAACCTTACTGGAAAGTTTGGGATTTATTATAAATTTTGAAAAAAGTCAATTAGAACCTAGCCATAGGTGTAGATTTTTGGGATTTATTATTGATTCAAAATATATGTCTATTGAACCTACTGATGAAAAAAGAATCAGATTACGAAAAATGATAAGTCAATTTAGTAAGAAGAAAAAATACAAAATTCGAGATGTGTCAAGATTGATAGGTTCTCTAATAGCTTGTTGTCCAGGTATAGATTACGGAAAATTGTATACAAGAAATCTTGAAATTGATAAGAACAAATTTTTGTACGAACATAGAGATTACAACAAAAATATGATAATTTCAAAAGACTCCTATAAAGACTTAGAGTGGTGGGACAACAAATTGATCAGCTCAAGATACTTCATTAAATCGTCAGACTACAGTTTAAAAATATACACCGATGCTTCTCTCTCCGGTTGGGGCGCATTCTGCAATGGCGAAAGACTCCACGGGTTTTGGAGTAGAACGGAAAGAAAATATTCTATCAATTACCTAGAACTGCTAGCCGCATATATTGCATTCAAAGCATTCACTCAAAAACTTGAAAATGTAAATATACTCTTCAAAATCGACAATACAACGGCAATTGCGTATATAAATAGGATGGGCGGAACTAAATATGTAGCCTACAACAAATTGGCAAGAAAAATCTGGACTTGGGCCGAAAACAAAAACATATGGATATTAGCAACGTACATAGAATCAGCAAAAAATGTAGAAGCCGATAAGCAATCGAGAATCTCAAATTTGGACACCGAATGGTCGTTGTCAAACTCAGCTTACAGAGAAATTTGCAAAACTTTCGGTTACCCATCCGTTGATTTGTTTGCCTCTAGGATAAATGCAAAGTGTAATGCATATTGCTCTTGGCATAAAGATGCTGATGCTATGGCGGTAGATGCATTTACAATTTCCTGGTACGGGGAGAAATTTTACGCTTTTCCGCCTTTCGCATTAATCCACAAAGTGTTACAAAAAATTATCGGCGAAAAAGCTACTGGAATTGTAATTGTTCCTCTTTGGACAACCCAAGCATGGTTCCCAATCTATAAGGAACTGTTAGTAGGAAAACCTCTCTTCTTTGAACCATCATGTAATCTATTACAATCTCCTTGCAGGACTCTAATCCACCCTTTAGCCAAGCAGCTTACACTTCTGGCAGGGAAACTCTCCGGATGTCATATCAACGAAAGAATATAGATGATGGTGCCATTGAGGTGCTTTTGGAATCATTAGCACCCACAACGATCAAACAGTATGACTCAGTATATCGGACTTGGTGGACTTTCTGTGAAAAACATAAATGTAATCCGTTTTCTGCTTCCGTCAATGATGTTCTTATATATTTTAAACAAAAATTTGATGAAGGAGCGTCATACGGAAGTTTGAATTCCGCTCGAGCGGCTTTGAGTAACATTTTAGAAATAGATTTTTCCAGTCAAGAAATTGTGAGTCGCTTCTTCAAAGGCGTCTTTAGAAAACGTCCATCAAAGCCGAAATACAGTAGAACATGGGATCCGTCTATTGTTTTGAACTTCATCGAAAAGTGGTTTCCATTAGAAAAGCTATCTTTCCAAGAACTAACGGAAAAAACAATTGTACTTCTCGCTTTAACAACAGCTCACAGAGTTCAAACGTTTTCAACTATTGATATTCAAAATATAATCAAAAAGAAAAATTCTATAGAAATAGAAATACCGGACTCGATCAAGACATCGGGCCCTGGAAAATACCAACCATTATTAATATTACCTCGATTCGATGAAAAGCCAGAGTTGTGCGTAGCATTAACCGTAGAAAATTACTTAGAAAGAACTAAAACTCTCAGGGGTTCTATTACAAAGCTTTTCATCACTTGTAAAAAACCGTATCGTGCTGCTACATCACAGACGATTAGTCGATGGATAAAATCGGCACTCATGAAGAGCGGTTTGGATGTATCAATCTTCAAAGGGCATAGCACGAGGCATGCTTCCACATCTAAAGCATTTGCGAAGGGATTAGACTTGAACCAAATCAGAAGCACGGCTGGATGGACACAAAAGTCCCAAGTTTTCGCAAAATTTTATAACAAACCTATTTCTTCTGACTCTGGTTCATTTGCTAAATTGATCTTAGAAAAATGAAAAATGTATGCCTTTATACCTTTGTAAGTTTAATAAACAAATGATAAGTATCTCAAAAAATAAAATACGAACTGATAAAAAGTAATTGTTCCTCTAAACATCTACCATGTAATCATGAGAACGAGGCTCGATACATAATTAAGGATCAAACGAACTTACCTAAGTGAAGTTCGATCCAAATTATGTGAGAGACTCGTTCGAAATGATTACAACCCTCCCTGCAGAATTATTCTCCACCCGAAATAAAACAATTACTTTTGAAACTCTAAAAAATATGACGTATCGGGCGCGGGGACTGATGGTGCTGGCGGGGCGGGAGTTCTGTTTTACCATACTCTGAAAATGTGGCGCGAACAGTATGAAGTAGTAATACTACCATGTAATCATTTCGAACGAGTCTCTCACATAATTTGGATCGAACTTCACTTAGGTAAGTTCGTTTGATCCTTAAATAGGAAGAGCTGGTATAATTTCCATAAGGACAAGCATACGTACGCGAGCGGCAGAAAATCTGGTTCGATCGATATTTGCACGTGACTAGTGAATAGCGATGCTGCGCTTTCAGGCCCTGACAGAGACAAGCATGATTATTGCAATAAAACAGCTAGTGTAGAGAATTTTGGAATTTTATAGTTTTTCTTGCAGACCTTATATGAAGTCAGGGCGAAAAGGGAGAGATATCCTGCCTAAGGTGGTTTGTATCCGCCTTTCTCTCTCTTACTCATGGGTCTTATCGGAATATCGGGTATAAATAGAGCTGTGGTCTTGCAAGGAAAAGTTAGTTCAGCCACTGCGGTCGTCCTCCGTTTGGTAACGAGAAACGCTACAAGAGCCGGTTGACCGCTTGCTAAATGTACGAAGGCGAAACCGCTCCTGCATTTGACACGCCTCCTTTAGTCCAGGATGAGTGATAACGCAGTTTTGGACGTGTATAGAGAAACCCTGCAAGTTACGTATATGGTTCCTCTGTTCGTATATATGAAAGCGAGCTCTTTTTATCCAAATTGAATAGTGATTTATTAGAGGAAAATTAAGTTTGAAAGGTTATTTCATTGTGTATACCAATTTTTTTTTAATTATACAGTGTTTCTTTTTATAACAATTATAATCCACCGGATAATCATCAAAAACAATTATACTTAAAATCAGATTTTTAACTGAATTTACATTTTTTGCTGTTCACCCGAGTAGATTCATGCCCAATTTATTAGGTTATTTCATTATTTTAATTTTTCAACGTCTTAAATCATGCCTAATAATTCAAGTTCACTCAAGTAGGCTCATGACCACTCAATTTAAAAGTTATTTATATTTTAGAATTTTTTCGGCGCGTATGAAATCTTAAATTTTGACTGAAATTCACCCAAGTAGCATTACATTACAAACTGAAAACCTCCATCAATTGAAATTTTTCATAAAAGTTTAATTCAAACAGTCAAGTATTGAAAACTTTTAATTTTGCCTAATAATCGGAATATTCATTATTTTTCTAGGCAAATTCTATGCTAACAATTAATCGAATTAAACGAATCAAAAACATTTCATATCGATCAAACGTGATAGCTTGCAAAATAGTCACGTCACGTGATTACGTTTTGAATTATTATTGAATTCGCATGACATTTTTAAATGGAGTAATTAACGATACATTGTAAAATGAAAAAAGTACTATCTTGCGAATCAGTGTATTATTAGCGATACTATAATTAAGAAAGTAATCAGTGCTGCAGAGCTAGTCCGCTAAGCCTCTTAATTACGGAGAAACCGATCGAAGTAAGCTGATACAAGCTGATTTTGGGTTCATTCGATAGATTGTGTACTCCAAGCATGAATACCAAAGGGTTATTTTGATTTTTCAAGTGAGGCGTAATATAAGTAAATAATAAAAATTTGCCAACTTCATAGAATAATTTGTACCGCAATGATAAATGTTAAATTCAATTCCCACCCATTAGACATCGTCGGCCTTCGTCTTTCTCAAGCTTATACTCTTGAGGAAATAAGACGCCACGTATAACACAGCCTGTTATTCACGTGAGCGACGAAATTTTCACTTCGAACTCATTGGTATTACCTATTATTACCAGCATCGGTATTATACCAAACGTGTTCGCGGCTCAGCCTCGAATAAGTCTCTTCTTCTTCTTCTTCTTCTTCGGTTGGTTTATTGGCACCGAGGTGGGGATGTGAATCTCCTGGTTCGTACGGCCATCAACAGGCTCGAATAAGTCTCGAAAGTTAAAGCGGCTTAAGCGGCAGTTTCGGACGCATGCGCAGTCGATCGGGCTTGAACGGTCCCCAGCGCCGATGGATTACAGAACGAGCCTTGAATTCTGGCCGTGTAGAGTCGAGTTGCAGACGTAGCTTAAGTCCATACGAGCAGTGAAAAACTCAGCTGTGTGTCGTGGTGTCGTGTGTCCCCTTATCTGCAGCGCAAGTGGGGATGACCGATCGTAAACATTAAAAATCGCGTCGGATATCGCGAGCGCGAGCCCGGGCGATCGGCTGCGCAGCCCAAATCCCGTGGATAAAACATTCCAGCCGCGGATTTCTGAGGCAATAAAGTAGCCGAATACGCATATCGAGTCGTGCGGAGACGCGAAGAAAGCGAGTGGAGAGAGAGAGAGAGAGAGAGAGAGAGGGCGGGACAGAGAGAGAAAGAGAAAGAGAGCGGGACAGAGAGAGCGAGAGAGAGAGAGCGCGAGAGAAAGAGAAAGAGAAAGAAGGGAGAGAAAGAGAGAGGGACAAAGAGAGATGTAGCGAGGCCTGCCGACGACGAGAGACGCTCGATAAAAGTTCGCCATGTGGCGGATACATCAGAGTAAAACTTGACCGTACAGACGACGACAGGTGGAATAAGCGACAGGTACCTGCACAGGCAACGAGGGAGAGCATGGATTGGATTACAGGTGTCAAAGAGCGTTCAAGCCCTGGCCTCCTTCTCTCGCGCTTCATCCTCCTCACCATGAGTCGGGCCCGAGTTCGCGCCAGACGTCTTTAGAGGCCCGCAACACACGCAATATATTCGCCGACTCACACTCTGTGTTATGTTCTCTGTGCTCGTATATACTTATCTACGGATGCTTTCTTAGAGGAATGGACTAGCCTTGTGAGTATACATATGTACACACACACACACACACACACACACACACACACACATATATATATATACATACTTGAACTTCTGCTGTTGTGACTTCGTAATTCCTGCTTAGAAAACTGTTCAAATACAAGTGTTGTACTATGCGTGTGTGTGTGTGTTTATTCTTCATTCACACACCTTCACTTGTTCATTTTGATGTCAATATTGTGGGTAGATTTTTTTTCTTTTTCTAATTTGTTCTGTTTATTATTGGAATCAGAAAAAAATGTTGCATTGGCAGAGATCAAATTATAAGTACACAATCAAATCATTACTGTTTTTGTAATTAAATCAAATTGAATTTTTTACTAAGGAATAATCATTTTGTCAGGGTCAACTGGAATTATTTGACAGATTATCCATCTTACTTTTTCAATTAAAATCAATAAAAAAGTACTTGACTTTGAATAGATGTGATACAATGATAGGTTTTGTTAACTGGATACTGATGTTAATGCTCATGAATTGAAAATTTTCATTCCAAATGATTTGTGATTCCTTTCTTACAGAAACAGTCAGAATGAATGAGGATGAGCCTGCAACAGTGTCAGGCGACATAGAAAACATTGTGATAAAACCAGAATCGATAGAACTATTATTTGACGTGGAAGAATCATTCTGGTCAGAAGAATATGGCTCAGATGACTCGGATCCAGAACTTGCTGGTCACATTCATGACGAGTGCTGTTTTGTCACTAGATCTGGGGAAGTTGTCACTATCAATAACGAAGATGTCGTGCAAACCCCTTTTTACCTGGAAAGTTATTTCATGGACAATGATGGTTTCAGGAGTAGATCTCCTGTACCGATTCAACAATTTGTTGTTGAAGTCGATAGAGTTACTTGCTATAGATGTGACATAGTCTTTTGTAATGAACACAGATTATTAGAGCATCTCATGACACATATTGATGTTTATAGGATGGGTTGCGATATATGTGATAAAGTAAATCATTTTTATTTATAAATTAGTAATAAGATTGATGTATAAGCTGAGTCACAGAAGGATAATACTTTTTCAATTATTTTTAGGATCTTAATTTGGAAGAAAAATTTCAACTGCACATGATGGCTGTTACCTGGCAAAGTATCTACTACTGTGATTTTTGCAGAAAATCGTGCGCAGGTGTTGTTAGATCAAAGGTAAAATATACAGTTGATTTTGAATTAAATATTGCAATATATTCAGAGTCAAACTAGACTGAACAGAATGAGATAGATAAAATAATGCGATAATTTATAATGATTGGAAACGCCTTGAATTTTCAGAGTCAGCTTCCACCTCCTGGTAAAACATATATGTGCCATGACTGCGAGTACCAAACAAAAGAGACTGTGGACTTTCAGATTAGCGTCCGATTAAATGTAGTGAATAAGAACGTGTATTCTCCGGAACCTCCGCCCTTGGTAACGTTTCTACCTCAACCGGTGTCAGCAACAGTGCCACCTACGCCGCTACCACCACCGACAGAGGTTCTACAGGACCAAAAGCAAAAGCCTATTAGTGAAGTTAAGTTCGAGGAGTACGGATTCTTCTCAGCTGAGAACTCCACACCGGAAGTCCAAGACTGCTATGTATCTCGCAAGCCACCCACCAAGAAAAAAGAAAACAAGAACAAAAAATGCCGCAGGCCTAAGAGGCAGAGCGGAAGCGTAAAAAAGAAAAAGACCTCGAAGACGTCGTCTAGATCTCGGAGAACAAGGGCTGTAAAAGCGGCACAAAATTTCAAATGTCACTACTGCCCGAGCACTTTCGTTGAGGAGCTGGGCCTAGTGACGCATACGTGCGAAAAGCACAAGTTCCACAAACTAACGTACGTATGCCAGCTGTGTGGTAAGGAGTTCCTGAATCAGCGCAGTCTCGAGAACCACGTGAGCTTCCACCAACTCGCCAAGGACCACATGTGCTTTATATGCGACCTCTCCTTCCTCTCAAAGTTCGAGCTTGAACAGCACGCATGTCTCCACAAAAATAACGCCTACTGCGACCAGTCGGACGGCGTCGCACTGGACTTGAGAAAGAAAGCTAAGAGCGCTGCGTGATATCCGCGCTACTGACTTTCGTGTGTTTCACTTGTGCACGGGTGCATGTGTGTGCGAGTGCGTTTCGATTCTATGTGCATGGTCATGAACAAGGCTAGTGTTTACTAATCGATTTTTTGTACAAATTCATTTCCTCGATCACTATTTCTCGCCGAGGTGGCTTTCCAGTAGGCTCAAAATACATTGGGACTTCTGTCATGTTTACTCGAACATTTTTCAGCATTTCTGTTGATAGATATCAAAGTAGCAATAGATAATGGATTCGATAAGTATTGCTGAAAGATTTTTTTTGCTGGAATAGCTATATTCAATTCTGAATGCAGCTGATCAAAGGATTTTCAAAGAAGATAATTGTAAACCTCGATATAATAAATAATAAGATTCTTCCTTCTGTCTTCAATGAATTCATCTAAAATGGAAAAATTCATGGAAGTCTTGGAATATCATGTAGTGTCATTTTTATGAAATCTAATCACATCATGAGTCCATCACGGGATAACTTTAGTACAACAGCCATGTACTATTGATAGAACCTCCTTGCATGCTCCAGAAAGAGTTGATAGGAGAATATTTTTGTTATGACAAAAGTATCTTTATAATAATAATTGAAGTTGCCAACTTTGAATAAAGAGAATTAAATGTTGGAACTCATTTCAAAATTACATTCCAACTACTTATTTAGGCTTACATGTAGTAATAAAATTATTAAGAAATTTATGGAAAATGAAGTTATAAGAATTAAGGTATTTCACGAAGTCACTTGTGACTTACTATACCACATAGCGTTGGATTTTATTAATCTTAAATATATTTTATTCAAATTGTTTTTCGTTATATTGTGAAGATGAAATAAACACTTCATGATAAATTATACAACTAGAAAGCCACCTTGTTTATATAAGTTTCGTACGATTTCAGCATAAAAATGGCTTGCATGTGGTATTTTACCTATAATATAATATAGTGTATAAAAGTCGAAACTATGAAAACTAAAAATGTAAAGTAGATCATAAAAGTTGTTTATGTGGAGAAAAATAGAGAAAAACAATGCAAATTCTGTATTTGGCGATGTTTATTCTGTATGCAAATTAAATTGTTGATAAATACTTCACAATGCCATGATTTATTTGAATCTGGAATTTTTACTTCAGTTTCAAGTGAGTACAAAAATAGTTTACATTGCAAGTTCCATGAGCTGGACAAATGCGTGATCGTTACATTTATACATGTTTTTGTTAATAAACAAGGATACATCATACCGTCTTTTGAACTGTCATTTCTTGTTTAATATTTAAAATATTTTCCCTTTCTGTGTCATTTTTCAAGCCTAAACATCACGGCAAGCATTCAAGAGCATCAACACGAATTGACCACAAAACAGTACCGTGCACACTTGTCGAAGTGAAAAGTATTATTTATATAAAATGATGATTATTCATTCATAATTCCCTTGTACTCTCGGCAATTCATCCTTAACATACATATATAGCTTTCTGCCATTTTTCATCTTGACGATTTGTCATAGGCAAGTTTTGCTCTTTCGTACATATTCACAACCGAATGAGGAGACACTTGGAAAGCTTGAAAAAAAAATTAAACCATTAATTTATCATGTATATATAATGTATGTTTCTACAGTTAATTACAATCCGAGCACTTTTCTTATTTTCAACGTTGTATTCAACGAAAATTCCAATATTTCATCATATTAACAAAATATCTTTCATAAACTATACATTAAGTTTTATTAAAATCACAAAGCATTTCTGAAAACACGTGGTAAACTTTACCATACCAAAACAATTCATGTGCAACATAATGCTGATAAAATTTCCTGAAATTCTCGCTGGACACACTATTCTAGTGGGTCTATAATCAATAAAAAAAAAAATCCTAAGTTTATGCGGTCACAATTAAAGTGCAACTTGATAAAAAAAAATCATGATTTTCCATCGATAATTTTAGTTTTTTTTCACAAAGTTCATCATTTAAGATTACAGGACGTAACTTACTTTTCAAAACCTCGTTCAAGTAAAATCAAATCAACTCCACCATCAATATAAATGTGATATTGAAATTCGCACAAGAATCTTGGATTTTTCAGAACGTAAATTCAGTACAACTATACGCCATAAAAATGTACTGTTTTATCAAGTCGCACACTGGGAAAAGTGAAGAAACATATGTCTTTCATATTATTCCTTGTGAGAGCGATGGAGACGAGTGTCGTACATTCGCTCGTATCAGTCGCAGGAGCCAACTGATTCCGCCTAACAGTGCCGATGTGTGAATTTCGTCTTGCAAAGTACTCGTTTAATCCTATCGCAAAACCACAGTTGAAATCATAGACTACCCAATTTGATTCACGGGCACAACTGTCCAACTTACCAACTGCACAATTTTCAATTGTAAAGCGAATATACATGATTGATGCTTCAAACGTAACGAATTTTCAACTCGCCCGGCATCGTATTGCACCGATGCTAATTACATTCATAATTAGACTAGCTAAAAGTATCCAAAATTTCCCGAACGAAAGCTTGGTCGGTGATGAGGGAGAAAGAGAGAAGAGGGGAGGGACATACCCTGGCGCGAGTCGGATGCAAGAACAAAGAGTGAAATTCGCAAGAGAGTATAGCTCTCGTGCCGCGGGGACGTGCGCGATTTCGTTGGTGAATTTCCGCGGAAAGTGTGAGTCTCTGTGTCTGTGTGTATGTATAATATATATAGCAATGAAAGAAACAAAGCCAGCCGGACGATGTGAGAGGATGATTGAAGGATCGCGGGCCCCGAGGCGAGATCGTGGGGAGCGCGGTTAGACGAAGGCGAGGCCGGGCAGGGCGGGCACGGCCTACTATCTCGCGGGCACGCTCGGCATCTTCTCCAGGAAGTCCTGCTCGATGACGGACTCGAGGTGGGCGACGTTGAGCAGCGCCTGCGTCTCGTCCGGCCGCTTGCTCAGCGCCGTGAAGAAGTGGTGCAGGTCCTGCAGCGAGCGAATGTTGCTCGAGGTCAGCAGCAGCTCGCCCGCCTGCAGCTTAGACGGCGACTCGCTTCCCTTGAACTGTAATCATACGTTACACTCAATATAAGCTCTTTTCTTTTTTACCTCACGTTCGTTTGATAGACGCGAGCGTCGTCGTTTTAATGACATTACGTGCGGTGGCTTTTTTCCCTAATATCTGCAAAACGCGCGTGAATTGAGAGTCGGATCTCAATCAATTGTATTTGCTATTGCTACTTCCCACGAAAAATATACATTAGGCATATGAATTTCAATACCATTACTATTTTCTTTGTATTTACAAAATTCATTTTAAATGATTGCTCATCAGCATTTTAAATGATTGCTCATCAGCGACTTTAACCTTTACGCGTTAGGTTTTTTTTTCGAAACTTGAAGATAAAAATGCCTGTTTCACTCTCCCGTTGCTTTTTGTTTAAACAAAACTATCAAAAGCATCCGACATTATTGCTCCTCTATCTCTGTTTGAAAGTTAAGAAAATAAGGAGGGTAGAGGGGAGTCGACGGTTTTATTTTCCTTCCAAAGGCTATTCACCACCCAAGAGTCAACAGTTCGACGCGAATCGGCCATAAAGAACGGAGCACCCGAAACCGAGCAAGAAAGACGGAATATTTGGACGTGATCCAGAGCGTCCACTACTACAGCTTATTTATAACTTGCGGGTAGTACAAAACTTTTTGACACCGGCTGAGGCACCGCCTCGCGTTTTTGTCGGGTGGCCAGTCGAACTCGCGCTAGTGGCCTAGCGCGACGCTTCCCCCTTTCTCCGCAAACTCCGTTGCTGGACTCTTTTGTTCATTTGCATAAAGGGAAGCTTCTTGCGATGCGTTGGAAAAATGAAACTGTCCGTTTTGAAATCCGGGAAAAGTGTCGGTTGCTATGTTAATTATTCCTCGTGACAATATATTCATGGATATATGGGGAGAAGTGACATTCGAAACATGATAGAGAGAACTTTTCAACCTATCGATAATCCTTCAAGGTGAGTTTTGTTTGACGATCGGGGAAAGTTCATTTTTTTTCAACACAAAGTAAATGAATAATTTAGGACAAGTGAGAGTCGATGTAGTTAGACTCTAATAGTGAATAATGAATTGCTACATTGACCGCGCGTAGTAATTCCATGGTTGTACGGAATATTTCACTCGAACGCAAGGTATACCCACGCCACCCGCGACAAACTCAACGATACCGGCGCGTCTCGAAAGACTTTGCCCGAGAAACCCTTGTCTCATTAGACCAGCAGCATTTGGTAAGGAGACCGAGTGCAACAGGAGAATACAATTTGTAGGGTATCAAAAGAGCCGGTGAGAAGTGTGAACGCGCGCGCGGGTGATATACACAGCGCATTTGACGAAATTGAATTTGCAGAAGGCGCGGGATATAAGTACGCGAGCGAGCGAGTCGGAGAGAGAAGTAATAATAAAGCCAAGAGAGCAGTGGGCGCCTAGTACAGCGCTGGCCAGCGTCATGGCTAGATCACCGCTAATCACGACCAGACAACTCCTCGCGCTCCTGGTTCTGCTGCATTTTGGAATCTTGGCCGATGCGCGTGAGTACGAGTGCGTCGTGTCGTTAAGATTGACGCGCATCCTATACTCAAGTTCGTCATCTCTACTTTTGCGAGATTGAGATTTTTCTTTTTAAAATTCAAGATGCAAACAAATTTGTAACGACGCGGACGCGGTGGTATTATTGCTTATTGATTTTTGTCTATCGAGTCGGACTGAGCGCAACGATAATAATGCAAGAATTATTTATACTTTTCCACTAATTGGTATGACTTTCAAAATGCTACGTGTAACATCAATAATTCATCTAAGAGTTACTTTTTTTTACTAATCGTACATTGGATACATGAAATAACTAATGAAATGCTATTTGAGCTTCGAATCTCTTAAGAATCAAATTATAAACAAGAGGAATTTTGATTTAGTACCAAATGTATTTCGACAGGCGTATGCAACGTCAAAGTTGCAAAGCCTATATGGAATACTTTAAAAAATTTTATACCCTTTGATTTAGGGCTGACTAAAATTTCCCATCTCAATCTTCTAACGCAAATGACGCGGGTGAGCTTTAATTTTCATAAAGAAGCGATGGGCAACAGTTTCATTCATAATTTCATTCACAACATGTCTTATACGGGCCAATTTTTCTATTGAGAAAAAAAACACGTCAAGTGCTTCTATATATAACAAACAGATTGCTTCAAGTTCATCATTAATCACTTGAATACAAGCCTAAGAATTATTATATGATCACCTAAACTGCGTCATGAGATTTGCTATAAGAGATGACAAATGGATAAACTAATTCAATTGATTAATAACGATATCATTTATCATATATCCGGATAGAACAAGACCTTGCCTATACCTATTACTTCTTATATACTGGAAGCTTCCGATTCGTAAATAAATGAATTTTTCCAATTTTTATTGAATGAGAAATAATATCGAGCATCTTGAAATTTCATTTCGCCAATCGTATAACACGCACATGCATTACGATAAAACTACGTCTTTGAGAGTATGGAAATTCGTGCAATTGAGCCAGGTATACGAGTAGCATTGTGATCCGTACACAACTCGAGCAACTTCCTCATCCATAAAAGCCCATCAAGTGGCTCTAATTCCAGCGCCAGCATACGTTAATTACGAGATCTCGCGAGAGTACATACGATCTGTTTCAGGCTTGACTGACTACGATGAGTATGAGTGGCCCGAGGACTATTTTGACCTGACAGAGAAGGACGCGAAGAGTGATCGACACTTGGACGATCTTTACATTGCGAGCGATGAAAAAATGATCGACGACAGTGGTCATAGACGGACGGGGAGCTCTGAGATTGAGAAGGACGTCGTTATGAACGACAATCCCAATTTGGTTAGATGAATTTTATATTTGTTTTCTTTTTCCCAACACTTGATTGACAAATTATTTATTCATTTGCTGATGCAGTGGAACAAATTTTATTGATCCTACTTGATAAATCGTCGATAAATAAATTATTGTCGTTAATAAACAGCATCAGACTGATTCGTACGTTTTTTTTTCCTAATCAGATTTTACTGCCCCATATAAGCAGAGGGAAAGATTTCGTAAGCATGAATGACAGATTGAAAGAGAGAAGACGCATTAAAGTGATTCATCGCTCGTTTAGATCTAGAGGCACAGAATACTATTGTTCTCGCTCTCAGACGCGAAATTGTTCTCCTCGACAGATTTCAACTTTTTTCCCGAAAATCTCAAAAAGTACCAATCGACAAAATTAATTTTGTCAGTGTTAATTGTCAGTGTTGAGTTCACGAAAAGACCGATGGGCATTTGATTTACCGATCATTGGGATACGCTTTCACTAATGGGAAAACCTAATTTCGTACAGGAGAAGCGTGTGTACCGCTACACGAAGCACCGAATCCCGGGCTACGACTACGACGAGCTCGACTACTATGACCGCAGGTGTGACCCTCGCTCGGTGTGGACGCACTGCATGTGTCAGTTCACGTGCGACCAGCCCAACATAGTCGACTGTTTCACCCCCTGCAACTCTGGCTGCGAGTGCCGCGAGGACTACGTGTACGACGAGCGTATCCAAGAGTGTGTTAGCCCCGATCAGTGCAGCCCGGACGACCAGTACATGATATATTGATCCACGCGAGAGTTTGACAAGGAAAAATCGCACCATCTACGTTTATTTATTCTATTCTGACGTTTTGAAGATTTATGGATAGCAACGAGGTTTGAGAAGGAATATTTATATTTTGATACTATTTTAAGAGCGTCGAATTTGGACCGTCGAGTGCAGGATCGAACAAAATTATTATTGCATGATAAGAATTATAGCTTGAAACTCACTTTACTGTCCATCAGTTTTGCTATCCTCGTAATGTGTGGCACAAATCCAGAGTTCAGATTGTTATTCTCCATCTTGCCGGCTGAGGCATCACCGACAAATGCCCATCGATACCTGTAATCATTTACATTGATTCTCATAAATACTTGAAAATGCAGAATTTACTGTAAAAATATGTTTTAGAGCAAGCTCGAGAATCGCAAGAAGAGAATCGAGAAATGTGTTTGCTTTGAAAAATTTACAATAGCATTGTTCTACAACCCAAGTATTCAAACAGTGGTTATTGTTCATTATAAATCCATACTCACATTTGAAATTGTGGTAGTCGATGTGCCGGCAACAACAGCGCCAAATCTAACAGTTTCGCAGCTGCAAGTTGGAGTTGCAACCAGTGCGGATGTCCATGCGCCTGGAGTCCGTTACTGGCATTCACAGCCCAAGACGAGTCCAACGCTGATAAAAGCTTGATGTGCGAACTGTCGATTTTCGTTAATTTAATTTCCTGGGCTTACACGTAACACTGAGATGCTTTCATGATTAAATAAATTTTGATTTGTGTACAATATTGCAAAGCTGACACAGTACTGAAAGACTGCGAGTGTTTTTTACTATACAAAATATGAATGCACTAAGATGTATTTTTACTGTGAACGTTTATTGTAGACAACAGATAGAACTATTTTTGTTATGGATATTATCGTAAGTTTGTGAATACAGCTGTTGAAAAACTACTTACTCCAATATTTATTTTTCACAGCAATGAATTAAAGAACTACGACTCGCGTATTGGATTAATTACTGCTCTTGAGCTTTGTTTGAATAATTCAAGGCGTAAAAGTTTGAAATAAAAAGGAGTAAATAATTTTCTTTTGTGATATTAACCCTCAAAGACACAATATATTTTAATGAAACATTTTGGATGAATTACCTGCTGGATGAAGAATTGCCATCCCTACACCAACCAATCAAATCATGATGGCACCGAAAATCCCATCAAATCGAAGATGCCAAAACAGAGCGAAAACATCACATAATTAGGATATGTTGATTGTTAGTGGGAAACATTTGTATATGTCTGTATGTTTTTAAAGTGTAACGAAATTGGTAAAAAAATTTCTCAAAACCTAACAATGCATTTGTTTAATGATTAAAAAAATATATGAACATTTCAAATGATTATTAGACTTTATAAATTTATAACATACAAGTGACATAAGTTTGGAAATTTCGGAAGTACGTTGTGGGTTTTAATGAAATGAACTTGCATTTAGCACTAACTGTTATAGGGAAAATACTTATAGACATATGGGTTCTATCGTTTTATACGATACATGTGTATGACAATGAGCAGGTTCTATGATTCACAATAATAAAAACAGTTAATAATACACTACTACTATTAAAAGAATATTTTGAGTACGCTTTTCAAATTAAACCTGCCTATACAGCAAAGTATGTGTGAGAAGTGTTTTTTCATTGTTAGTGAGGGAATTCAGGTTTATATTCCATCAGTGTTCTAATTGTAATATCATTATTACTTATCAATATTATTAAGTAAATTTTTAAATTTTGAAAAACTTCTCGTAACACTGTTGGAATATGTTTAAACGTTACATTTCAAAATCGATCTTGACCACCATTATTAGTAAAACCATAAAATAATTTGCAAGAAATTGTTATCAGACAGAAGCACAATTGAATTCCCATTACACTTATGGAAATGGTTATTGCTAAAATGCGTGAGAAATAAAAACTATTAGTTAAAGTTGAAGCAGAAAATATCTTTTCAAGCATTAATCAAAGTACATATTTTTACCTGAACTCTTCGGAGTCGGTACTCAATTCTTGCTCTATATGTAGAAACACTTGTACCAATTCACTGACTATAACTGGCCATAGAGAAGTAGCGTGTTGTGGCGAAACTCGGAGTAAAAGAACTCGAAAGCAAAGGAATACTTGCGATTGAATTGAAGGTATCACTTGCGGTAATCGAAGACTGTCTGCGAGACGTTCTAAAAAATTTAATTATTTTTAATTTTATACAGGATATGAATAATTAAAGAATAATGCCGATAACTAATTGATCATGTTTTTTCATCATCGTTTTTACTACTCTTGGAAAAAAATATCAATTACAGATATACATATTTGAAATCTTACCTTGGATTTCTGGCATATATTTATGATATTGGTCCATTTCACTGCAAAGTATAACAAAGGCCAGTCTTTTAAGCAATTGCGCTCTTTGTTCATATTCTTGCTCTTTCGACGAAAATATGCTTATACTGCTGCTCTGCGCTATCGAAACTTTGTCTAAAAAAGTATAGTCATAAATTAATAATACATGATGCAAATTAATAATCACCAAAAATCAGTTTCTTTGTTACTTTTTGGTTACTTACTCAACAAATCACGGAATGTCGTATTGTCATGCGTCATTAAATTGTCAATGATAGTTCTCCAGTACGGTAAGCAGGCGGATGTCATTTGAAAGAAGGCGGGATCTAACAACAAGTCTAAAACGTCTTTGCGCCATGCCTTACGTGTATATGGATATCCAGAGAGCGAACTAAGTAGCTGAGAGCAGGCAGTGAACGAAGCGATATTTTTCGTTCTATAAAGAGAATTCAAGCATTACAAATAATTCATGGAACTTTTCTCTTCAGTGAATATAGTCGACCTATGTTAAATGATAAATTTAATTCTGCTTATAACATATTTTCTCAATGAATTACAAAATGAAAGCGGAACGGATCACACCCGGACAATTTAAATAATTGACTCGTAAAATCAACTTCATAATGAGAAAATTTAATTTATGGAACACTTACGTATGATTCTTCAAATACGGAGTGACATTGTACATCATATTGGTCAATAAAGTAGCAACTCGTTCTTTTTCTTGGGACCCATAGCTGACATCGAGTAGAGGTGCCAGAATTTCTGCGAGTACAGCTTGCGCGTGTACACTGTATGCTGAATTTGGTGGAGTGCCAGGAGTGACTGCGAAAAAAATCACATTCACTATCTGCCGAATACACTTTGCTACGTAAGATATAGTTAACAAGTCAGCGCTAGCTTACCAGTGCCAGCTTTTCCTTCTTTACTCTCGGATGATCCTTCCGATATGTCCAACACGTCTTCGCGCACAGCCAAGTTTCTTCGTAGCCAAGTGGTTTGCTCGAGACACGCTCCAGCGATTTGGGAACACGACTCGACCAACTGAATAAGGCAAATAAATGCAGTAGCGGTTAGGTAACAATGTTTTAGATCATTGACCGAGCTTGATATCGTCATTTATTGGCAACTTTATCGTATTGAATGAAACATTTTATCTGGATGATCATTAATTCAATGTTATTACTCATCATACCTTGAACGCAGTATTACCCAAACGATAATGCGGTATACATTCAATTTACAATGAGTTATGTGACGATAAATTCTTTCACGATAATAATAATCTTTATGGGTTGTAATGTTCTTGACATAAAATTGATTGACTAAAACCTCGATATCAATAGCAATAACGATTCATTGTTTATAGACTTACTAAATTACTAATTAAACATGTTCATTTAAATACAATAACCTTTATGACAAATGACCTCACCTTGGCACTTATGTCCTGCAGATCTCTGATGTCTTTCTTCTCTTGCATTGGCGGGCACTTTTGAACATATTCATTTAAAATCGCCAACAGCAAGAATTGAGCTGGAGCAGTTAAAGAAAGGCCATCTTTCAAAAGACCCAACAGGGATGCCCACGACTCAATTAGTGTTTGCGTTGTATTGCTTTGCATGTAGATATACAGGAACTCCAAGACAGACACTTCCAAGGAAAAATCTTGCTTTACCCCACTTATCGGTGGCGGTGCCTTGATCACTTGATGCACGGTCTGTACTATTGTATCCATGGGCATGACCCTTATGGCGCTAACTAATTGCACCAATATTTGCTGATTTGGACAAGCTTCTGGTAGTACCTAGATTTATAAATTACCGAGTTAGCATTCAACGATATACTCAAGTGAGATTTCGTTAAAAACAAGCATTTACCCTCTTTGAATTGACGGAGGGTTGTCGCCTTTCATGCCAAGCTACAGCGACTGCAGCGAGGAAATTCACACCATGATGAAAGGAAATGGGCGAAAGAAGCTCTAAGAGTTGATGTTTTACTACTCGAGGGCTACCAACAACACAAGTCGCTTGCTCGCTACAATAGAATTAAATAGACAGATTAAGAAAAATATTAATGAGACTGTTTTTACTTTCACAAAACATATTCATACTTTCATATTTTGAGAAACGGCAAAATTATACATACGAAAAAAATGTTCAGTGACATAAACGATTGATCTTTGAACATTAGTTACTCCAGAATTAATTTTTGATAGTTCATATACAACTCACTTGTCTTTTGTTGCAATAACTGCTTGCCATAGAGCAGAAAGAGAAGCTATAATCCTAGGTAAATGACTGAGCGCCATTCGTCTTGCAGCAAGAAGTTTTTCGTTTGTAGCATTTTTATCTTTAGTACCACCAAATTCCTGTGATGATGCATAATAAAATGAGAAATACAAGATGTTTTCATGAATTTTGCAAAAAAGAATTAACTTTCTTACCCCGAGTGGCGTAGGCATGAAAACGTGGATCAGATTATTGAAAATCTGTCCAGGGTTAGCTATAGGCAATCCAGTTTGTATAGCACTACTTGGCTGATTGAAAGAAAAAACTATTTGCTGAGAAGAGTCGAGCAAGCAGTAGTGCATCAGGAACGTCAAGGCTTCTAAGTGAGTTACAGTATAGTCGGCGGGCAAACAGCACTCGACCAAACTGATGTCATCGTTCTTGCGTGCGGCGAGGAGAGCATCTTCGCTCACGTAATAAGAGGCCAACTGTTCGATATTACAACAAAGCTGGTGGATCACCGACATCACCATCTGCGTCAACGAGGAACCCATGAACGGCAGACTAGAGGTGACAAGCGTAGTCCAGTATTGATGTAAATGCCTCATGTGCTCCTAGATTAATAAAGTTTATTTCACGTTAATATTTATCAACAGCGTCAACTTCATGTATCAATTTGAGACGTACCAGCTTCAGAGCACTGAGTATACTCGCAGAGAACATCGGCTGTTGTGTTATTGGAGCTCCTGGAACATACTTCAAAGTGTTGCTAGACAAATTGTGAGCTGTCCGTGACGGGCTTGTGGGAGTTGACGGTGTTGATTCTTCATTTTTTTGTGCACCGCACTGATGTTCCAACATTATCAAAGCTAATAATAATCTGTGACAAAATTCATCGTTAGCCAATAATTATTCCATACGATTGAAATCGGATTGAGAAAAGAAATTGATTGAGTTAAAAGACGGACCTTAATAACTGCATTTGAAAGGCTTCTGTGTGATCGCTAGCTCTATATTTACACTTATTATTATCATTTTCAATAACTGGATCATTAAACTGAACAATTTCTTCAGTGAAAGTGAAGACTTCGTCGCTTTCTTTCTGTGCATTCTTCATAGTCAGGACGCTCGATACGAGGCAGTGAAGCGCGACTTTTTGCACCTTGCATTTCGTTAACAAATCTATGATATAATTACTGAAACCCTTTCCGGAATCACGGACAATTGGTATCAGTTCGGAGAACATAAGCGTCAATAATTCGGTACTCGCTAATTGAACCTGTAATAAAAAAAAAAAACAACGTTTAAATAGAAACTCATCGAAAGAACTCATTGCAAAGCTAAGCTTCCAACTCACTTGTCTATTTCCCGAAATCTCGTCGTGAGTCAGCCTCATCTGTCCGAGATTTGGATAATAGCTCCTGGCGAAGTAAAGGCACACGCTAATGAGAAGCTCGAGGTACATGCTGCTCCTGTAAGCCGCGACGAACTCGGTATTGGCCACGTCGCCGTGGAAGTTCCTTCCGAAGACGGACTTGCGATGGCGGGCAAGCAAGTTGATGAGGGGCGCGCTGCGCGGGTTGTTTGCCACCCCCGTCGTCGCTGCCGCGCACAGGAACATCCGCGCGTTGGTCAGCAGCTCATTGCGGAGGATACGCAGCGCGTAAAGGGTGCGCATCGAGTCGTACACGCCGCAGTAGAGCAGCATGTGCGAGTGCAGGTTGTGCACGCCCACGCCACCGGTGCTGTTGCGCTTTGTGCTCCCGTTCGACAGGTTGATCGGCTCTTCGCCCTTGAAAAATCGAATCACGTTATAGAAGGTCAGACCTGCGAGGGAAGATTAATTGCTTATGGATGTCGATTGTGGAACAAAAAAAAATTATTCACTCAACGAATGACGTGTTTTGCGGAATAGATCCTCTTTTCCAATAGCTGTATATTTTTAATTGATAAATCGTCTATGATTTAAGGATACGTAGAAAGCAACGTAAATTAATTATCATGAGTTGAATGCGAAACACCTGGCAGTGGCTCTTGAAATATTCAGCATGAACATCGAATGAATCAAGTTGAGTAGTTTAATTGAATATTCACGTGTAGCGGAAAAAATCTCAAACTAGTTGTCTGCGTGAATAAGCCAGGAGTATCGTGTCACGTAATGTTTCTAATGCAAATTCATTCAAAATGCTCTGGTCAAAGTGCTCTTATAGAATATTTAATCTATCTAACACAATCCTATACTGAATGAATTCCAATAACGTAAAAACCAATACTATGTTCTTCTGGTTTGTACCCATTATTCAATTCATATGATATAATATGTATGAGCTTCGTTCCCGTTCAAACGCTACTATCTTATTTGAACTAATTGCCTTTGGAATAAATATTTTTGAATCAAAAGCTTCATATTTTTGTTTTCAATTTTACGCAGTGAAATCCTAATTTAAATTTTTAAACCAATTATATGGAATTTTCATTTTTCTTACTATGCATCCACTCGAGACATATCCGATTCATATCCGACACGTATGCATCACAACTGAACGAACAGTTATAGAAGGGATCCGAACCGCTGACAACTTTATAGAACCGAAATAAACGTTTTGAAATGATTCTTCGGAATTAGTCAGAAACAAATTTCACTATCCATTTGGAAAGTATTTTCTCAGTTTTGACGTTAAAAAGATCTAAAAATGATGTATAAATTCACCTGCTTGGGCTGCTCATTAGTTTCACACAACTCAATGACCCTGTCAACGACGTCATTGAGTACCTCTTCAACGACACTGATACCGCTCGAGTTGCTAAAGTACTCCTCGGCCGTAGTGCTAGTCTCAAGATCGGCTTCCTCGTCACCCATTGTCCAACTTGGTATTTCTGTTGTCGTTTCAAAACTGCCACCGCCGACATCGTTGACTTCGTAACCCGTATTGTTGAATTCGTGGTTCATGATCTGATACTTGCCCTTGATCAGTGTTCCCGCTACTTCCCTCGAGCTGTTTGGTATTATCATGTGCTCTTTCTTCGTCTTTTGCTGCTTGACCACCAGGATAAATCGTAATTTAGTATGAAGTAGAAAACATTGATTACAAATCAGTCGCAATAAAACAGGAATCGAAAATGTGAAAATTTAAATTATAATAGGCTAGTTTAATTCGCTCTTTTAGATGCAATGCATATCAACGATCTAATCTGAATTTAAAACAAAATTAATCAGAAACTCAAGTTACCTGCGGCGTTTTATTCGCTGTGCTCATTTCCGGACTACTGGAAGCCAAACTATTCGTGATAGAATCCAGCGATGAAGATTCTCCATTCATTTTATTGGCATTTTCACTCTTATTATCTTTCGTCTTGGCTGTCATAGTGGCAGAGTCCACAGATTCAAACAAACTCTCATCTAAACTACCTGTAGAGCCTTTGCTAAATTCGGGCTTCTTGAACCTCTTCGCGGTCTTCAGCACTTCAACAGCAGCGCTTCCAGTTCCAGCACTGTTCTTTTTTGTTAGTAACGAGTCGTCCTCGGTGAGTGAATCATTCGAAATTTCATTGCCGTTCAGAGACAAAGGATTGACAAACACCGAAATCTTGCGATTGCCCGATATGCTCGGAGGCACTTCAAGTTCCCTCATCGTCTGATTTCGTTCGGTTACGTACTGACTGCCTTTATTATCGCTCGTTAGAGTCGTCACCGCAAAAATTCGTTTTACCTTCACTGGATTGATGAGATTTCTCATCATGCGGCCACCTTTTATGAGAATGAAAAATTAATAAGACATTTTATAACAAAAACTGCACGCTATTAACGTCTCTCAAGAAAATTTTTTTTTCAAATTTTTTTTAAGTAAATTAATTTTGTTTCCTAACGGAATATGTCAAATCAAATTTTACGATTCATCTAAATTAACTAAAAATGATTCCCCCATTTACCTCGTCGCCACTTCTTCTCATCACTACTTCGGTTCTCTTGGCCATTGCTCACGTGATAAATGACATTGCCTTCAACCGAGCTAATCGCATAAATGTTAGCCGCGCCCTCGGCATCATCTTGCGCGCTTTCGGACTTCTCTTGAAGCGCTGCAGGATCACTCCTTGTCAGCACAATATTGCTGTGCTGGATACTGACGTGCAATACGCTCATCCTACAAGTGGATGGATCGAGGAGCATCATTAGAATGGGATTAACTACGCGCGAGATGTCATTCCGTACAAGGCTATGCAAGAGCCATGACTGGGACTGAAGTTTGAGTGGCGAATTATCGGGAAGTTGTAGATTGTCGAGAAGTTTCAAGAGCGATCTGGAATAATTTATGATTTTAATGAAATCTTACCGCAGAATCGTCAATTTTTGAATGGTCATTACTCGTTCGGATTAAATATTTCAATTGAATTATTCAACCGGAAAATTGATTAACTTACTTATCGAAACTTCTTAGGCAGCCTCGTAATCTAGGATTGGCCTCAATGTCTCTCCCTAAATGCCACAGAGTAGCAAATCTGTTACTCGCCTCGATTCTCTTCTCTATGCTGTCGCTCATCAGCGCAGAACCTATCACGTCTTCTACGGCATCGCAAGAATCATGAAGAGCGTGGTGCAATTCATGTAGAAGCTCTACACATCGGATCCTGTACTTGTGAACAGGCAATTCTCCAAGGTGGTGCCACAATGAGTGTGCTAAAATCTGGAATAAAAAACAGACATATTTTTATACGAGAAAATAGAACTTAATAATTAATTCTTAACGCGAAGAAATTTATAAATTTGTTGTTTTCCAAATACGTGAACAATGGATATTTTTATATGGCTATATATAGTATGATGACGTTTATAATGACGTCTGAATGAATGAAACGTGCCTAAGGTGAAACTGAAAACTCCTACTTTTTGAAAACTTTGAGTTTCCGTTAACAACCTGCACAGACGAGATATTCCAGAATATATTTTATAGATTTAATAATTCATTGAGATTAAAGATCAATCAACTTCTTCGCGATTTTTAAATCATTAAAAACGTTATGTTGAAAATTAAAGCTTACCGCTTCAAAGAAAAACACGAATTATTGCATTAATTGTTCTTTGCCATATATAATATGTTAATACACGGTCGAGATAAATCCGATTCCAACACACCAACAGGTTCGCTCGACAAGTTTTGAAAATGAGATTTTCCTCAGTTAATTATATCGAACACATTTTTTGCCTGTCATTAATCATCTTGTAAAAAGCATCTCCGCAAAAACGTACCTGAAACACGTTCGTGTAATTCTTCAAGTAAGACACGTGCCATTGTTTGAGCAGAGGCACGATAACGACCGTCGTCACGCCTTCCCCGTGCGTCTGACTTGCAGAATCACTGTGCGCTTTGGATAAAGCTATCAGGTCAAGTAGCGTGGCTATGCTCGTGAGCTGGAGCGATGGTTGTTTTCCAAGCCAACAGCTGCACACTATCAAGACCTTCAGCCATTCCGGGAGCACAACCTTGCCTTTTGGTTCTTCTTCCGCTAGGAGACCGTCGCCAGAGTTTAAGAATGTAGGGAAAGTAGACAGCTCGACAAGCAGACTTGAAGCGACTTTCAACACTTCTTCCCAGTCCGTCTGATCTACTGATTCTACGTATAGGTGCAGGATACCTAGAAGAAATTAGTTTCAGTCATATTGTAAAGGTTGAAAAAGTCGCTAAATTAACTTATTCTCATACCCAATTGCATCTCTTCCGGTGAGCAAAGCTCTTGACTGAAGAAACCTGAATCCTCCAAATCGAGTTTAGATTTCAACAGCCTCTCGAGGGTCCTCGTGCGTTCTTCAAAGCTCTCCTTGCACGAGGAAACTATCAGATTGTCAAAAAGCTCCGGGATTGACTTTTCGCGATCGAGAACTCGGCGCTCAATGAGTTTAACGTAGAACGACTCATATAGACGCAGGCACTTTTCCAGCATCGAATGCTGCATTTGTTGGGCGGGTGAAGGCCCTCGACTCACAGAGTTCAATGAAAGTGACGACTCCTTCTTCTTGTCGGCACTCCTCGAGTCGTTCAGGCTTTGATTCAAATCTGTATAATCGGTCGACTTGAGATCTTCCATGCTCTTGTTACGGGGCATTGAAGACTTGGCCGCTTCGCTCACTATCACGGAAATGTTGCTGCTGTCCGCTTGGATCGAATAAGCCTCCGACAGTTTTGATGTGCTTTTACTTGACTTCTTTTTGGTCTTCTTATCATTTTTCTTTGACGCCCCGCTCGAATTAGCTCGTCTTCGTGGGCTGAAATTAATTTTTCAAGTTGCATCGGTTACCACAATAGTATCTATTATTTAGCATCCGCTCGTGCATTCCGAGAATTTCGTGTTTTGTAAAGATTTAGTTTGCTGTTGTAAAATGCACGAAAAATTGTTTTGTTGTCACAATGAATCACTCGAACCACTGCAAATCTCCGTTAGCTCGAATGATTCTTGGAAACGCGAGGTAAAAAGTTATCGGGACCTTACGGTCATTTTACTTGTCAAAATAAAGGTTGAATAATCGCCGTGCAGAAAGTACTTCTAATCATTTGGTACGGTAGAAAGACGTCATGATAAAGAAACCAGATTCGATAATTTCGTCTTTTTTTTCTTATCGTTCCGAAATACCGTGATTTCATTGCTCAAAAATTGATCAAGAATGCTAATTGCGGAGCTTCCGAGTTCACGACTCATTTCGAAAACTTGACGATGAAAAAATCTCTTTACCTAGGACTTCGATCTGCAAAGGAATTGTTAGCCGATTCATTGGCACTGGGCTTGTTTAGTTTACTATCCGACTGACTTTTCTCCAATGGGATAGCAGCCAAGTTGCTCTCGGACACTTGTGAAGATCCATTGAAGTCTACTTTGGCACTGTCGCCCTCCGCCTTGTCCAAATTCGAGTTCACGGTTACTGCCGGTTGGACTTTCGATAGGATTTTACCGCACAGTTGAAGGCTTTTGGTTATTTCCAGTGGCGTTAAATGGTCAATGCGGCTCGACAATTTTTCTATTATGCTGTGGAAGAGGCTGTAAATGTAGAGGGTCTTACTCAGCAGTATTTCTAGCCAGAGGAAAAATAAATTTGAAAGATACAAGTTGCAAACGATCGATGCGATATAAAATTCATAAGATCATACTACTTATGACCTTTGGAGCTACGTTAAAATGGAGCTAGTGTGAGCAACGATCAATCATGCAAAGTAAAAGAATCACGCATGGCAAAAGTTCAATTTCTTGAACTTATAGATACAACGATATACATAGTTTACTCAATGATTGTAGTCTTAGTCATTGATCGCTATGTAGAATTTTAAATCCATCGGTGAATGATATAACAAACTGAATCATCTACTATAGATAAAATCAATCCGAAAATTTACACAACGATGAGTACAGACAAAGGATGTTTGAAAAAGTCGCCTGAACGAGTATTATCTACAAAGATTAAAATTGTTCGAGTGTCATTATAATTAACGATTTCTTTATAATAGTTTCGTTATATAACGCTTAAAGTTTCCTTAACGCATCGAACTCGTTCACTTTTTTAACTGAAAACTCGGCCGAATACAAAGGTAAAGAACAATTTTCTTATCAAAGTGGTAATAATATGATTTTCCCATGTGACTAAATACGCAGAGAAATTAGAAAAAAACTCGCAGTGCGAGGATGAACGTCATACCTCGGCAGATGCTCCGACGGTGTGTCAATGAAAGCGTCGAGTGAAACATTCTCAAGGAGGAACTCGGTGAGCAGGCAAACCTCGGGGAGATCGGGCATACCGCTGCCCACCTGCTTTACGAGCGGCTCCTGAGCTCCGAGGCTCCGTCGATACCTCGACCTGCTGTTGCTGTTGTCCCTTTCGCATGCTTTCTCGAACAGATAGCCGCAGTGGATCCACACATATTGGGGCTCCAGGGTGGAGAATAAAAGGTTCACCGATTTTATCACTTCGCTCGACTTTGAATTCTTCAAGTTTATCGAACACGCGTTGTAAAATGTTCTGCGGAAAAATTCAATTGAGGATCAGTTGAGGGAAACACGGTGAAACTCTTATATACAATCAAATGTTACATTATCCGCAATGGTGAATTTGTTTCGGGAAAATATTGATATGTTTACATGAGTGGATAAAAGAATTTTCAAATTTCCAAAAGGCATTTACAGAGCTAGAAAAATTAATAGTAGACGTGACATTTCAGACAAAAAAAAATGTGAAAATAATGAATTGATATCTGACAGACTAGAAAAAATTATCACGGGGAAGGTATTTTTTCTATAATAAAATTATCAAACGGCGTGAAGTGATAAGTAATCTGATAAGTGAGCAAGAGTAAATGAAGAAATGGTGTATAATATTTATCACGTAAAAATCGCAAGGTCTAATACACAGTCATAGATACAGCGCATCATAAAATCAATAAGTGTCATAACGATAATGCGAGCTAAAGCGAAACCAGAGTTTAAAATCAAGGCTTCACAGTTATAAGCTTGGAGTTGAATCATTTCTACGCGTAAATTGATACCTTTTTTCGACCCACCGTGTATACTCGTGCATATGAATTTTCAATGTTTTCCCTTTGTGAAACAGTCGATACGAATGTTACGAAACGTAATGAGCTCTCAATCAATTACCTATAAACTTCAAACAGTATATCGTCGAGAATAACGGGTCCAATGTCTGGCTTGTCGAGGAGCGAAATCAAGATTCTATAAGGCTTCAAATCCTGGGGGCTCTCGATGCAAATTGTTTTCAAAGTCGTTTTGATTGCCTCGATTAACATGTCCTTGGAGTAAACATCGAAATAAGCGGCGGAGCTTTCGGCAGTCGCCGGGTCCGCCTTCTTTTTCAGAATCGAAGTGTTCACCTCGGTGCCTAACAGCCACGCGAACAGCCGCCTACGCGGTCAATAAAAAAGAACGGAAATACGTTTATTTTTCAAATATACAATCGTACCCGTTCATATTCTTCTCTCTCGGCGCAGCAGAGAGAGGAAAAAAGAAATACAAACGCACCTATTTAAACTCATGTCACGTCTCAAGATAGTGGTCAAAGCGGCGGTGAGCACATTCACCATTTCGTTCCTCGATAACTGGCTGCTGTGCACGGGAAAACCCACGAGAAGCAGATCCAGCGTGCTTCTTTGCACCAAAACCGAGCTGTCTTGGACTCCAGCACACAACGCGTTCACCTGAGACACGCATCATTTTTTTCTTTACCACCGAATATTTACTCGAAACAATTACGATTGTTAGTCGCGGCCTGTTATTTATAGCCACTTTGTAGAATTGCTGATTATGTCGATGAAGCGATCAACTTTTTTTTTGGACATTTTTTTTCGTCGAATTCAATCAGCCCATATTAGTCTAGACGTTGAAACAGTATTTGAAGTGAGAGGATAAGCAGCTCGGATTTTTGCGAAGTCAATGATAAATGCTTTAGATTGAAAACACTAAATATTGCAATATTACGATAAAGATTAATGATTTCCTGAAATTTATAGATAGAGAAGTGAATCACCTTTTATCTGCAACGCACTATTACAGCTTTATTTACTCAAAATCGTGGGATAAAATACTTTTTCAGAGAAACATATCTTAATTGACAAAGCTTATTCATTATACTGAATTTCAGGATTGAATTGATTATGGTATATACGAAAAGATTCACGAGCACAGTGACCGAATTCTGTCTGAATAACAACATCCCCACATATAGAGGCCTTATTTAATTGGTTATGAATGAGATCTTTACCATTATATCGACATTGGTTCCCATTATGTAGAGCTGATCTTCCATGGGCAATTTCTTATTGAAGTGGGATAATGCAAATAATATTGCTGGCAGTCGTATTCCTGAATTAAAAGCTAAACAGTCCCACAGGCACGTGTAAAAATGTTCTGGACCCACTCCATCGCAAACTTTCTCCAATAAACTATTGGTCTTGTCAAAAAAGTCTGAGCCCTCCTCTAAGCCTGGAAGCACGCCACTGAGAAAGCCACTCAGTCCTGGTCTCAGTCTTTCACCGAGAGGAACAAAATGGGTTTCGTACACTTCGAGGAGGTTTGGTCGAACATTCATTGCAGCATTTCCCAGTAATGGAAAGAGCCCTTTGGAAGATATTAAAATGATACAACATTAGCTCTTTTGCAAATTTCATTCAAAGGCAAAAAAATAATGAGAACATTGAAAACATGATGACTGATCACAGTGACAAAGTTTGATACTTGTGAAATTACATCATTATGAATATGACATACATAATTTACATACAAGTCAGTAATCATCATGTAAAATTATTCTCAATACAGTATCAATAAACAATAAAAAAGGAAACTATCTTGATTGAATTGTCAATGAAATTAATCATCACGATGTTAAACTTTGTAACTTAGTGAATTTGCAACAAGAGAAATGCAAGTGAAGTGGATTTGGAAATACTGAAATGTTCTCAAATAAAAAGTCAACATACCGGCACTGTAAATGAAAAGCTCATGACTCAATCTATTTGTGCCCATTAATTTGAATATGATGTCATAAGTGTCCAGAGCTTTCAAATGAACTCCTGAAGGCAAGGCTGGATGCATACATTGTGCAAGCCTTTTTGAAATCTTAATTCTTCTTGGGATTACTTGAAATTTCACCTGACTCGAGAGTGCTTTGTTGAGTTTTCCCAGCGCAGATATTAAATCTGCCCATTCGCTGGTGTACTCAAAACTCTTAAGAGCCTTGTCCACATTGTTTACATAGCTGTAAAATAATGGTTGTTTAAGGATTTGTGTGCTACATTCATACAAATAAATGTTTATGAAACTGTTTGTCCATTGTTTTTCACAATAGATAACACATTGTAAAATGGCTCAACCATGAAAAGTGAATGTCTATTGTTCTAAGTGCTGGTCAGTTCTTTTGTTCTGATTTCTTGGCAGTAATTCACATTTCGTTATATTAATGAAAATATATTATAATAAATATCTAGAGACTGTTGACATGGGGCATGGGTCAACGAATGGAATATTTAAATATCAATCTGACAGACAATGAAGCATGAAATTGAAAGATAACAATGCTAATTTACATGTACACAGGCCATCAATAATTTTTCAGTCCACATGATAAAACAGTGAGTCTTTCATCACTCCTCAATGCAGCTCCTGTCAATCAATGCCCAACAAAAATGATATAGAGAATTTGAGTCTGCCGCACGTATCTAAAGCAGATTAGTCTATTTACTTGAGAAACAAAGATATTGCTTGTGATGAATTTGCCATTTGGCAAAACACTCATTATACGCTATATCAAGAGGACATTGCTCTCAAATCAGTGGACAACCAGACCAAGCTACTGTTTTTTCTTTTTTCCTCATGATGTTGATAACGTAGGAGCAAAGCGAGAGTGGGGAAAAGAAGTACTTACGCTCGATACTTTGAGTCTTTCATGAGCTCGTACTCCTCTAGAGCAATGGAGCCCATCTTGAAGCTGGTGGCTCTTAGCTCGCTGAGTTAGGTCACTCACGGGAGCTGAAGTTGATGGGTGCAAGCATGTTCGTGGCTGTTGCTGAGTCGCTATCCAGCAGCAACAAGCATGTCACCGCTGAGCAGTCTGCCAGCCAACAACATCACCTCAACACACTGGGGGCACGCACGCACCAAGAAGAGCACAACGAAATTGGAGCACGCCGTCGTTATTGAATGAGCGTATATATAGTCAATGTCAAAGTCGGAGCAGCAGCAGCAGCAGTGCGCGTCCACTCACCACTGCACAGCTGATGCCGCCTCCATCGAGTCGTGAACCTCGCGGTTGCGCTACATGGATTTCTCGCGTATGGCAACACACACCGAGAGACCAACGGGAGAACACTAACGTGTCACGAACGCGCGCGCAGCAGCAGCAGACACAGACCGCAACTATTATCAGAATCAGAGATAAGCGCGCGCGCACAATGTGCTCTATATATCACCTACTCGCGCTATACGGGCTCTGTATAGTTGTGTACGCAATAAGTTGCTGCTCGGTCGATCGGCCTCCCGCGACTGACGCGCGCTCGCGTTGCGCTGCACTCGTGTACTGTGTATATATATATATGTGAGAACACATAAGTATATAGACGGCGCGCGCGGCCGCGGTGCGAAGATGATTCGCGCGCGCTATGCTATATATACATGGTATACTCATGCGGTGGGTGTAGGTATGACTATACATATAGGTACACCTCGCCGAAGATGATCTGGAGGACTACTATCAGCCGCGAGGCAGCCACTCGCAAAAATATTGTACGCGAGACTCTAAATACGGCCAGCAGCAGACGGAGACGGTGAGCTGCGCGTATATGTATACGACCGCGAGGTTGGCAGCGCTGCGTGGAGTCTTCTGCGTTTTCATGGCTGTCTCTCTCTCGCAATCGTTCGTCGCGCATTGCTGGAACAGCTGTTGTCACGGAACATGACTTTACTCGCCTGCAGCACTTTTTTCATACGCGCTCGCATTACCAGAGCTGCTGATGCTGCTGATAAGTTCCAGTGTGTATAAGGCGAGCAGATTATGCAAAGAACCGTCGCGGTGCATATAGCGTAGCACACCGCGAGCGGGCATTAATCACTCGTATATCGGGCGCGTGCGATTGCGAACCGATATTTCCAGGCTGGTTTGTTTTTTGCTGCTTTTTTTTCACGGATTTATCGTCGATCAGGCCCGATTTCGCGTTGCGGAGAGTATCTACACGTATATATAAAAGATGTCATTCGCAAAATGTAAACAAATAATATGTAGTCGAGCTGTTTGATGCGCGCGCGCTGCCGCGCGTAAGTAAACAATCGCGTCTATAATTACAGATGATATGATTTGCGAGATTTGCGATATATATAAGTGTACATATATAGATCAATGTCGGCGGTTCTTCGCTTCCAGGATGAAGAGTATCCGTTATTACAGGTACTCCGCCTCGGCTTACTTGGCTAATTAGCAAGATACGCGCACGTCATGCTTGCGAAACGACGATATATATATATATGAACACACACACCCTCATCGGTCATTCCGCGAGATGCGTGTTTGCAACTGCAAGACCTTCCTCTTGTCCAAAAATCCGCTTTGCGCTGAGACTCGCGAGAATTTTTTCAAAAGTTCGCGAGAGCAGCGACTGACTTGCCGACTGGAGGTATATGCGCGGACCGCGGATATATATTTGGCGGGCGCGGGGCGCGCCATTCGCGTACGTGCGCACACACGTAAATAGATGTGGCGAATCTGCTGCGCGCTGCTGCAGCACACAAACATTGGTACAAGCCGCGCGCGGAAAAAAAGAGCGCACGACGTAAACGAGCCCGACAGTATGGCGGTCGAAGCTCCGCGGTTGTAGAGAGCACTGTCTACGACGACGACGACGTGGTGGTGTACAGGAGATTAGCAGCAGCAGCAGCAGCAGCGGCGGCGGCAGAGGCTCTTCCGAAAACGCAGGTGTTGATTCGCAGAGCCGCGGCGCTCGCGCGAGCTGGAGGTTAGTGAGCAGCAGCAGCGGTCCGAGGGGGTGTGAGTGTGTGCAGCACGACGACGAGCCTGGGTAGGCAACAGCAGCAGCGCTCGAGGCATCCAGCCGCCGGCGCTACCCCATCAGCAGGCGGCTACACGAGCGGCGGCGAGCCGAAGCCATCCAGAGCAGCCAGCAGCGGCATGAGCAGCTCGGTAAGCAACGACATGTCGGAGCTGCGCATGAATGTGGCCGCGCTCAAGCGCGTCGACCCCTACGTCAAGGACATCCTCGACACCGCCAGCCATGTTGCCCTGTACACCTTCAACGGCGTCAGCAACGAGTGGGAGAAGACCGACATCGAGGGCGCCCTGTTCGTCTACTCGCGCATCGGCGAGCCCTACAACTCCATCATTATCATGAACAGGTGCGTGTGTGCGCGCTCCGCGCTACCAAGGTCGCCTTTGTTTGCCTCCTCTTCACTCTGCCCGTACCATCCTTTCCTTGTTTTACCCACACTTCGTCTTTTTTTTCTCTCTCCATCTGCCATGTTGACACCAGAGGATCCGCCCTCGATCACCACTTTTTGTTTTTTCTCTATATATAATCCTGTTCTACAATTGTTTGGGGCTTGCCCATTGAGAACACACTTCGCTTGGGGGGGACAAACTTTTCATTCGATTGTACTGGTGAGAAATGGTATTTTAATACGTCCTCGAGAATCTTTTATGTGATCAATTGGCGAAATCTACATTGGGCGCACCGACAGTGTTTAGCTTTGGTGTAATAAAATTACCTCTGTGCCATTATTCAACTGGGTGATCGAAACATAAGCAGAAAGTCTAATTGATATACAATGAAACCAATTTTTGTCTGTTTCAGACTCAACACTAAGAACCAAGTCGAGCCAGTTACATCTGGCTTGGATTTGCAATTGCAAGAACCATTCTTGTTGTACAAAAACTCAAAAGGAAGTATTTATGGGATCTGGTTTTATGAGAAAGATGAATGCGTAAGAATATCATCAATGTTGAACAAACTTGTGAAGGAATCAGAAAATTCAAACAAAATTGCGCCAAAGAACAAGAAGACTGCACCGAAAAAAGTTAACAATGTTGATATATTCAGCATGCTTAGTAAAGCTCAGGAGGATTTCAATTCTAATAAGACTGGCAGTTCAGAAAAGGATGTTAGAGTTCAAAACTCAAAATCTCCTATGACCAATGCAATTGGCGAACTTTCTGGAGCATTGTCAGCCATGGCCATGGCTCCTGATGTTACTTCTAAGAGTGTGATGGACTTCTTTGCAAAAGCTAAAGTTAATACTGGACCTCAACCTCAGACTGGTCATGTTGCGAATGAAGGAAAACCTTTATTAGCTCGTCTGATGTCACATCCTCAAGCACATACTGTTGAACATATTGAAAAACAACACAGGTCCATCACTCCTCAATCGTCAGGTCCACCCCAACCTCAAATAATTCCTGTGAATAATCAAAGGTAGGGAGCAGATTCTCAACCCGATTAGTTGAAAAATGTAATATAGATTATGAATCATGAATAACTAGAATTATTTTTCCTCAGTTCTGATAATTCAATCATAACAAAACTTAGAAATAAGATGCAACCTCAGTCAAATGCCAATACACATCCAACTACTAGAGCGTATGATCAAGAATACATGCAAAAAATGAGTTCATGCAATGTAATGTCTGAAGAGTCAAATAGTTCAACAAGCTTCCTGAGGATACAATCACCTACAAGCAGTAATTCCAACAGTCTGGCCAATCAGCACCAGTCTCACTTTGCAGATGCATATGATTCACTTCATAAACAGAATAATTCTGTTCATAACAATTCTGTTTCTCTGGTCTCATTGTTTCAACACAATTCAACGGTAAATGAAAGATTTTTCAACACTATCCTTAAAATATGATATATTCTTTGCAAAAATGTTTAATAATTTATTGAAAATACTGGTTATTAATTCATCGCGTTTATTATGACTTTCATAAGATTGAAAATTAGACCATTCACTTGGTATTATGATGCTTTACATTTATATTATTTTAAATTCATGTTACTCATACAAGCAATATTTTTGATGTACTTTTTATTGCTTGAAATTTTGTAGAGTAAAAACATCAAATTACCACAGTCTTCCTATTTTTTTAGACATGCGATGATATAATTGAACCACCTCTCACTCCGAAATCGACAATACCAGGTGGCGGTGCGGCACCTGCTCTAATTCCACCAGGTATGTTTGCCGCACCTAGTCCAGCTACCCCAGCGGAGCCACTGCATCGGCCACTCGAGCCCTTGACAAGAAATCAACTACTTCAAGCTTTTAATTATTTATTGCGCACCGATCCAGATTTCATGAACAAACTGCATGAAGCGTACGTCAAATCTTTCAGTGAAATTCTCTCTTAGGCACCTAGCTAAATGGTCAATTGCGACGAACCATGGCTGTAGTTTTCCTTCATTTTTAATTTTAATGTCTCTCATATGTACCTTGTAAAAAGATGCGGACTGATATAAGCGTGAGCGTTGTATGTAATATTAGAGCATTCCCGTTGGCGCGCATGTGTGACAATTCACGCCTCGCGATATATTCTAGAACATGTATAAAAGGACCAGCCCATTGAAAAATTTTGCATGAGCTGGCAAATATTGCACGCAGACTTATCAAGTTAAGCGAGGGCGCATGAGAATCAACGCAGAAGAATTCTGAATAATGGATATTTTATTATTAACGGGCGATTACTATTACGTACAGCTTTGATTTTCAAACGCCCTCATCCTATCTTAGAAGTAAAAATGTCGAGTACTTGAAACAGTATTTTTATACTCCGGTGTGCAAATAAAATGCGAGTGTTTATTGAAAGCAGTAAAAAAAATGGAAGGAACTAAACAAAAAGATCGAAAAAGCAAGTGCAAATATGAAGACTTCGGCGGACGCAGCATGGCAATTCTCTTCGGCGATCTTCGAAGGGGTTCGCGAAGAAAGTGATTACGATTTTATCAAGAACTGTGATGTTGAAAAGAAACATTTTATTGTGGTGCTTCGGAGATTGACGCTGTACTTACTGATCAGTGTAGTACGACTAAAACGACTCATTTTATGGAGTAATGACACGCACCTCCCCTTTTTTTAAATGTAAAATGTTCGAATGTCGCTTGCTGCTGTTTGCAAGTCCGAAGTATAAAAACTATGCTAAGATTGTGTTTGAAAATAATGAATAAAAGAATACAAGATTTTGCAAAAATTCTTATGTATTTTATAATATATTTTCTTCAGTCGGGATACTCTATTCTTTGTGGAGTAGGCCACTTTACATGTCATGTTATACAATCTGCAACAACGATTTACAACTATTGTATGATCGTTTATCAATGCGTAGCTGAGCATTAACATATCTTATTATCACAATATCATATTTTTAATGGAATACGATTAAGATAGTGCTCAATCATCAAGAAATTAAACTTGAAATTTGTCACTTGTGCTTTCTACATTTACATACATATATATATATTTTTATTGTTTATATTTACTTTATTTTTTTTCGGCACTTCAACATTACTGAGTAACATGAATAATGGCGGTGATGTTCTGCCCTTCCTCAAAGGCAAACAATGAGTTGACGCGTATTGTTTTTCCCGAAGGCAATGAGTGAATCGGTCAAGTTGTTGATTACGAAAACTTCCAATGGATTATAGTCTACTTCTAAATGAAAGATAAATCAAAGAAAACGATCCGATAATCTTAATTAACAAAAAATTTAAATTTAAGATGAATAATGCTCATGAAGGATGATGATTCATAATTTTGAATCATCAAGCTGATTTCACAATTAACGAGCAAACGAAAAGTAATGACCATTTGATTTTTTCCATCACTCCAAAATCAGAGACGACTCGGTGATCGAATATATTTTGTCTAGGTAAAATAATTCAAAACAAAATTGAAAAACATCGCATAGCATATTAATTTCAGACACACACACACACACAAACAAATCCATAACACTTTTTTATTTTTATATACAGCTAAAACAATGATTCACTCTCACATTCGACACAAATCATATCCAAACTCGCGATGCATATGAAAACGACGTCGGTCTGTTGTAACATTACAAAAAAAAATCGCCGAACCTGTATACGTGAGAATACAATCTCGACGAGAATAAAAAGCATTGTTATACATATATTGGTAGCAAAACTATGGTTGTACACGGTACGGCGTGCATATACATGAGCCAAATTAACATGGAAAAAATTCACAGCCATATGGAACCAAAAGAGGCGCGCGCAATCTGTTCGATGTGGGGGGGGGGGCGGAGAAAAGTTGGCAGTTTTTTTTGTCTTCTCTGCACTTCCACAAAGTAACAGGACCGACGGCAGCAGAAAGTACAATATCGGGCTTTTTTTTTTCTTTCGTAATCGCCGCAGTATAAACACCGTACGAATTATCGGTTTGACAGAGAACCTCACGCGTTAATCATATAAATGCCACTCTCGTGTGTAAATATACATGTATATATATATATATATCGAACAGGTTTGAATCGATCGAGCGTCGCAGCATCGCGTATCCTACGTACCCTTAAAATCTACAAGGCAATAATTTAAAAAGTTCTGTACAAATTGAAAAGTGCCCGCAGCGGTTCAATATATATCGATCGCGCGCGCGGGCAATCACGGCTTTGCGTCCGTATATAACTTCGTGTATAAAATTGACGACCGTCCGTATACTAACGTATGGACGGCGTCGCTCTGCAGCTCTCTAAAACCGAATGAAACTTGACTAGAAACTGAAGAGCTCTGTTGCCGCGCGCGGGAATGGTCCTGGTAACGGACTGCGGCGTCTCCCGCGTTTGTTCAGTTACAGCTTGACAAAACGAAAATTTTGCTCTCTCTCTCTCTTTGTTTATCTATCTCGGAGAGTTGGCGTATGGACGTGCGCAGCAGTGTTGTGTGTTTCGAGGAGGGGTCGATCGTCTCAGACGAGGGGCAGCTTGGCGTGGGGCGTCCCGAGGAGAGGCGGGGCCGCCGACTCGGGCATCATCCTCAGCCCGTTGAGCTTGTCGCCTTGGAGAGGTATGGGCTGGAGCAGCCGGATGGCGAGGCTCGCCAGTATGAGGATGACGACGAAGCCGCATATCGGCACGGCGATCGTCGCCGTCCGGAACCAGCTGTCCGAGCTCGCCACCGGCTCCTGACCCGTCGGCTGCAGCCTCATCGTACCCATGTACGGCCTGTGCTCGCCCAGTAACACTGCAACAAAATCAATCGTCCTACATTATTCATCTGTTTGTTTTTCAGTTTTTCCGTTTTATTCGCTATATACGCGCGATTACCAAGTCGACGGGGAGAAATGAGGCTGCTGGAGAGGAAAAAAAATCGTATCAGTCTCGGATAGTGAATCCATACTGAGTATATGATTAATTCCTAGTAAAATTCAACAGCGAACATAATTATTTTTCTCAGATAACTCGAATCGAATGCTCGGCAATAATACTGGGTGCAGTATAATTTTTATTAGTCCGTTGTGAATTCAATTCAACTTGAAAGAGCAGATTCTCGTATTCGCTTGATCGAATAAAACGATTCATCTTGAAAATTCGAAAGAAGAGATGGATCGATGTCCAATTTGATTTATAGTTAACACAAAACAGTTATACCGTCCAAAACTTAAAATTTAAATGTGAATACATTGAGTTGGTTTTATCGCGGTATACACCCATCGTCATCGTCAATTTTCATGCATTAATTATCCGGATGATTATGTTATGCGAATAATTAACAGCTTGGAATAATTAACAGCTTGGATCGACGTTCAACGAGGAACGTATCGCGCGATTCATCAGCCGAAATGCATTCGGTCATTTTGAAGCGGCTCGTCGCGTGTTTACTCGATCGATCTGATAAAGGATAAACCTCGGCAACGGTAAAACTGATAAAAACACACGTTGGTATATGTATTTAGTTTCCAATCGATCAGGCGCCTCTCGCCAGCGTGTTCAACTTGTCTATAGCTCTCTTATAAATATAAATTCACGTCAATCGCAACCGCGATGCAGGTTAGCACTGTATAAAAGTAACCGCGGCTCAATCGATGAGCGAATCGCGCAAGCCGATCTCCGGCTCTCCCTGTACACACACTACACCCCAATGTATGAGAAGCATTCGTATCAAGTGAGCGACGATCTCGCGGAAAAAGCTCTCGCGCAAATATCTGCTGACGTATTCTGAGTTTGCCGCGTTGCAATAAACATTTCGGGGTATTCGCGTGCTGCGGCAGGTATATATATGCGTATACCAGAGTCGAAGTGAGCGAGCGCGCGAATACTTCGCGGTATGCGAGAAAGCTGCAGTATTATATATAGACGGGCGCGAGGCTGACGAGTTGGCAACGAGAGCAAAGCGATATGCGCAGTATAGGAGAGCGAAGTCAAGTGAAAAGGCGGAGCTCGCACAGCAAACGAGAGTAATGAGAGTTTATTAAGTGAGAGAGAAAGAGAGACCGACGCGTGTGCGAGTGTGTCTGTGCGTAAATGTGTCGTGCGCGACGGCTGTGGATATCGCGACTGAAGCGTCAAACTCCAGACTCGCATGGCCATTTGCATATACTTATATATTATGTGGGACGAGAAATCGTTCGATCATTTTAAACGCGGGCGCTTCATTAATTATTTGCCCCGATCGTATTTGCATATACACTTTTTTTCTTCCTAATTATGTATAGCCGCGCGCGAAAGCTGTATACCCAGTCGCGAGCCCGTATCAACGGCTGCTCTCTCGCGCGCGGTTAACAAACGGCGGAGCGATTCGAGTTGAAAAATATCGGTGATGTCGGTTCGGTTGTCTCCAACGCTTGCGCGCGAGCACCGAAAGCTCTTCGAAACTATATAGATACACAGTGTGGCTTGTAATTATTCCTCGCGCTCGCGCTTGAAACACAGAGCGTATGATGAACTCTCGAGAGATTGAGAGATTGTCTCTGGCGCGTAGCGTGTAGCGCGCTGTACATATACGTAAACGATGTGTTTAGCGACAATTTATGGCATTTAAACTGCTGATTATACGAATGCACGTATATATGTATATATAGGATATGAAACATTTTAGATGGGAATTAACAAGCTCAAACGCTGTTTGCACAGCGCACAGCTCGACTTCCGTCCCGATATAAAAAGGACAATGAGGTCGTGATGTATGTGTGTGTGAGCGTGTGTTATATATACGAGATAAAGGAGCGCGGCAATGATGTTGCTTTAATTAGTGCGGCGATCCTTTCTCAAACGGGCGCAACTATATATATACATGTATATACACCTCGCGAGGCGAATGAGAAGACGGGGAAAGAACGCAAAACGAGAAATTAAGACGGACACGCGCGCGCGGCAGGAGATAATAATCAAAATTACTTTGGAGCGTTGCGTCGCGTCGGGCTCGGCTGTGTGTGTGTGTGTGTGTATGAATGCCGTGATAGCGAGCTAAATCGGAGGAAGCAGCGACGCTTTTTACCCGCGCGCACCAACGAGTGGCGTTTTTTTCCAACTTATCGCTATCATCGAGTGGAAGTCTCAATTTCAACCGTTTTATTTGCCCGCTTCTGATCGTTGCGCCGCAGGATTTGGCCATTGATCGGATTCAGTGATAACCCAAGTGATCCGGCGGAAAGTTGATTAATATATAGCGGTCCGCGAAAATGAGAGAGAATCACATGTTCGAAATACGGAGGAGACTGATCTGTGACATTGATTCTCTTAGTTTCCCGTATTTCCACGTGACAATAGATGTTACTTTTCATGTAGTTTATCGGACGCTATCGACAAGTCGATTTACAGAGGGATCCGTTTTGTAAAAAAATAAATCTTCGTGTGTGCAGTGCGCCCAGGGACGGTAAAAGTGACGTATAGCACGCTCGAGGTGCGATACACCGAAAAGCGACGCGTCCCGCAGCGGGTCGTCTCGCTTACAACTAATACGAGAAAGTATTCCCCGAGTTTATAACCCCGCAGATGATGGATGGGAATCGATTCTCGTGTAAATCGAACAGGTATACGTATGGTGATTTCTCAAGATATCGGCCGATTACGCTCTTTGATAATAATATATGTAACTTTTTCAATGAAGAAATTTCCGACAATATATATTCCGTGGTTAGATGATTGAAAATAGGTAAGAATATATTCTGAAAAAATTGGTAAACATCGAAAATGTAGCTCCCATTACATTCCATGCGTGCATTAAAAAACGTATTATAGTCGACTGTGGAGAGTTTATCAAGGTTCAATTATGAATTATATTCATTATAAATCTTGATTCTCAACGCGAGTCTTTTGCTATACACGACAGTAATAATTCACGCGAAATAGTTTGACGAGATTCAAAATTGAAAGAAGGGTTTGAAATATAATCGAGCTAGAAAAATAATTACAAATCAAACCATATCCGACGTATCGTGAAACCACCAATACAAACCCACAAACGAGCTGGGCAAAGAAAAAAAGAAAGGCTGCGGCGAATTATACCTTGGAGAGTCTTGTTGAGCCTGAGCCTCATTGCCGGGCTGTCGACGTGGTTGCAGAGGTCCTGCTCGCAGCACAGCTTGCCGGGCGGGCAGACCCTCTCGGCGAAGCTGCTCTCGAGGCAGCCGCTGTAGCCGGGTATGTGGTCCGAGTTCCTCAGCAGCTGCTGCGTCAGGGGCGACGGCAGCTCGGTGAAGCAGCCCCGGCCCCGGCACATGTAGCCCTGCGACACGCAGTGCGGCTGGTTGCAGAAGCAACGAACCTCCCGGTCCTTCCGCGACTCTGAAACAGTCATGGATTCGCCTCGTAAATATAAAATTGCGTTTGTATATAACACTGGGAAAAATAATTTTTGGCTGCGCGCGGGAAAACTAAAGTCGTTTCAGCATTATAAATGGGAGAGTTATTCCACAATGTACGAATTCCACGTGAATTTCGAACTGATTATCTTTAAATAACTCCCTCTAGGATTGGCTATTCACTTTCAGTTAAAGATCAGGTTGAAAATATGAAAATTCATTTTCAAGGATATATTGGATAATATATACATGAAATATCATGTAAATCATTTTGCCCTAAAAGAAAAGCCAATTCCTTTGGGAACAACATATCGACGTGTCTTACGAAGAAAGACACATCTCAAACTGTCCGCGAAGAAAAGACACAACTCGCAATCTAGCCGCGAAAAAAGACACAACTCGCAATCCAGCCGCGAAGAAAGACACAACTCGCAATCTAGCCACGAAGAAAGACACAACTCACGTCTGGCCGCAAAAAGGATACATGGCGCAGATCCCACAATTTTCCGATGAAAAAAAATATATGGAGTGAAAGCTCAGAATAAGAAAGTTATAATGGACAAAAAAAACAAGCCTTTTCTACAGTTTAAACTCTTTTTTCGTTAATATTCGCGGGAGAATAATTCCGACATTTGTCTTTCTTCGCGGCCAGATTGCGAGTTGTGTCTTTCTTCGTGGCTAGATTGTGAGTTGTGTCTTTCTTCGCGGACAGATTCGGATATGTGTCTTTCTTCGCGGACAGATTCGGATATGTGTCTTTCTTCGCGGACAGATTCAGTTATGTGTCTTTCTTCGTAAGACACGTCGATATGAACAATGAATTTTCTCCATTTCTTTAGGCTGTTTTAGCTGAACTCGTAACAAAGCTATATATTTTAACATTTGAAACAACGTTATTCCAGCAGATTATTCTTCTCGCTGTTAGTTTACTCTGACGCCAATCGATTTCATAGCCTATTCTACCCCCTAATATTATCGCGTATTAGCTATGTTCTCACTACATATTATAGTCAGAACCTATAGCGAATCTTGTGAAATTCACAGTTTACGTACGCGGATATACACGAGATAACCTGCACGTATAGCGTTGTTGGCGACCGATCCGGCGTGGCGTCTTTACCGCTGTATATACAACACTCACACACAGTAGCCGCGAGAAAGATGAAAAGGCGTGAGAGAGAAGAATGAATGCATCTCTCTCTCTCTCTCTCTCTCTCCTTCGTAGAATAATACGATAACGAACAAAGAGAGTGAGAGAGAGAGAGGGGCGCCTTGCATCAACGTATATCGAGTATATGTGCAGTTATGCTCTTGTGAAAATATATACATGTAGAGGCGCGAGCGCGAGACAGCCTTTGAAGTGGCGATTACAAGCGCCGACTCATTACGAGGACCAGCGCTGCAGTATATACATGTATATTGTTATTTTCAATGCGTCGCAGGACGAAGGTGAAAAAAAAAATTGCCCCGACTCGCGGATATCTCATTTGCCAACGCGTATAATTTAGACGCCGGGTCGCGCGCACATGCATTATTCCCAATTAATCCTCATTACTCGAGCGGCCGAGCGGGTAATTTCGAGGGCAACGCACGCTTAAATTTCGATAATGCCACGGATCGGCGGTAAGGGGAGGAAAAAATGAATACGATGGATACGCGTAAACGAGGGAGAAATGAGAGTCGAAAGTGCTGGGATTTTCGTTTGCATACCGAACTCGAGTTTGAAGGAATTAGATCGCGGTTTCATTTCGGCGATTTTGACAATTGCACTGCACTATTCCACCGCGCAATGAAAAATCGTCTCGAGTCCAGTGAAAAGTCACTCTTCTCAAAGTGAATCAATCCTCTATTTTCATACGGTGCCTTTTCCACTGTAAGGAAGGCTCAACAAAACAAATTCGTTAGAATCAGAGAAGATTTCTTCAACAAGTCACGACTGAAAGTGTCACAATGTCCGTGCGCTATACTAAATAATATAAAAAAATAATAATCTTCACAATACGATATTTTTCTACGGCGTACGTATACCTTCCACATATACATCTCACATTTAGCCCTACAATCTTGGAACAATAGCCGCTGGATATATAGAGAGCGGACAAGATGCCGACGCTGAGTTTCAACACACCACGGCAAAACCGTGGAAAAGCCATATCGCGGGCTTTCCCTCTCTCGCAGCCTTGAGCTTAGGATACACGTGTGTACACGCGCGCAGCCACACATATGTATGTACATATATACGCTTACATCCACCCCACAGAAATCTACGACATTTCGCAGCGTCGAGTCTTTCTCTCTCTCTCTCCGTCTATACGTCGTAAAAAGAATCTGCCGACGGGGCGCGCGTATAACGAGCAAAAAACTTTCCCGAGCCACGCCGACCAATGCATACATGTATATTTATGTATATATACAGTTATATATAGTAAAAATCCCGCACGTTATAATAACACACACACACACACACACACGCGCGCGCGCGCGGAGAAAGATAGACAGAGAAAGAGGGAAAGAGAGCTGCGATTATCTCTCATCGCCTAATGAGTAGCCGAGCGCGCCGCGGAGCCGTAAAACATAATGCCCCCGCGCGCGAGCGCACGTATTTGTGTATGCGTGCGTATATTATACGCGCATCAACCCGTCGCGGAAGGCAACTTTCCGCGTGTCTCGGAGGCTCTCCTCGCCGCGCGGACAAGATTATTTGCGTATATGCCGATCGTGAAACTTTTTTATCCCGGTTGATTTTTCATTTTCATCAGGTCGAGCTTTGAGGTGGGGTTTTATTGGATCGTTACGTGCGTTCCGATCGACATATGCGAACCACGCCAATTACACATATTATGCTCCGTGGATTTTTTTCTCTCTCGGCGAGTATAAATTGATTTCAGGAAAGACGGGAGAGGGAAGCCGTTTTTTTTTTCGAAAACGAATCTTTCGGGGAGCCTCGAGATAATTGAAAGTCGCGCGGGGGAACGTCAAACGCCCATTACAAGCTCTCGCGCGGGCGCACCACACATGAACTTCGTTATATACAAGGGAGGAGTTTTTACTCGGGCTCGCGGAGGGAGGGAGGCGCCGCGATGCTTCTTTTTTTTCGCCATCGTCGTCGTTCCTGACTTCTTTTTTCATCAGCTGCCCTCCCGAGCCGCTTGCGCAAGTGCGCGCAACACACGCGAGCTGGGAGGAGAAAAACAAAAACTAAGAGCGGTTAATATGGCGCGTCTCGCTCGAGAGGAGAATCGTCGAGATTTCGTTGGAGTGTTCCCGACAACGGTGCGGGCGAGAGGAACTCTCTGCACGCTTCAACACCGGGGAGATAAGAAACGCCGTTCGCCGCGGCTCAATTATCGAGTGTGTCTCTCCTTCCCCCCGAATTAATCTCAAACGATATGTATACGCCGTGCAATTGGTATAAAATCGGTAGCGATCTTTTTCGAGAGCCTAGCGCACGCGAACGATAAACGAGAGTAAAAGCCGAGTTTCGAATCCAGCGCACGAGCGCGTGTTCGCGCGGGTATTTTTTCAACTTCTTCAGAGGCCGCGTTCGAGCTCGTCCTTTTGCTCTCGGTTTCGAGGCTGAAAATTGATTGTCATACGGCACGCCTCGAGAGGCCCCCCCAGTCATTTCGTTGTGGATCGGAATTTTTCGTCAATTCGACTCTCTGGTATTCCCTCGACTAATTCACGATTGCACGCACATGACTTTGGAATCCGACGCGATGCATATACGACGCTCGCCTCTCGCTCCAACAGGATTTCACAGTTCACGAGTCAATTAGGCCCTCGCGTACACGGACAAATCGATCGGTTCGAAAATACATATATTCTCAGATACGAGCGAGAGAGAGAATGGAATGCAAAAGTCGGATGGTATAGATCCGAGATTAGATTTATCGCGTCTCGTATTGTACATTATCAAATCGTATGTACTCGAAATACGAATAACAAAATCCAAACGTTATCATATGAATCTCGGTCTCCGTGCAGTAATATATAAAAAAAAACTCTCGAGTGTCGCCTACATAATACACCTGATCACATGCTCATACGAAAACCAAAGAAATTTCCCCAAAACTCCCCGCATGTCCGTACACCCATACGAATGTGCACCGGTCACATACGTATATATCGGAGCGATCGGCGCAGCTCGCATACTCGCGATCTCGCGAGTTTACGATCGAACTGGGCCATAAAGCATGTGTGTGCAGCAGTGCGCGCGCGCACGAGCAAATAAATAATCCGACCGATCCTTTGTCTCTCTGGGGCTGGGCCTGAGAGCCTCGCGCTCCCGCTAATAAGCAGCAGCGGCGGGCGGCGGCGGCCAGGAGAAAGGGACTCAGGGCCGCGCTTGTGTGTGTGTGTGTGTGTGTGTGTGTGTACACGCGGAGAGGCTCTGCGCCGGAGGCCGCGCGCTTCGCCGAATGAAAAAGCCTAAAACAGTCGAGTCACAAAAGGAGCAGAGCGCGTAAGACAGAGAGAAGGAAGAGGCCTGTGTGTGTGTGTGTACAGGCGAGGGCAATCGGAATGCGGCGAGCGCGCGCGCGGCATCATTTTTGAGCTCGAGCCCAGCTCTGCTATTCGGAGGGGATGTGCGCCGCCCGCCCCCGAGATGACTCGTATATAGGGCCCGTGCGTTTTTTGCGGGTTACACGCGAGCTGTCTCGAGCCTCTCCCCGTCCTGCTTTATTTGCGGCTCGCCATTTTTCCCCCTTTCTCTCTCTCTCTCTCTTTCTTTCTCTTTCCTATGTATACGTATACTTTGGTCGGCATTTGCCTCGAGAGGCTAATTGGTCGAGTAGCTGATGCGTCGGGCTCTCGCGATAAAACAATCCTATCGACTCGAGCTGAGTGTGTGTACACCAGATCGGTTTATAAGAGTCGCGCGAACGACGTCCCTCGTAAATCCCGCGTATATAATCGTATCGATAATACGCGACGGGTATACCATCGATGTATATATATATCTATCAGTCGTAAAATCTTGCGTATTGGCATTACTCCGGGGAGATCGTTCGCTCCTCTCTCTGCCTCTCATCCCATGTTGGTTTCGCAATGTAAAAACTTGTTTTTCGACCCGGTTAATTTATCGCCGGGCGTATAAAACAAGGAGAAAATCGCGCGACGTTTATCCCCTCGATGATTTCCCGCGGCCGCGGCGACGGCAGCGAGTATTATACAACCCGTGTCGTCGGCCACTCGTAAATTTCAACGCGCGAATGTCATTGTTTGTCGCCTCGCCGTCGTATACATATATATACGTACACGGAAAGACGGGTGCATAACCGATATTAATTGCGCACGCACACACATACTCGCGGATAGCGAAAAGTGAAAGTTTCTCCGCCGATCTTTTATAGCGTAGATAATATAGTTACGCGCGTAGGGCAGAGAACGAATTCTACGCTTCGCGATATAGACGCGGGAGAGAGGCAAAAAGAAGAAAAAAACAGACTGGGAGAGAGAGAGAGACAACGAGCCGGATAAAATATTTTCGAGAGCGACGAGTGTGTGTAAGTATTGGTTGGAGGCCTACGGCTGCTCTCTTCGCTGTGGGCCGCGTCGGCGGCGGCGTGTGTTTTAAAATAAGCCCGCGGGGAAAAAAAAGGAAAGGGCACATACATGTATAATAGCAGCGGGAGGTCGCGCTGAGAGCGAGACACAGAGAGAGGGGAATAATTCAAAGCTTAAAGAGCGGAGCGAAGAGGGCACCCGAACAGCAGGAGGAGGAGGAGGAGGAACCCGAAAACAAACACACACGCACGAGCCGTTCGTTATGTGCGTCGCCGCGCGGCATATTAATTATTCCCCCCCGAGAGAGACTCTTCATATTCCCTTCGATCCCTTTTTCTCCGGCCGCTCGAGCTCGAGCTTGAGCCCACGTGTGTGTATTGTATACACACACACACACACGGCCACCAAACCCTCGGGAGATCGGCAGAGATCGGTATCTGCACGCTACACCCCACTACTCGCTCTTCGTTTGAGAATCAATTGTTTCTCCGCGCGCGCGCGCTGCCCGTTGTTGACACGGCGATTTTTCTTCCGACTCCGCGTGATATACATGTATACCTATACACACAGCCGTCGAACGCGTCAACCGGCCGCGGAGAGATTACAGTTTGACTATGTGTGTCTATATACGTATGAGTTACTCCGCACGAATACCGATTCTCGATTCAGCGACCGGAATTTTAATCAATCGTTCCGATCGATATATACGTCCAAGACGCGATATGTGGTTAAAGAGAACACGCGCGCGCCCATGGTGCGTTCGTGCACGTATATCTGTATGCGTGTATCGGCAATAACGGGTTTGCGGGCCGAGCCGCGCTGCTCCTCCGGTTAGTTGACGTATAATCAATCACGACCAGAGCTCCGCATTTCCATAATCTACTAATTAATTTTGAACGAAATGAAACGGCACAGAGAGATACGCGCCGCGGCTCGAGTTATGATACAGCTACGGGCGCTACATATAGCGTCTGCACACGCAATCGAAGCCGACGCGACGCCACGTGTATACTTATACACATATTGGGATAATTGAGCACGAGGTACCACTGCGACGATTCATTCGCGAATCGATTTTTAAGATTTGGGACCAACTGATCGGGAAAAGTATTGTCTGTTCAAAGCTTACAGTGAAAACAACGCTGTATGAAAATGAAAAATCAATGTATACGAAGGTGGGTGGATTATAAAGTGGAACTGCAGTTTTCATGTGATAAAAGTGAATTTTCACTTTACTTCCATAAGTTATGATAACAAACGTTTTCACGAAAAACTCACAGTGAAATATTGACTTTTATATGATAGAAATATCACTACAGTTTCATCCGGTGATTTTTCACTTTCGTACACTTGTTTTTGACTGCAAGGTTTCAAGAGAGTACTACTAATATTGCTTCAATAATTTGTGACGGTCGAGAGGATATTTGCATATCCTTTTCGAGATCTTCAGCTGTCACGTGACGCGAACTCGAAGAACATTGGGTTGCGTCGACGGTTTTCAAGATCGATCAAAATCAATATAGAAATTCCTCGGGGTCGGAGCGCCGTCGAATCGCGTTATAAATCAGATCGTTGCGGCGCGTAGCCGCGGATAAATTAGCCGTGTATTGCCCAAGCGCGTTTCAAAAGCGCGTAAACTCTCCCTCTCTCCAATTCCCAACGAGTTTATTTTATCTCGGGTGCGCCGCCGCGCGGAGCAGTAGCATCTTTCGCGCGCGGCGAGTTGCGCAAACGCGCGCAAGCACACGTGCGCGATTTATCGCGCTGCATCTGTCAAACCCCAACGAGCCGCGAGAAAAATGCTTATTATCCTATGGCGCTCGAGCGTATACTCCCTGCTGATGGAACGAAACACGTACGGAGCGTTGCGTAATTTTCAGCAATGCAATATTCGTGTGTGTGTGTGTGTGTGTGTGTGTGTGTGTGTGTGTGTGTGTGTGTGTGTGTGTGTGTGTGTGTGTGTGTGTGTGTGTGTTTGTATGTGTGCATACTGTGGCGGTCGTAAAATCGACCGTTCGTTTACGGATACTTAAAACGCGAGGTGTGTGCGGTGATTCTTTTTTTTTTATCTTTCTTCGACGAATCGCCGCGATTGCAGATGCAGACTACAGATTATCAAATTTGCGAGGACTTTGGTTTGTTACCGTTTGCGCGTATCTCTCAGTTGCACTGAAATGGACAATACAGGAGACGTTACTTTATTTTCACTATATTATATAGTGAAAAAACTCGTCGACCACATCAGTCTTACTCGGCTAATTTTCTATCATGGGGGTTACCAAGGTTTAAAAATTTTTTGGATCTGTAATGTCGACACGTGAAAAAATCGTTGTTTCCTCCATACACTAGTTACATCTACTATATACCAATAAAACCTACTAAAAATATAGTTACAGACACTAATCCTGCACCGTGGTATCCTGTTTTTTATTTTACTAAAAAAAATATAATCTCTTATTAAGATTTCAGATGAAATTATCCAGTTTATCATCCACTATATTTTCTTCTCGGATATACGAAGGATTTCCCAACTACTTTTTCTCCAGTCGTGGTTTCATTACACCGCGATTCTATCAACAATCACTCGTGAAAACACTGCGCGCGCTCGTCTCGCGGTTCGAGCGAAAGGAACCTCACGCGCAACAACTCTCGCAAAAGACTCGTGCGTAAATACGTTCGGCGCGTTGGGAATAAACATGCAGCAGCAAACGTCGTTATACACGCGGCAGGCTTGAGAAAGTCTGTTCGAATCCCCGCGGGTCGAGGGTAACAGCGCGCCATATATATATACACATCCAATATGAATCGCCGACGTCTCTTGGCGCGGACTATTTTTGCATCCGATTTGCGCAGATTTTCCGCGAACCACGTGGTCGGGGGCCATATCCATATTGCAAACGCCACGAGCCATTGAATCTCGCCCGAAGCCTAAATATCCGAGCGTTTTAAACGTTTCCCCGTACACGTCTACGTGTACGTTATTTCCGGTACACGCTTCACCCTCGACGCGTTTTCATATTTATACACACACGCGCGTCCGCGAATCATATGCACCAGAGTCTCGGCCCGAGAAAAGAGACGAACGAAGCGCGGTTATCCGAGAGAGAGTATGGATTGGAACATCCACGTGTGAATTAGCAATATCGAGGCGGATTCGCAGCTCGAGAGAGGGATAGTTGGCGTTATCCAGCTGTGTGAATACTATCATTTCTACCTCGCGCATTTGCTTTTTCTCCAAGCCACCACCCCGCGATGCGTATTTCCGGCGAACTTGGGGTGGTTCATCCCGAAATACACCCACAAGGTCTATATATACACACACGAATCTCGAGACTCGTCGAGCAAAATCACTCGTGTCATACGTGATTAGGATGTCATTCGGACCGATCGAGACACTCGAGTCGAATCAACTCGTCCTGAAATAACCCAGTGACCAGCAGCAGCGGGTTCCTGTGACGGGGACATATACACACACACATAACGTACAAATTTAGTAGCCAGCCGCGATTGGCCGGGGCGATAGGCCCCCGTGCTCGACACGATATTACGTCAGGCTTACACGCACTTCTAAACGAGCTCGAGAAATGCGAAAAATGCCGAGGATAGAGTCATTAGCGACTGTCTGCGTCGCGCGAGTGAGCGACTCGCTCGAGCTCGTGGTGGGGCAGAGGTCCGCGTGTGCACCACGGAGGAATGCTGCGGCGAAACTCTCTTTCTCTCTCTCTCTCTCTCTACCTCTTGGGGGCCGTCCTCTTTTTTCGTGCCGCGAGCAAAGGGAGGACTCTCTCGCGAAAGGAATCGTGAGAACGCCGCCCGGGACAGGTTGTTCGGGGGGGCCGCGCATCCCTCGCACTCTTTCTCCTCCTCGCGCGATGCCTTTTCCTCCCGTGAGAAATTCAAATCTCAGAGAGACTGCCGGGCGAGCTTATTAATAAGTCGACGACCAGAAGGGCCGCGCTGTGATTTCGTCATCTCTCGAGAGCGATCGGGTTTCCACGAGTATCTCTATATACTGTTTGATGGTTTTATCTCTCTTCTTGTGAGAGCCTTTCATTTGTTACACAACGCGCGGCGCTTCTTGTTTTCCTCCTCCCGAAATCGAATCGATTAATTATCCATGTACTGAGACGAAAAATAATCGAGTTGTTTTGAATGACGCGCGCACTCGCGTCAGGGAAGGATGACATATTCGCCCACGTGTCTCGCCTTTCCCGCAAATAAACGCTATACAGGACAATCCTGTGATCGACTGCCGAGGAAAAGCCAGCGCGAAAAAGGACGCGCACGGCGTTTTTGAAACCCGGCCGCGATACATATACACTCTCTCGATGAATTACGGTACCCGTTCTCCCATAGCTCGCGACTTCCTCTGAACTGGTATACTCACACACATAGCCAACCACCAGGCGTACGGTCCCAAAATAGCCCGGGCAATTAACGCGGCCAGTTCTCGAGAGAGAGAAAGAGAGAAGCTCGAGTTCGGCTCTATAATATATGCACGTGCGCTCGCTTGCTCGCTCGCTCTCTACATGTGGAGCGTCATCGTCAAAACTCTCTAGGGTAATTAATAAGCTGCCGAACTGTTGGCCGGAGATTCGCAAGGTTCGATGTATATGTATGTATAAGAGGCCCGATAAGCATCTCGCGCGCGCGTCACATCCTTCGAGCGCCCCCAGGGGGTCTTTCGGGAATTTGTTTGGGCCCGGCGAGCCCGACGAGTCTCGGCTCTCGTTAAGCGATGCCCGAGTACGAGTTATATCGATGATGAAGCTTTTATTAACGATGGAAAATTAGCCGAGCGCGTCAGCGATTTTATTTCGGGCACAGCCGTGCGTGTGTGCGGATAAACATTGATGCGCGGTTAACGAATTCCCGAGTCAGCGACGACTCCTCACAGTTTTGTCTTTGTCTTTGCGGTTTTCAAGCCATTTTTAAACGCTGTATACGAGTCGAGGGGCTCCTCGATACATACACACACACACACACACACATAATTGAAAATTGAAAAAGCTTGGTCCGTGCACTTCGCGGAACAAAGGGAAGCGAGACTCTCTCGTGTGTGTGTTTGTGCGTGTGTGTGTGTGTGTGTGTGTGTGTGTGTGTGTGTGTGTGTGTGTGTGTGTGTGTGTGTGTGTGTGTGTGTACCCGCCGCCGCGCGAGAGTCCCCCGGCTCGACGACAAGTGCGCCCTCGCGCGTGTGCTGCTCTTTTTGCTCCTTCGTCTTTCGGGCCCGGCTCTTCCTACCCGCGCCCGCCGCCAGCGTCCCGGGACCTACATTGCCGGGGCAGGTATGGGACGTATATGGTTCCGAAGGGGGCACGATAAAAAATCGACCGCTCATGTGTGTCACGAGTTTAGCTGGAAATTGTTAGCGGGACGGTCGTGGTGGTGGGGGGAGAGACGATTTGTGCGACTCGGGACGCGCGCAAATCAATTTTCGGGCCCGGTGCGATAAATTCGTTCCGCGCGTTTCGTGTGTCTCCTTCGAGTCGGAGACAAATTTCAGCTTGTCTACGCAGCGAAATTTTTTTTTCCCAACTTCCGCGGATCTACGTATATTTTTACGCGTTATCGATCGACCAAATGAATAATATATCGATGTATCCTGCCTCGTTCAAATCACATATTCATATTTTGCAAGGTTGGAAAGAGTCGAGGATGAATTAATAGCGCATGGAACGAGCCTGACATTCTTCCTGCGCGAATCTTATTTCTTTCGACTCGTCGTAAAGATCGAGTATGTATACACCGGATCTTTCGATTCCAAACTTGGCAATTTATTAAGGTCGCCATCGGTTCGAGAGACTCGATGAAATATATAGCTAACGATCAAACGGCCCGTTTCGAGCGACAAAGCGTAAATGTGACACATCGTTGATAGTCCGGTGAAACGCGCTTGCGCGCGACCGCGAGAAGTCCGCGACCCGAGCTGCGTTCTCATTGTGTGTGTGTGTCTGTTGGCGCGAGACCGTTGAGCCGGTCGGAGTCTCGCCGCAAGAAAAGCCATTAAGCCGATGTTCGGGGGGGCTTCATTTTGCGCGAGCTCCTCCTTTTGTCGATTATGCGGCGCGGCGCGCGGGACTCTTTCCCACGTGCGCACAAGTCCCGCCGCGGCCGTCTGTTATATATATATATATATATATATACACTGAGAGCCGCGTTATTTACGCGGGACGTCGAGTACAGACAGATGGGACAATGTCTCTCGCGCGCGCGGCAGCTCCCTCAGCAACCGAGTCATTATGTATGGCTTAATTCGAGCCTTCCAAAGATATACATATAATCCCCGCGGGGACATCGTTGCGGCGGGTCATTTGTATCTACTGCCTGATGCGCTTCTTTCTCTATATATACTGTATAACTTATGATTGAAGACTCACAAACGTTGCTCGAGAAGTGTTCAGAGGATCCCCAAGACGCCGAATATCCAAGTGTGTAAAATAATTATCGAATTAGTAATTGTAAAATGACACAATTGGTTTGAGTAAAGCATTCACCCGATCAATATCCGCTCATATTATGCATACATACTTTAAGGTGGTGAAAAATATAGTTTGAAAATTTCGAATTTGTTTTGAAAAAAAGTGCTAGCCAATCGCGAGAATAAATTAGAAAATGAATTATTAAGTGAAAGGCGGAAGCAACGAGTCGTACAAAATAGAATACCATAACCGCGCTGGCACAGCGTCTAATATACAGCCGAGCCTGTCACTCATCGCGTCCTAACGACGCGATGATTTTCGGCTTTCAGTGGATTCGCCTGAGAATCCGACAAACACACACACGCACACAATGCGTGAAGCTCTAAAGAAGCGCAACGAATGGCACGCGTCGCTCCACGGGATAATCCGGTGCCGCGCGCACCTCACTCGTAATTGTGACTTTATGAATGGTCCGACTGTAAACTTCTCGTTTTTTTTTCTTCTTCTCTTTTCTTCTTTCTTTTTCCTCGGGAGAGACGGAGTTTCTTTCATCGCCGCGCCGAAAAAGATATATATCGGTTTGATGGGCATTAATGCGATTAGCGCGGAAAAGACCACTATGCAGCGCTTTTTTTCTCTCTGTCTCACAGTCTCTCTCCTTCTGTCCCTTCCGTTCGAGCGAGCCCCGGCATTTCGATGGCTTCTTTTTTACGGACGAATCTCTCTTTCTCTCTCTCTCTCTCTCTCTCTCTCGACTGATGGATTTACGAAGCGCGCCCCCGTTCCCTCTGTATAATACTGCCGAAGAGAAGTATATATACTTACTCGATGAAGATTTCGCGTGTTCACCGGTGCTCACGGGATTAGCTCTGTCGTAAAATCGCTCGGCTGAAACATAAGCGAGGCATAAAATATCACTGACGTTGTAATTACAACAAACGAGTCTATATTGATATGATTCGGGGCTCGGGTGTACACGAGGCCTTTCGCTCAAGACGAATTAATCTCTTTCGGGGACACGCTATTGGTTCTCTATAGTTTAACGATCTTTTTTTCATGGATAAAAGACGAAACGCGTATATCACCATATCATTTGTCTCAAATATTACTAAAAGTAATATTCTTATGAATACACAATATACACATACGCTTTACACAACTAAACTTTTATTCATAAATCAACAAACGTATTATTTTGATCTACACTTTTTCAATGTACACACGCGTACGAGACACACGATTTAAAATTAATCATTCGTATAAAACACGCGTGTCTAATGACACTCGATCAACCACCTCAATTTGCCGGTATCAGCAATCACATGGATCTTTAGGGTATATCGCTTGGTAGGAGAGAAACTGAAAAAAGACTCTTCCACGATACACATTCACTTTCCTGCGTATTGCCCCCGGAACATATATATTATCCGGTTGCCCGGGGGGGTTACCGATCATCATGTTCGAATTCGGATATTCCTCGAAATCGATCCGCGAGCGCGATACATCTGTCGAGGCTCTGTGTGATCGTCGGAAAAAGGAAAGAGGCTTCGCCGCGTGCTGGGGGGTACCTCGAGCGATCAGCAGCGGCCGATCTGCGCGGCGGCGGCGGGTAAAAAGGAAAAAAGCGCACAGCGAAGGAATCGCGCGCTGTTTCGGGCCATTTAGCCGGTGCGTCTCTCTCTCTCTAGGGAGAGAGGAGAGAGAGAGAGAGAAAACGTGGGGCGGAAGCCGACAGCAGGACGATATCGTGTCCCTGGAGCGCCGGCGCGCGGGCTGTCCTTTTCCACCGCTCGCTTGATTTATGCGCGCGAGACAACCAGACGCTCGACGGCTAGACGCTAGACGCCCCGATCGTCGCGTAAACACAACTGCTGCTGCTGCTGCTGCTCGGGGAGCTATGGTACGTAAGTGGAAACAGTTGTGGGCGGCAGCCCGCCAGTTGGTTCCCGCAATACAGATATAGTAGCCGAGACGCGTCTCGTCCCCCCTACGGGCCAGATGCAACGGGACACACTTATGTACAGTCGCGCGATGGATGCATCTCCATTCGGCAGAGTAGGATAGACGAACTTACCGATCGCACGCGTATAATGTATCCGTGGTTATGATTTATTCTACGTACGCGCGGACCCACGCGTGCAGACGTACATGCGGAGATTTTTTGTCTATTCTTCTTCGAAGATCCCAATTGTTCGTCGTCTCGTTTTGGCGGCTGGATCGAATTGGCTACTCATCAATCTCGGCCAAAGTATGCGACGACGTGGTCGAAAAAATCCAACTGTATATAAATGTGTATATATATATACATATACATATATATTCTTATAAGAAGCACAGCGAGCGCTACACGACTCCCCCTATCAATCAGCATATTTTAATCCGTCCGTAATTATCAAATCAATCATTGGGGGTCGAGGCATTGCTCGGCGGCTGACAGGAGGCCGCATTCCCTCGTGCCGTCGTCGGTTCTTTCGTCGCATTCGGCAAGCGGTATATATAAGAAGAAGCGATAATTATCGGACCGAACGATCGGAGTGAATGAGTGCGCGCATTTTATACACAAGCGCGCGTGCACATTGTGATCCTCTCGGCGATCGCCCGGTATATAATCAATGATCTCTCGCTTCGATCGTCGATCGAACGCTCCGGTTTCGCGTCGTGATTTCAATGCCGAACTCACCGGCGCCAAGCTTCCGATTATCCCCCCCCCCCACCGCCTGTCACCTCCATCGCTCCACCGAATCACGTCGCCGAATATGTATATACACTCTCGCAACGAGATCGAAGCGAAAAAAAAGAAACTCACAAGTCGGCCGATTAATTTTCAGGCACGCAATGCAACGAAAAAGAAAAAAAGTTCCGCCGCTCGAATATCCCCGTGGAAAAAATATCACGTTCTCGCGGGGGTGCAGTGCGCCGCGATCGGTCAAGTGGTGCGCATACGCTGCAGTGCAGTAAGAAGAGCCCGCGCGCGCTTGCGCTCGAATCTCCGCGCGTATATATGTAGTCCTCCGAGCGATTTGTCTGGCGTTTATTGTTGCGCGGGCGGGGGGGAAGACTACCGTTTGCCGGGATACTTTATCCCCGATATATGGGGGTATCGGATTCCCGGCTGAGGTGTACATCTATATATACGTACGCGTGTTTTGTACCTTTTGCGCGCGAGGGCCGCGCGTCATCCGATACGCCGGATACATTATATATATACGCGCTTTATCAATCAGTCCGCCGCCGGGACCCCCGTGTCTTACATGATTTCCCCGTGTCGTGTCCTTCCCCCCCCCCCCCTAGGTTGTGAATATATATCCACATCAACAGATTCTAATCGATATTCGCGCGACTGATTGAGTCTTCATCCCGTGACTCCCGCGCCATCAGCCACGGTTTTTACCTTTTCCTCGTGCGCGCGTAAACTCGAAGAGAAAACGACATAGAGGCGCATATTGGTATGCGCGGGCAAAATTATTCAAACGTCCGTCGCGTATATATATCTGGTCTAATAATACGTGTGTGCAGCGCGCGAGGCTCGTTCCCCGGCTAATCAGGCGCGCCCGGCCGATTACACACACGCGCGCAATTACGCGATCTTAAATTTCACGAAAATTGCTCTTCCTCTGTCCTTGAGTCAGCGCTGCCGACGCCGCCGCCGTGGCGTTTAACATTTTTGAGGAACAAGAGGCGAATGAGGTACGGTGGAAGAAAAAATAAGAAGAAATATACGAGAGACGGGGGCTGTGCGTTTTCGAGCCGAGAGAGACGGTCCTGTTATATACCTGCTGCGCCTCTGCGCGTCTGCGCGGATATCATGCCGCGAGAGATGCCCCACTGAGCAACATTGTCTCTCGCTCTCTCTTTCTCGAGTGGCTGTATTTTTCCCTCGTCGGGAAAAACCACTGAAACACAGCCGGACTATACATGTAAATTTTGTTGCCCGGCTCATTGTGAGATATAAACGCAAGTCTTATTTAGTGGTGTTCTCCTTTCACGATTCGATGATTTTTCGTATGGATGATCGATCGGTCGCGATTCGGCATAAAGCAAAAAAAAGAACCGAGGATATTTCGGCGGGGGGAATGAAACGCGCGCTCGACTAATTTGTTAGGCGAATCGACCAAGGCCCTCTTTGTTCTCCGGAACACGACCGGGAATCAATCGGCACCCAATTATGCGCGCGTGTGTGTATATATATACAGCGCGCGCACCCAGCAAAACGAGAAATATTTTCGGCATTAATAATGCATGATTCGTCCGATCGCGGCGGCCTACGTTAAACGCGGGAGAGACGTGCTTTTAGAAAACCAACGAAGAATCCGCCCCGCGAGACAAGAATTCCTCTTCGGCTGTGGCAGCTCTTAATAAGGTATAAGCGATCGCGCATGCATACGCGGCAGAGAGAGAGAGAGAGAGAGAGAAAGAGAATGAGATGGCGGGAGGGGAAAAAAAGTGACGTTTATCGGACAAAGAAAGGAACGACGGGCCGAGTTGGGAGCGTGTAAATAGCCTTTGGGGACGATTCAATCGGTGATTTGCGATATTCGCGGCCCGACGTATCAATCGAAACGAATTAATTGTCGCGGCTCGTCGTAAAACTTCTCTCGCCAGGATCAGGACACGCATCGTATATAAATACACACACACACACACACACACACACACACACACACATGTATATGTATATATACGAATTCGAGGACTATGGAGATCGGCTGGTGGCCGTAGCTTCTTTACATCGCGAGCATCAGCGGCCCGAGAACACGATCTCATTATCCACTAAAGGCGATTGTGCGATTTCGAAGGGAGGAGAAAAAAATTATCGTGTGTGCACCGGCAGCCACCCCCTGAGAAAGCGGGCGGGCGAGACGGCTTTTTCTCCCACAGGGAGCAACTTCTAGCCCATCCGCGAATGCTTCTTTTCTTTCACAGCGCGTATACATCGCTCGCGGCGCTGCAGCAACACACATGATACGCGCGGTCGCGAGCATATATATAGAGAAGCGAACGAGCAAACCGGCCATTAAGCATCGGCGGCGGGTCAGGTCTCGAGATGCGCGCACACAGGGTGGCAATTAGCAGGAACAATAGGGACAACGAGCAGGAGAGAGAGAGACGGAGGGAGGGAGAAGACGCGTTCTCCTTTTTCTGGGAAGTGGGAGGCTCCCTTTTTATCCTCGTTCGGCGCTCGCGCGCGCGCGCAGGTAGGCATTACGCGCCGATGGGCCCCCGAGAGGCCCTCAAGACCCGCCGAGTTGAAAATGCGATTATTATACATGTGTGCGTTCTCGTGGGCTCGGTCGGTGCGCTCCCTTTGAATCTGCTCGATGGCCCGTATCCTCGGCCCGCCGTTCGAGCCGATCGTCTAATTGTCGCGCGCTTAGCTCAATTTGGTGCAGGGACGAGTTCGCGCGGCTTATACGAACGCGGACGCGGCTTTTGATTATCGATCCGGTCGCGTTCTCACGCAACAACGAGTTAACTTGATTGCTCGGCGACGGGGGTATATATAAATAAATCTGTAAAATTTTCAACTTTATGTGTATTCTTTTTTTTACGATCGCTGTGCGTCGTCGGCAAATTTTTACGAAATCTCAGACGAGCAGCGAAACAGTGGAAGCGAAGCGCAAATAAGCCAGCCCCCCGGTAAAATTGAGTGGAAATAACAGAGGCGGTGCTGGGCGAGAGGGAGCTGCGAAGAATACGTCAAAGTCGCGCATGTGGAGCAACAGGCGCTTACGGCTGCTGCTGCCGCGAACGTTATATTATTCTGTTCTCCGTCAGCTTTCCGCGATCTGTATACCGTCTATCCTCGTTTACTCGGCAAATATTTTCATTGATGCACCACGAGATACACATAGGCCACACACACGCCGCGGAAATTGCGCAAAGAGTCCGCGCGCAGGAGACAACAAATTCGTTGGTGCAGCTCGAGCCTCTATCGCGCGTCCCCTTTCGCGCGAAGCTTGCGATGTATATATACACATGCCCACGGCCGTGATTTGGTCTCGCATTGGCGTATGTGTAGGCAACGATGTATAGCCTCGAATCGTTTATTACAAACGAGATCGCGATTCCCAAGGCGAGTCGCTCGATCCTTCGCGCGCCCGTACACGCGCATATACGCACGCGTTTAAAAATCCTATGAGACGCGCATACCGTCGCACACTTAATGAGTTCTGGATTAATAAATCCACCTGGCGAGCCGCCGCGCTCGATTAATGCGCGCTTGCGAAATCCCCTCGATACACTTGCCGAGCTTTTTCGTCCTCGAGCCAAAGTCTCTCTCCTCTGAAGTCGCGTACGTATACACACCTCGTGGAATATATGTGTATATAGTCGCGGATGCATTCGTACATAGATGTATGTATACCGAGAGCTGCTCGGCGATGCAAATCAAATCAGCCTCGCGTGCGCACATGTATATAAAACGCCCGCGACGTCGTTCTCCCCCCCCCCTCTCTCTGTCTCTCGGAGACAATTAAAAGAGGGGCCCTTTGGGGCCAAGACAAAGAGCCGCTCACTCGCGAGTGTATTGTGTGTATATATACACTGAGAAAAATTTGGTTTGTGAATCCTACTATACCGTATAGTAAAGAAGAATATAGTAAACCATACTATATTTATACATGAAATTCACTATCTTATAGGAAATTATACTATCCATTTATAGTTGAATTCAGTGAACGTTATCACTATACAAAATATAGTGTCTGTAACTATATTTTTACAAGATTTCACTAGTGTATAGTACATCTTACTAATATATAGTAAACAACCATGTATGTATAGTTACCGACACTATAAATCTACTAACAAGATAGTTTTGATATATGAACTATGAATCCGTAATAAAATCCAGAATTAGAGAAAAATCACTTTTTAATAATTTGTTTAAACAATTATTGTTTAAACAATTATGAAATTATGTCGTTGATCGAAGTTTTGTCATCTGACATCTTGCACGGTTTTATTCTATTTCCGAAAATTACTTTGAATTTAGCTCGCCCACATTCTCAGTGGGCTTTAACGGATTAAGGGTTCGAAAATCTGAAAAAATCTTTTTTTTTCTATTTTTAATTTTCCATTTGTAAAGTAAATTTGAACATATTTTCAGGTAATCTGAACCATATTAATCTGGCAAGAAGTCC